>CM050205.1:31302500-31550000 GCA_027475355.1 Coilia nasus | reverse complement strand
CCACCTCCACCCTGCCCCTGCACTCCCCCCTCATCGCACCCCCCAACTCCCACCCCCCACACGACTCCGACGACTTCTGCATCCTCGACACACCAGCCTCCCGGGCCGGGGTGAGTGTGACTCTGTGTGTGTGTGTTAGGGCTTTGACATTGAACTTCGTTATTCGAATATAATTCGAATATTAAAAAAAATACAGATATTCGAATGGCAGCCCTTAATATTCAAACCTGTTATGGGTATTACTTTTTGTGAATGCGTTGCTTGTAAACCTTGTTTTCAATTCAGATTCCGAGGTTTTTTCACACCTGGTGAAGTTGTGAATCGCGAGCTTATCGAAAGCTATCGAAAGCTAGCGAAGCTAGCGAAAGCGGTCATTATAGTGTTGCCGTGACTTTTTTCCCTTTTTTTTTTTCAGTGATTTTCCGTCAACGATTGCCCGGACACTGGAAGTCTGTGGGACATGAATCTTTGTAGGCATGTAGCCCTAGAACTTTTTGAGCGACTAGAAGCTTTTGGCCCCCAAGGGCCACCCCCCCCGCTGTGCCAGTGTCCATGAAAGAGGGGGAGACGCCCAAAAGTTTTTCCTGAATAACTATTAAAGGAGTTCTGACTAATCCGAACTACTGAAGTGCCTGACAACGGGGATGTTAAATCATGTGTGCTCTTAAATCATACGCTGGTAGACAACTCTTCACTGCTGAACCAAGGGTGGTCCATTTATTCCAACAATAAAAAAGGTCCACAGCAGCAACAATGATGATGGTACTCACAGGTAACACAGCGTAGTAAACAATTGCGAGTGGCAGCGTTGGAGTTAGCGGTCAAAAACCCAAAAACCCAACAACATGCAGTTGCCTACCTATATACCTGTACCCCAATTAGGCATACGCCACCCAGTGCACAGAAAGAAAATTACACCCAGAACAGAAAACAACAGAAAGCTAAATTTGGCTCCTACACACCGGCTCCTAATTGTTGATGGCAGGCAGACACAACAATTCAAACAAATGCAAACAAAAAAGGAACCAAAATGTAGCAAAATGCCATGTGATAATTCCAAAAAATACCTTCAAAATCATACCCCATGTACTAAACAGAGTTAAACAAAGCTCAGAGGTATTGCACCTGTCTCCATCTCCCTCTCACATAGATGTCATGGGCCTTTAAACAGTCTAGGTGGCAAAGCTGGTTTCCCTTTAAGCAAAAGTAGATGGTTAGGAGCAAGTGGTTCCGAATCCTTTGGATCATCCGACAGCTTGGTAAGAGGTCGATCATTCAAAATGGCTTCAACTTCACAGAACACTGTATGTAGGCCATCATCATGCAGCGTCTGTTGACGTAACACAGAAGTAAGGACTCTTCTTACAATGCATATCATCCTCTCCCACACATCACCATGATGCGAACCCGTCGGTGGGTTAAAACTTCAGTGAATTCCAACATGCGAGAGGACTCCTTCAATCTGCTGGTGGTTGAGTGCAGCTCGAGCTTCCTTCAGTTCTCTGTCCACCCCAATGAAGTTGGTACCATTGTCAGATATAAAATTAGTGACTTGCCCTCTTCTGCTTATAAAGCGCCGCAGAGCGCTGACACAGGCATCCGTCTCAAATGAAGCTGCAACCTCAAGATGGACTGCTCTGCTGGCTAAACAAGTAAATATTGCTCTATACCGCTTGCAGGTTCCTCTTCCTTTCCTCACTTCCACAGGACCAAAGTAATCCACACCCGTGTTGGTAAAGGGGAGTAGATCTGGCTGGATTCTCACCTCTGGAAGATTGGCCATCTTTTGTTCCAGAAGACGTTCATTGTAGCGTCTACAGAAGCTGCATTCAGAAATCATCTTCCTGACAGCTGTGTTTGCTTTAGTAATCCAAAATCTCATTCTCAATGATGACAATGTGTGTGTACATCCTGCATGGCCCAGACTCTGATGAATGTGTTTGAGGACGAGTGTTGAGATGTGCTGGTCTTTGGAGAGGATAAAAGGATGTTTGGTCTCTTCAGGCATCGCTCCTCTGCTCAGCCTCCCTCCAACCCTCAATAGTCCATCCACCAATACTGGGTCCAGCCTGTATATTGGACTCTGGCGACTCACTGCTGCCTTTGTAGACAATAGTGCAGCAATCTCCTCCTTGAACTGCTGTTGCTGGCAGTAACAAACAACTGCAACCTCTGATTCCAACAGAACGTCTACCGTCAAGGTGTTGCTCCTGGGCATCATGTTGAACCTTTGCCCATCAATCTACCTTGAACTTGATTGACAAGTTTCTTCTGACTGGATAACCACAGGCCTCTTCAGCTTTTTTCTCCAATGAGCCTTTTCCAACAAAATAGATTTCAAACAGATAAACCAAGCAGCTGTCCTCTTAAGCTTCCTCAAGCCAGAAAAGTATCAGATGAGCTGGTCAGTGGGCTTAACTGTTACACACATTGATGGCATTTGTGGCTACCTCCCTTTTCACCTCCTGGTCATCTGAACCCAAGGCAACATCCAGGACAGAATTAGGCCAGTCCTTCTCCTGCCTCCAAAGAAATGCAGGACCTTCCCACCATCTACTGGTCTTTAGGAAACCTGCAGCCTTCAATCCCCTTAATGCATCATCAGCTGGATTGTCCTTGGAGCAGACATGCCTCCATTGCCAGGGTTCTGTTGCCTCTCGGATAGTTGAGATTATATTAGCCACGAATGTGTGAAACCATCGGCCCTCATTTTTGATGTACTTTAGAACTGAGGTACTGTCTGTCCAAAAGACAGAACCTTGCAACTTGAAATTCAGCTCCTCTTTTAGCATTGGATCTACCCGTACAGCAAGGGCTGCTGCTGTCAACTCAAGTCGGGGAATAGTTATGGTCTTTAGTGGAGTTACTCTAGCCTTGCCAAGCAGAACGGAGACCTGGATGTGACATTGCCAGTTAAGCATCCTTAAGTACGTCACAGTTCCATACCCAGTTTCACTGGCATCAACAAAGTGATGTAATTGGGCCTGAGCTACTTCACCAAAGTCCACTGGCTTGACACACCTGGGCATCTCAAATACATTGAGCTGGTCCAAGTCCTCCAGCCATGCTTTTCACTGACCTAAAATGTCAAGTGGCAAGGAATCATCCCATGCACAACCTCTGCGCAATTCCTGCAGCATTATTTTTGCAGTGTCACTGGCAGTGTCACTGGTGCCAGAAAGCCCAAGGGGTCATACACAAAGGTGATGGTTGATAGAATACCACGTCTGGTAAGTGCCTGTTGCTTTATCTCAATCTTGAACTTAAAGGAGTCAGTTTCCACACACCACAGTAGACCCAGAGCTCTCTCTACTGGCAGCTTGTAGCTGTTGCTGACCTACTTCTCCAATGCAAAACCTCCCTTCTGGCACAGTGCAGTTAGGCCTTGGATCATATGGACAGCATCCACTTCAGTGGCCGAGCTCTTCAAACAATCATCTACATAAAAGTTTTGTTTGACTGCTTGACACACACGGGCAGAAACTCAGACTGGTGATCATCAGCACTTTTCCTCAGCGCATAGCTTGCACAGCTTGGCAAGGACACAGCGCCAAACAAATGCATCGTCATCCTGCATTCCATTAGATCCTGAGTGACGTCTCCATTTGGCCACCACAGAAAATGTAGGAAATCACGATCTTCTTCAACCTTCACCTGGTGAAACATAGCCAGTACATCGCCCATGAATGCCACCTCTCTGAAGCGCAGCAGGACTCCAAGCAGTGACCTGGTAAGGTTAGGACCCTGAAGCAGCTCCTTATTTAAGGACGCTCCTTAAAATGTAGCTCCACAATCAAACACAACCCGGAGGCTTCCTTTCCTTGGGTGGTGGACTGCATGGTGGGGAAAGTACCACACTCTGCCAGGCTCACCTTGAAGCTTCTGCTGTGGCACAGGTTCCGCATAAGTGTTAGAAATAAGGCTATTCACATAATGTGCATACTCATGGTGCAAGCGCTCATTGTTGACGAACCTTCTTTTCAAGCCCTGCATCCTTTGTTTCACCACAGCAATATTATTGGGCAGAGAAACATCCTTGTTCTTAAAAGGTAACCTTAAACAGTATCTTCCATCTTGCAGCTTTGCTGAATTATCCATAATCTGCATAAATCTGAGGTCATCTCTAGACATTTCCTTCTCCTCTGCAACCCTTTCACTGAAGTCATGTTTGTATTGACTGACCAGCATTTCTTCAAGCCTTTGCAGAGAGATGCGGTTGACTGTGGCAGAGGATAATGGTGCATCACTGCTTCCACTCAGTGGGCCATTAACAACCCATTCCAGCACTGTTCTAATGGCATACGGGCCATTCTTGCAGCTGTTGATGACCTGCCAGGGTTCTAATACCTTGGGTGCGTTAGTTCCAATTAACAGGTCGACACTTGCTTTGACGCTTGGGATGCGCACCTTTGCCAGATAAGGCCACCTAGGCAAATCCTCAAATGTTATCATGTTATGCACAGTAACTGGCATTTCTTTCTGTGTAAATACCTCAGGAAGGGCGTATAAGTTATCGCTGTCAATACCAGACAGAGTAGGCTGTGACGACCTTTTCTTGTCCCATTGTCCGCAACAGGAAACTATTTTTTTTGCCCGTGAAGTTCAACTTCTGCATCAGATGTTCGGAGAAGAATGTAGCTGAATTTCCAGCATCCAAAAAAGCATAGGTGGTAATGATGTGGCTTCCCTTTGCAGACTTCACCTTCACAGGAAGGATGGAAAGCACACACTGGTCCTTACCGTCCCCTGTATGTCCACATGTTTGAAGAGAGGACTGCTGTTGGCTAGGCGACGCTCTCAACTGTTACTGAGTTGGTTGCCTTTTAATGTGCAGCACTGTAGGATGAGACTGTCCACAGGTTTTACATGTTAAGCGCCTCTCACAATCCCTGCTCATGTGACCAGCACGTAGACATGCAAAGCAAACTCCCCTTTGCCTCAGGAAAAGAATCTTTTCATTATGCTTCTTTCCTTTGAACTGCCTATAACTCCTCCACAGGGTGGCAATGATCACATCACACATCCTCGGACACCTCCATAGTCACAGCAGTAGCAACAATGTTTCCCTTAACATGGCTCCTGGACTGTGATTTAAACCTTGATGGAGGCTTTGCCATAGCTCCTGCAGAGGGTGAATCCTGTATGTCGCCGAACAGGGGGTCAGAAAGGATTTTGACACGGCGTTCAATAAAATGAACCAAGTCAGTGATGTGGGCTCTGTCCTGAGTCCTTTCCATGATCTCATGAGCTGTAGTTCTCCATTGCTCTCTCATTTTAAATGGCAGCTTTGAGATAATGGTCCTCATGTTAACAGGCATGTCTAGTTCCTGCACATATCTCAGCTCCTCCATTGCATTGTAGCAGCCACGTAAAAACAAGGAATAGGCCTGCAGTGCTTGCACATCCTCAGATTTAACTGCTTGCCAGGCCAAGGTCTTATTCATATAAGCAGTTGCAACTTTGTATGCATTGCCAAAGTGTTCCTGCAGAAGACCCTTTGCCACTGTGTAGCCACGCTCCGGCGCCATATGCTGGCAGCTACGCACCAATTCCTGTGGCTGTCCTTTGGTAAACTGCTCCAGATAATAAAGACAGTCTGCACTTCCAGCTTTGCTTTCCACACCTTGTTCAAAAGCCTTAATAAATGGTCTAAACTGAAGAGGATCCCCAGCAAACACAGGAATCTCTCTTGGTGGCAGAGACGATGTATGGTGTTGTTGGACCAAGGCGGCTGTGATGTCATTTTGCCTCTGCATAATGGCCAGTAGGTCTGGGGAGTGGGTTTCATTGGCTGCTTGGTTTGTCAAAAGCCTTTGCTCTGTATGTTGTGCGGCTGTCAACTGCTGCGGATAATCAGCTGGTTCAAATATTCCATGCTGTAGCTCCAGGAGATTGTGCTGATGTTTAATAGCATTGCTGCAGCACAGCTCTGTTTGCCTTTTGCGCATGTCTGGTGACAGTGGGTTGTTACGTGGTAGTGGTCCTTTGGTGGAAACATGTTGCGTTAGCTGCGGTAATCCAGGTTGAAATTGCTTTTCTTTAGGATTTAAGACACTCAGAGATTCCATTTTCCTTTTTTCTCTTTCCACATAGGAATTCATGCCATCTGAGGGTGCTGTTAAACAACATTTCTGATCAGGCCTGTAGCACAGCTAACTTAGCAGCAGATGCAGCCAACTCTGCATCTACCTCAAGCTGCTCCCTTCTCCTCCTCAGCTGTTGCTCCTGCTCCTCAAGGGCGTGTCTCTCCTGTAACGCTGCAGCTCTAGCAATAAGTGCAGCTCTTTCAATCTCAGCCTTTACCCTCGCTGAGGAAGTGCTGGATCTCCCACTCCTAACACTCTTATGTGACCGTTTACTACCAATATTGGACACACTATCATGCTGATTGACCCCATCCCCACAATCACCATTTTCATGAACAGTTTTAAAACCCACATTTGCATGACCATTTGCATTTAAACCAACATCACACATTTCAGGTAAAACAGTTGTCAAATCAGCATTACCATTTGCAGAACACATTGCACCCAACACCTTTGTTTCACAAATAACATCATTGTTTGGTGTCATGTTTGCTTTAAACCAAGTTTTATGTTTTCTTTTTCATCAACAGGCAATAAACTCAACAGTGACTCATGAATACGTTTGCTGCATCATTACATGTTTCTATCAGTTCTTTCAGAGCAATTTGTAACTGTGCTTTATCATTTTTTAAACCTTGCATCGATTTCCTAATGATGCTTGCTTTGTCCAACTTAACTTTTCTGTCCGCTTGCAAAGTAACCAATTTATCAGCAAGCACTATTGCACGTTGAGACCGCGGTTCAATACCGCTAACTACACTGCTGGTTTTACTAGCAGTTTGTACTGCAGTCCCTTCAGTCGAGCGAATATCGCACGTCTTCATTATAAACAGTCAATTGAACGACAGTTCGCAGTAAAGTCAGTCAAGCAACACAAATTTACACAGTCAAATGTCTGCCGGCGTTTAACACGTGTTCGTTTTTTAGACCCGGGTATGTGTGCACACAATTTAAATTGGCCATTACAGATTGTAGCGCTACAAATACCTCTATCGTTGGGCGCCGTGCAGTCATCAAATGGTCCCTTGTACTCCGTGGCCTGATTTTGGTATCAAAACAGAAGCTCCTGGTTACAAGAAGGCCCACGAATCCAAACAATAATCCACACTGAAAACAGACGGCACTTGGCTGCTCCTACTTCCATGCATGCCGAAGACTCTGACGTCTGTTCAAACTGGTGCAGGGTTTTTGACTAATATTAAAGGAGTTCTGACTAATCTGAACTACTGAAGTGCCTGATGGTATGGTCTGGCTGGGATGACCTGGCTGACGCGCTAGATGTTAATTGCTACCTGGACTATGCTACTTAAACTTACTGTGCTCTTAAATCATACGTTGGTAGACAACTCCTGAACCAAGGGTGGTCCATTTATTCCAACAATAAAAAAGGTTCACAGCAGCAACAATCATGATAGTACTCACAGGTAACACAGCGTAGCAAACAATTGCGAGTGGTAGCGTTGTCATTAGCGTTAGCGGTCAAAAACCCTTTGCCCTTCCGGGGTCAGACACCTACCAACAACATGCAGTTGCCTACCTATATACTCGTACCCCAATTAGGCATACACCACCCAGGGCACAGAAAGAAAATTGCACGCAGAACAGAAAACAACAGAAAGCAACATTTGGCTCCTACAATACCTCAATGAACATTTCACCCAAGAACATGACATTTTTGTTATATGTCGGTGTTACAGAGTATCAACCCAGCCCATAAACACCCACTTAAAGCATAGCGCCACCTAGTTATATGGGTAAATGCAAAAATTGGGATTTTGTATTGCCAATATTTTGGACCGAGAAGGTGGGAACTGCACAAAATATATCATGCACGATCAGCACAAAGACCTCTAAAAGCACAGCACATGTCATAAAATTTGGTCCATAGGGGGCGTTGTAATTGTACAAAATGTCATTTTGCCTATTATTTAGAAAATGCTAACGTTTACAACCAATTTGTTTTTATTGTGAAATGTATTGACCCTCACCCATTGAAAACACTGGTCTACACCCACTTCCAACGAAAACAATTTTTGGGAAATTTCAACACTGCGAAAACGAATCCAAACGAACTCGTCATAGGCCGTTCATGTGAATCTCACCAAATTAGGTATATGTCATCTACAGACAATGCTGACAAAAAGTTGTTGTCATGTCAAATTTGACCAAATTTGAGCAATTAAAAGCCAAGATATGGACTTTTGAAGAATTTTAAGCTACGTGTTAAATGTTCATTGATATGTTACTTTTAAACGGTTTATCTCAAGATAAATCCTTTGATAACTTTTTGTCAGCATTGTCTGTAGATGACATATACCAAATTTGGTGAGATTCACATGAACGACCTATGACGAGTTCATTAGGATTCGTTTTCGCAATGTTAAAATTTCACGGAAATTGTTCTCGTTGGAAGTGGGCGTTGACCAGTGTTTTCAATGCGTGAGGGTCAGTAGATTTCACAATAAAAAAAAAGTGGTTTTAAACATTAGCATTCTCTAGATAATAGGCAAAATGACATTTTGTATAATTACAGCGCCCCCTATGGACCAAAATTGTATGGCACGTGCTGTGGTTTTAGAGATCTTTGTGTTGATCGTGCATGACGTATTTTGTGCAGTTCCCACCTTCTTGGTCCAAGATATCGGCAACTCAAAATCCCAATTTTTGCATTTACCCTTATCACTACGTGGTGGTATGCTTCAAGTGAGTGTTTATGGGCTGGGTCGAGACGCCTCTGTAACACCGACATACTAACGCAAAATTGTTGATGAATTATTTAACATGAACAGAAAGCTGTTTAGAGATGGCATGCCAACTTTGACCAAATTTGAGCAATTAAAAGCCAAGATATGGACTTTTGAAAAATTTTAAGCTACGTGTTAAATGTTCATTGACGCGTAACTTTGAATTGGTTTATCTCAAGATAAATCCTTTGATAACTTTTTGTCAGCATTGTCTGATGGCATATACCAAATTTGGTGAGATTCACATGAACGGCCTATGACGAGTTCGTTCAGATTCGTTTTTGCAATGTTAAAATTTCACGAAAATTGTTTTCGTTGGAAGTGGGCGTCGACCAGTGCTTTCAATGCGTAAGGGTCAATAGATTTCACGATTAAAAAAAAATTGTTGTAAACGTTAGCATTCCCCAGATAATAGGCAAAATGACATTTTTTACAATTACAGCGCCCCCTATGGACCAAATTTTATGGCATGTGCTGTGGTGTTAGAAGTCTTTGTGGTGATCATGCATGACGTATTTTACGCCGTTTCCACCTTCTCGGCCCAAGATCTTGGCAACTCAAAATCCCAATTTTTGCATTTACCCATATCACTAGGTGGTACTATGATTCAAGTGAGTGTTTATGGGCTGGGTCGATACGTCTCTGTAACACCGACATATCACAAAAATTTCATGTTATTGGGTAAAACGTTCATTGAGTTATTCAGCAAAAACTTTTGCCGGTCTCCCCCTCTTTGACAGACCCTGGCAAAGCGGGGGGGTGGCCCTTGGGGGCCAAAAGCTTCTAGTCGCTGAAAAAGTTCTAGGGCTACATGCCTACAAAGATTCATGTCCCTCAGACTTCCAGTGTCCCGGAAACCGTTGACGGAAAATTGCTGAAAAAAAAAAAAGGGAAAAAAGTCGCGGCAACACTATAATGACCGCTTTCGCTAGCGGCGGTCATAATAAAAGACAAACTCGTTAGCTATTCATTACAGCGATACTTTAATAATAGAAATATATTGTTTATTGCTGAAGAAAAAAAAAAAAAAAGGGGGGGAAGGGAAAAAAAAGTGACAAAAGTCGCGGCAACACTATAATGCTAGCGGCGGTCATAAATATATCATGCATGATCAGCACAAAGATCTCTAAAAGCACAGCACATGCCATAACATTTGGTCCATAGGGGGCGCTGTAATTGTACCAAATGTCATTTTCCCTATTTCTTTCACAAATCACTCCTACACACTACACAAACACACACAATGTCATTCATTCAAAACCCACATCCATGCCCACTTCAGGAAATCATTTCCACACAATTTCTTACCTCACAACACTGCTCTACCACGCATTCATCATACCAACAGTTCCCACATTTCAATACACTGCGGCGGTCATACCATCTACTTCATTCATTCATTTGTTCGTAGCTAAATAAATTCATCCGGGCTTCTGTAGCATCCTGTTTCCCGCCTATTTTGTATACCAAAACAATGGCCACGGCAGCAACAAGCACGCCTGTGCAGTCATGACGAGGAGTTCAAAATGTACACTCCTGACCATTTGAAAAGCATCGTGTGGCACTAGTCCAAAGCAAGAGAGGAAAATCACGAGTAAGAACAAATTGATATGCCTGACTGTTAACAAAAAAACCACTGTCGTGACACCGCGTTGTTCTTCCAAAAACATAATTGGCTGCCTATAGACTAGATGAAGGAAAGGTTCCTGTAAGCTGGTGTATTTCCAGTAGAGTGTTAACTGTGTCATAACAGCATCTTCTGTTATTTTCCGCTCATTACATCTTCACTCCGACACTGAACATCTTGTTTGCTCAATAATAACTGTTTTAATACACGCATAAATACTTGGCCTTTCGTGCGTGTAGTCTATTGACATTGGCTGATACACTGTCCTCTGGTGGACAACTTAATTTTGATACCAATATAGGTCTTACTGAAGGCATTTAATGGTCAAAATATTATTAATACATGTTTGAATATATTCGAATATTCAAAATTCATAAACAAACGAACTTCAAATATGATTTTTGGGCAAAGGTCAAAGCCCTAGTGTGAGTGCCGTGCCTGTGTGTGTGTGTGTGTGTCTGTGTGTGTGTGTGGCCAATAGTCTGTGTGTGTGTGTGGCCAGTAGTCTGGTCGGTGTTGCACTTTTGTGTAAGTCTGTGTGTGTGTGTGTATTGCTTTAGTGCTGAACTCACTGCATGTGTGCATGTTGTGTCTTTTTGGAGGTGTTCTGTTTTTTTTAAGGGATGGGTTACTATGCATGTGTAATTCTATTTCTGTGTGTGTGCGTGGTTGCGTGTGTGTGTGTGTTTTTGCATGCGCATGTGTGTCTAGGAGAAGGATGAGGAGCCAGTAATAAGGAAGCTGACTTCAGAGCCAATTGAGGTGAAGGAGAATCACTTCAGCCCGCTGGCCAGCAGGGTGGCACTCTTCCCCACCCCAGACGTGCGCTACCTGCTGAAGGAGATCTCTGTGGTCTGGCACCTGTACGGGGGGCGGGACTTCAGCAGTTCCTCCCCCAGCCGAAGCCGAGGGTACGAAAGCTGCAGTGTTGCTGCTAGCATTAGCCTCTTTGTTAGTGGTAGCATTAACATCTTTGGGGGGATTTACACTACAGTGAGTTCCGGGTAATTTTTCATCCCTCTTACGGTTGGCACATCTCCCATTATCGGGCACTTCCGGGATTGACGACCTAAACAAATAAAATTAATTTCTCACAACAATGTTCCCTCACAATGTACCCTGCAGTTCGCAATCCTGAAGTAGTTCTGTGCAAGACTGCCGTTAGATGTAAGCTATCTTGCTGGATAGCTTTTGTTGGCCAGCCAGGCTGCCGTCTGGCCAGTATCTACCAACCTGCGTTAGCCTGCTTAAAAACCAATGGGCAAGAGGGTGACGCCCAATTCATTTGCATACCGAGGCAGAAATGTAGGCATAAATGTAGGCATCAATGTAAATGTAGGACAAAGAAATGTAAAAAGGAGTGACAATAAATAAATGTGCCACAAAGAAATGCAGGGCATATAAAACAGTATGTAGAAAATATTACAGGGAAAAATATCTGTAAATAAATAGAAAGAGAAAATGGAAAATAAATAAATTATGGAATTAATGTAAATGTAAATAAATGCAGCAGTAAATGAAAATGACTTTTTCCCATTTTTTGTCATTTTATTTATTTATGCTACATATTTTTACATATGTATTTATTATTAATTATGTAATTTTTGGCCCTCCATAAGTCATATTTCAATGTTCATATTTGCATTTACCTTAGGCCCATCTCAGTGTTAATATTAGCATTTAGCCTAGGCCCATCTCAGTGTTAATATTAGCACTCACCCTAGGCATATCTCAGTGTTAATATTAGCATTAGCCTCAGTCACATTTCAGTGTTAATATTAGCATTTATCGGTGTTAATATTAGTATTTTATTAGTAACAACATTGACAGGTGTACCTTAAAGCGAAGTGATGATAACTATTGTGTAATGGTGTGTGTGGGTGCGCATATGTGTGTGTGTGTGTGTGTAGGTGCTCCCCCTCTCAGACCCCCCTCCGCCAGACGCGAGGAGGCCGTGCAGGTGGAGGTTTGGGCCGCAATTCTGACATGCTGATGGAGATCCAGTTAAGCAAGGTACACACACACAACCACTAACACATGCACACACACACACACACACACTCTCACACACACACAAACACACACAGTCACACTCACACACATACACACATACACATTCACACTTATACACACATGCATACATCCCCACACGCACACAGTCACACTCATACACACATGCATGCACACACGCACACATACACACACACACACACACACACAAACATTTTATTCACCTAGACTGCAGTAAGCCCAGGCCTTTATTTTGGCCAGCCTTGTATTAGAGGCAGGCCTTTGTTTTTGTTTTAATTCTGCGTCTGATATTGCAGTGGCACTGCAATCTTGACTTAGCCATTTATTTATTGCGGTGATTCCATATGCCTTCAGCACTGACAGTTTGAAATTTGGATTGATAAGGAGCAGAATTAATTGTGTCAGTCTGAACAAAGTTTATTTATTGAGAGGATCTTATTGCTAATATAATCAGAACTTCGTCGAAAAATGTGAGAGCTGAACTGCCCTACACATTTGCACATCTACTCACATACACACATAGGTGCGGTTCCAGCACGAGGTGTACCCTCCTTCTCCTTCAGAGTGGGCGGGGCCAGAGAGAGCGTCGTCACGGCAACTGTTTGTGGTGCAGGAGCTGGAGGTGCGAGACCGTCTGGCCTCATCGCAGATCAACAAGTTCCTTTACCTTTACTGCAGCAAGGAGCTACCACGCAAGGCCCACGCTAACATGGTAACACAAACACACACACAAACACACGCACACAAACACACACATCCTCTACCTCTACTGCAGCAAGGAGCTACCACGCACACACACACGTGCACACACACACACAAACACACACATCCTCTACCTCTACTGCAGCAAGGAGCTACCACGCACACACACACACACACACACGTGCACACACAAACACACACATCCTCTACCTCTACTACCACACAAGGACCATGCTAACATTGTAACACACGCAAACACACACAAACACGCACACACGCACATGCACACAAACACACACATCCTCTCCCTCTACTGCAGCAAGGAGCTACCGCGCAAGGCCCATGGTAACACACACACACACACACACACACACACACACACACACACACACACACACACACACACACACATTCTCTGCCTTTACTGCAGCCGAGGCCTACCTTGCAAGGCCTACACTAACATTGTAACACACACACACACACACACACACATCCACTGCTCTTGTTGTTTAGACATTTGTCTGTGTGTGTGCAGCTGACTGTGAGGGCGGTGCACGTTTCCATGGAAACGGATGACTCTCCTCAGGAGTGTTGTCTGCGTGTCTCCCTCATGCCACTGCGCCTCAACATCGACCAGGTCAGTCTCCTTCAATCACAGATAGTCAGGAAGTAGCTCTCCACCAATCCCAGACGATCAGGAATTAGCTCTCCACCAATCCCGGCCTGGGTTTGGTGGAGAGCTTAGGAATGAGAAAAATCACTTTTTATTTACTGGAAACTTGCTGTGATGGCCAATTTTCACTCTGTTCAGCAGGAACAACCTCTATAATCCTCCCAACTCATTCACCTATTCATCTACCCCCACTCTAACTGTAACCATGGTAACTACCTCTAACTCTAACCATAGTAACTACCTCTCACTCTAGCTGTAACCATGGTAAGTACCTCTAACTTTAGCTGTAACCATGGTTACCTTTAAATGTAACTGTAAATGTAACTACCTCTAAATGTAACTGTACCCATGGTAACTACCTCTAAGTCTACCTGTAACCATGGTAACTGCCTCTACCTATAACCATGGTAACTACTTCTTACTTTAACTGTAACCATAGTAACTATCTGTAATTCTAACTGTAACTATGGTAACTACCTGTAACTTTAGCCCGTAACTGTGGTAATACATGAAACTCTAACTGTGGCCATAGTGACTACCTCTAACTGTAACCATGGTAACTTCCCGTAATCTAGCCGTAACCGTGGTCACTTCCTCTAAATCTAACCCTGTTGTCCAGGATGCTCTGTTCTTCCTGAGGGATTTCTTCAGCAGTTTAGCAGCTGAGGTGGAACTCTTCTCCCCTCCCGAGCATGAAGGTAACACACACACTCTTCCATACACACACACACACCCTGTCTCACACACACAGACACACACACACCCTCTCTCTTACACACACACAACCTCTCTCACACACTTACACAGCCTCTCTCTTTCTCACTCACACACACACAAACTCTCTCTGTGCATATATGTCTGTGTGAGTGAATATGTGTTTGTGTGTGTGTGTGTTTAATGTGTGTGTGTGTTTTGCAGCCTTGTGTGTGTCCATGAAGAGGCCGGCTGGCTCAGATGTGTTCTGCAGCCATGAGCCTGCCCCCATCATTTCCATGCCCACACAGACCAATCACAATGGCCTCAGCGAACAAGAACCCGCCTCCTCCGCCTTCACTGACCAACCAATCTTCTTCAGGTGGAGATAGCCCCTCCCACCACCACCTGCTCACCTCTCATACATGACATGCTTATAGCCCTGCAGTGCAAAATGGGATTGAATGACATCAACGACATTAGTGCATGAATACATACATACAAGATTTTGCTTACTTTAGTAAATACATTAATTCTTAAATCACAGACATTTAGAAGGATTGACAGCTTTTGCATATCCACAGTAAGCATAGTCTGGATTGGCTATTGAATTCAACTGTAAAAATATTCTGTATTGGCTTTTCTGAATAAAGCACAGTGTGGAGTGGTTTAACACATTAAGCATAGTCTGGGTTGGCTATGACACATTAAGCATAGTCTGGGTTGGCTATGACACATTAAGCATAGTCTGAATTGGCAATTGCAATGAACTTAAGCTGTGAGTTCCCTTTTTCAGAGAGTTCCGCTTTACCTCTGATGTCCCGATCCGACTGGACTACCATGGCAAACATGTTGCCATGGAACAGGTAGGGAGGCACTACAACATGACTGACTATTCAACACAACACTTCCACACTATTCTACTACACAACACTAAAATACTGCACAACACTACAACACTACTGTAGCCTGGTAAACCCACTCTTCGTATTTCATTTCATTTTGTACAGAGGGTCTGGACAGGACTCTCTTGAGGGTCATTTAGTCGGCCCCAGCAAGACCGATCCAGTCAGCGAACAGAGGGTGTGTTTGTTAGCCGTGACGTTGACCTTGTGTGCTACATTTTAATCGTAGTGCGTAGGTAGGCTGTTTGCATACGTGACGACCAGGCGTTAGAGATTGGGTAAAGGCAGAGGCACTTTTTTAAACTTCAGCAGAGTCCACACCTCTAACAAATCGTTTCTGACGGTGTCTGTTCCAGACCCACTGTACAAAATGAAATGAAGTACGAGGGGCTGGTTTACAAGGCTAACACTACAGCACAACTACACTATGTTGGTGCAACCACTCTTACGCTGCGCACGATAAAAATAAATGTGTTGGTAATAATTATGGTTATAATTGATCAGTCTCATTAAAATCAGTCTCATATCAGTCTCATTAAAATCAGTCTCATATCAGTCTCATTAAAATCAGTCTTGAAGGTGAGTGAGGATCTCACCAGGCAGTGGCAGAATATTGGTGCAATAACAGACAAAACACAGTTTATTTCAAAAGGTATAGTTTATTAACTAACAAACTACAGGTGTGAACTAATCCTACAGGTAGTGACCTGATGATCAACAGAACAGATAGAAAGAGCTTTAGCCCGCCAGGGGTTGTAAAGGGTGTGAAATGTGAGAAGGGTTTATCACCTGAGGTGTGGCTAAGGGAATCATGGGTAGTGTAGTCTCTATGTGATTGTACCTACAACACAATACTATAAACACTACAACACAGCAATACAACACGACACCACTACACTACAATACAACACTACACAACACTACACTACCACCCAACACCACACAATACTACAACACGTGTGTGTGTGTGTGTGTGTGTCTGTGTGTGTGTATGTGTGTGTGTGTGTGTGTGTGTGTGTCCCTGTAAGGTATGTTTGCTGGTATTCTAATGGGCCTAGTTGCTGTATGTGTGCATGTGGCTGTGTTTGCAGGTATTCTAATGGTGTGTGTGTGTGTGTGTGTGTGTGTGTGTGTGTGTCTGTCTGCAGGGTACGTTTGCTGGTATTCTAATGGGTCTTGCTCAGCTCAACTGCTCTGAGTTGACTTTACGAAGACTCTGCTATAGACAGGGGTAATGTTGCACACGCTAACAATACACACACAGTCACAATACACATTACAAACACACACACACACACACACACACACACACACACACACACACACACACACACACACACACACACACACACACACACACACACACTATACACATTTGTGTGTTGCAGGTTGCTGGGAGGGGACAGGCTCCTCCTCTGTGCCATTAATGTGTGTGTTTGCGTTTGTGTGTGTTTTAGGTTGCTGGGAGTGGACAGGCTGGTCTCCTACGCTATAAACGAGTGGCTCTCAGACATCAAGAAGAACCAGCTTCCAGGATTGCTTGGGGGAGTAGGACCCATACACTCACTGCTGCAGCTGGGTGGGTGTGTGTGTGTCTGTATGTGTGTGTGTGGGTGTGTGTCTGTATGTGTGTGTGTGTGTCTGTATGTGTGTGTGTGTCCTTGGGGGAGTAGGACCCATTTACTCACTGCTGCAGCTGGGTGTGTGTGTGTGTATCCTTGGGGAAGTAGGGCCCATACACTCAATGCTACAGCTGGGTGTGTGTGTGTCGTTCAGGGAGTAGGGGCCATACACTCAATGCTGCAGCTGGGTGTGTGTGTGTAGTAGAGTAGAGTAGAGTAACTTTATTGATCCCGAAGGAAATTAAGGTGTCCAGTAGCATACACATAATACATATTGCAAAAAACAGATCAAACCTTTTGCACACGTCTGCATAATACAACATTCACTGAACTGAGGGAAGAAAAAAAAAAAAAAACATTGTAATGATAATAAGTAAGGTAATAAGGATTCCACGAGGTAAACAAGTGTCGTGATAAAGTGCTTTATGGTAGATAGATTACAGTGTCCCAGTAAAATTGTCCAGTGTTATAGAAGGGTCCTTTAGTGCAGTAGTTATAGAAGGGTCCTTTAGTGCAGTAGTTATAGAAGGGTCCTTTAGTGCAGTAGTTATCAGGGTAGTGCAGTATATTGCTGTCCATAGTTGTATAGTAGTCACCACCAGGGACAGCATGTGCGTGCGTGTGTGTGTGTGTGTGTGTGTGTGTGTGTGTGTGTGTGTGTGTGCTCAAGCACTCCAGTCCATGATGCTCAGCTCCTTCTGTGTGCTGTTATACAGTTGTATGGCCCTGGGGACAAATGACCTCCGCAGCCTGTCTGTCCTGCAGGAGAGGGACCGGAGTCTGTCGCTGATCAAACTCCTCTGATTGATGATGATGGTGTGTAGGGGGTGGCGGTCGTTGTTCAGTATGGAGTGCAGCCTGCTCAGGGTCCTCCTCTCAGCTATTGTAGTTAGAGACTCCAGCTCCATGCCCACCACAGACCCTGCTTTCCTCACCAGTCTGTCCAGACGCCCATTGTCTCTTTTCCTAGTGCTGCCACCCCAGCATACCACAGCATAGAAGAGCACACTGGCCATAACAGACTGGTAGAACATCAGCAGGAGTCTGTTGCAGACATTGAAAGACCTCAGCCTCCTGAGGAAGTACAGCCTGCTCTGTCCTTTTCTGTAGAGTGCATCTGAATTAGTGGACCAGTCCATTTTATTGTCGAGGTGTACCCCCAAGTACTTGTAAGTGCAGACTGTCTCGACATTCTCCCCATCAATCGTGACAGGCACCAGCGGCGGGGCGGTTCTCCTGAAGTCCACCACCATTTCCTTGGTTTTGGTGGTGTTCAGTTGATTAGTTCGGCACCACCCAACGAAGTCCTCCACAAGGCACCTGTACTCCCCCTCCTGTCCATCCCTGATACACCCCACGATTGCAGTGTCGTCAGAGAACTTCTGCATGTGACAAGTCTCTGAGTTGTAGCTGAAATCGGTGGTATACAGGGTAAACAGTACAGGGGAGAGCACAGTTCCCTGCGGTGCACCTATGCTGCTGACCACAGCCTCTGATGTAAGGTCCCCAAGTCGGACAAACTGGGGCCATTCCGTGAGGTACTCCATGATCCAGGTCACCAGGCCAGGCTCCACTCCCATCCGCAGCAGTTTGTCTCTCAACAGGAGTGCTTGGATGGTATTAAAAGCACTGGAGAAATCAAAGAACATAATTCTCACAGCACTGCCTCCTTTGTCCAGGTGAGAGTGCACCCTGTGTAGAAGATACAGGATAGCATCCTCTACCCCCACATTCTCTTGGTAGGCAAACTGCAGGGGGTCCAGTGCATGGCGAACCTGAGGTTTGAGAAGGGTGTGTGTGTGTGTATGTCCTTCAGGGAGTAGGGGCCATACACTCACTGCTGCAGTTGTGTGTGTGTGTGTGTGTGTGTGTGTGTGTGTGTGTGTGTGTGTGTGTGTGTGTGTGTGTGTCCGTGTGTCCGTCTAGGCCTAGGGCCATGACTGTTCTGTCCATGGATGTGTCTGTGTCTGTGTGTGTGCAGTCCAGGGCTGCCGGGATCTGGTGTGGCTGCCCATTCAGCAGTACCGTAAGGATGGGCGAATCGTGCGTGGCGTCCAGAGAGGCACCGCCTCCTTCGGAACCTCCACCGCCATGGCGGCACTAGAGCTGACCAATCGCATGGTGCGGACCATCCAGGTAGCCCCGCCCATCCTTACGTATTACCTACTCATCTTTTACCTACTATGTATGTGTGTGCAAGAATGTGTATATATTGCTGTGTTTATGTGTGTGCGTGCAGGCAGCTGCAGAGACAGCCTATGACA
Source organism: Coilia nasus (assembly GCA_027475355.1). Lineage (NCBI taxonomy): Eukaryota > Metazoa > Chordata > Actinopteri > Clupeiformes > Engraulidae > Coilia > Coilia nasus. The sequence continues at coordinate 31,530,653 of CM050205.1, read as the reverse complement.
TGGTGTCTGCGGGCCCGAGTGGAGGGGAGGAGCCTACCAGAGGGATGACCCGCAGACTCAAACGCTACTCTCATCACCGATTGGCTCAGCAGCCTGTCGATCTGCGAGAGGGTGTGGCCAAAGCCTACAGTGTCGTCAAAGAGGTAAAGGCAACCCATTCCCACACACATACACACACTCACACACACACGGCTACCATTATTCAAAGCCCATTCGGTCATACCACACCAGATAGAAGATCTAAACAAACACACCTACTTACCTATATTTTGCTAGGTGAATGTGTGCTGCAATGAGACGACTCCTGTAATCACAACTATGGCATGGCTTTTTCTAATTCACAAACTTATGTCACTTCTGTGACACAGCGCAACGCGTCTGCCATGGTAAGGTATCATGGTTGTGCCTAGCTTTTTAAATACGTGCTGCGCGGCTCACTTGGGAGATTGCCTCTGCAGTGAGAGGACATGCGTACCTGTGCTGTAAGTAGTAGAGCTTAGTTTGTGTGGGCACTGTTCCAGTCTTTTGTTTCATGTTTGAACCAGTGTTTGTTTGTCTTGTTTGTTAATCATCTACCGGTAGTTTACTAAAAAAAATAAAGAAATCTATTTTTGATTAGTTCACTTGTATTTGTCCATCCTTCTGTCCTGACCAACTCATCTGCTTGGGCACACTCCATTACAACTTAATTTGCCCTCTTATTTGCTCGTTATTCTGTCTATTTTCTTTTATTGACTGATGGAGGCAATCAGGGTAGAAGAACATTTTCACATGCAGCATGAATATGCAACTCTGAGTGACCCTTGGTATTTCAAGAAGAGCAATTACTAAACGGTTTCTCTGGGAATGAGACCTGTACAGCAACATTAAGTAGTTTTTTTCATTGACTATGATTTTGTGTGTGTGTGTGTGTGTGTGTGTGTGTGTAGGGTCTGACGGACACCGCTCTTGGCATCATTGTCACGGCAACACGAGAGCATGAGCAGAGAGGGGTGACGGGGGCAGTGGGCGGAGTCTTGCGTGAGCTGCCGCCTGCCGTGGTGAAGCCGCTCATCGTTGCCACGGAAGCGACGGCACACGTGCTGGGGGGCATGCGCAACCAGATCCAGCCGGATGCGCGCCAGGACGAGGCCCAGAAGTGGAGGATGGGGGAGGAGTGACACACACACACATACACTCACACACATACACACATACACTCACACATACACACACACACATACACACATACACTCACACACATACACACACACACATACACACATACACTCACACACATACACACATACACACACAGATCCAGCCCGATGCCCGGCCGGAGTGGTTGACGGGGGAGGAGTGACCGGTGCCGTAGCCATTGGGATTGCTGCATCATTTTGTGCTGCTGGCCAATTAGACTCTCACATGGGTTGTCCTAACGTTAACCAATCAGATTGCTTAATAATGTCAGTCCTAATGTTAACCAATGGGATTTAATAGTGTCGGTCCTAATGTTAACCAATGGGATTGTTTAATAATATCCGTCCTAATGTTAGCCAATCAGATTGTCTAAATAGGTCGGTCCTAATGTTAACCAATCACAATAGCCTGATATGAGTGCTTCTAATGTTAACCTGTGGGATTGTCTGTAAGAGCTTGTGAATGTACAAACGGTGGGTCAACATTTCAGTGTTAAAGTGTCTGTGTGTGCTTCAGCGTGTGCAAGTGCGAGTATAACAATTTATGGACTGTGTGCGTGCGCATGTGTGCCTGTGAGAGGGCGATCACACCCCTTTGTTATTGTGTCCCGCCACCTGCTGGTGAGTTGATGCAGCTGCAGCTCCAAACTGCTTTATACTCCACCTACATGTTTTGACTGGTGTGTGTGTGTGTGATGGCTAGCTCAACTCTACTTATGACTGGTGTGTCCTCGATTTATGTGTAATCTGTATTGGCTTAGAGAAGTGTGTGTGTGTGTGTGTGTGTGGCTGGCTGGCTGGCTGGCTGCCTGAATGGAGTGCTTTTTTTCTGTGTGCATGCTGTCTCAACACAGTGTGTGTGTGTGTGTGTGTGTGTGTGTGTGTGTTTGATGGCTAATGCGATTAATCAGGCTGTGCAAGAGGAACATGCATACTGTCTATATGGACACTAGTCAGTGCTATACATACTGAAGACTCACTCACACAGGTAGATGGGGGATATAAGGGGTATGCTATGCCTTGTACATAGATGTACAGCTCATTTGTCAGATTTCTATGGAAGCACGTGAAGCCATAAAGGGAAATAAAGTACTTCATGTCACATACACTCTTTTTCGTGGTTGTAGTTAGTTACCGTCATCTGTCATTTACATGTGCCGTGCCGTGGTTGATATTCTTACCATGGGGATGAAAGCCGTGGAAGCTGAAGGACTCTGACAAGTATTTACACCACCATTAAACTGAATCACATTGTTAACACAAAATATAATCCTAGGATCTAGGCAGAAGTTATTTAGCGAATGCAAAGTCCTTAAGCCAGGCAGTAGCCTTTTCATCTGCAGTGTGGTAGACCAGTCCTCCATTTAGTTTTTGGAGAGGGCAAGCTTCGGTGTTCCATGGTCTGCTCCCCTCCGCAGGCACACAGTGAGCTTGGCCTACTCCCTCACCTATGGAGGCTGGCCAGGCAAGGGCCCTGACCAGTCCTGAATCTATTTAGTATTTAGTGGCCTCCTACTCCTACTTTAGTAGTAGTCTCCTTGGAAGGTTAGTGCCAGGGACCGGATGGGTGGGGTCTGAAATCAGATGTTTGTTTTAGATGTCCTTCGGGTAACCCCTGATCTACAGTAGGCAGAAGCGCTGGTTCTGTGGCGAAGGGGAAGTTTACATGACAGCAGTGACACTCCCACCTACATCTTACTGCACGGTTGTCAAGGATACCAAACAAACTTCCATTTTTTGCCAACGGCAAACGGAATAAAATACCTGCGTATATTTGGTGTGAGAGACGCTTTTGCATTAACATGTTCGACTTAACGAAAAATCTACACTCTCTGCAGTTTGAGGCTGGACTTAAGGAGGAAGAGAAAAATCTGATTCATCTACGTTCGCGGTCTGCTGCTCTTACTGAGAGTAGTTGTGCACATGCCTTATCCTACTGTCAACTTGCCCAGCGCCTCAGGTACTGGACCAAACCCTTTTTATGTACAAATCTATGACGTGAAAGTATTGGTAGTGCTGAGCACGACTTCATATTTGCAATTCCACTAGAACAAACATGTCAAAGCGTGGCTTGAGCGCAAACGCGCAGGCAGTGCGGGAGCTGAGCGTAGGTATTATCGGCGGGGGACACCTTGGGCAGCAGCTGGCTCGAGTCATCGAAGAGAGCAGCGGCATTAATGCTCGCAACATCAAAGTGTCATCCAGAAGACCGGAAGCGCTAGGTGAGACATCGGTTTGCATGGGAGATGCACAGATGCGTACATGAGTTGATGGGAACAAAAACTTCTCGGCTAAATGGTGCCTGTCAGTACCCTGTCCGTCCAGGGGCATAGAACAGCATTCTTGGTACTAGGCTTACAAAATTATACATCATAACGATGCAGTTGAGCACTTAGGGTACAAAAGCATAGATTATAACATACATTATAACTACGTACAAAAACCTTTAAAAGGTGATGATAATGTATCTTACTGATGTGTGTCAGAAATGAGAGCCACACGAACTTAGATTTTAAATAGATTTAAATCAAATTATATGGTGTATCTGTGATGTTAGGCTATGTCAAACATAGCCTAACCCATGGCAGTGATGAGTCCATTATACTAGCCTAAATATATTTGAGTGGTGTTTTAATTATGTGGTGTCTATCCAAACAGCAGTTTATTTAGGCTTTACCTAAGTGTACAGATATATAAGGGTCATTCCATGCCAAACCACTCGTATATACAGGGTGTTCCAGAAGTAAATGCTGTCAAAAAGACAATGTCAAGTAGTAACATTTATATTTACATTTAGGCTACACACATTTGCTGTAAACAGTGCTATGGTAGATATTCAAGGAAGTCTGTTTGATATACAGGGTGTTCCAAAAATAAATACAGGCAAAAATGCAATATCAAGTACCATTTCACACTCACATGTAGGCTACACAAATTTATGGTAAGCGGTGCCATAATGATCTTAAATACCTTGAACCTGCAGCTAACTGGCAAGGTTACTTGATTAGAGATGCTTAAGCCATACTAGATTCTGCACCAAGTTGTCTAGCAGCCAAGTACTATATATAGAATACCACAGGTCGTAATCTCAGTTATAGTCACTTTTCCCAATCTGGTCAACATTGCCACAAATGGGTGGATGCAAAAAAATGTCTGAAAGTCTGTTTTATGGAAATGAATGAATCTTTCTTCATGGAATTTCACCAATAGAAATCCTGTCAGTACTTGGTTGTGCTGCTGGATCATGGTCTTGATGGGAAAAAAAGACAATTAAAATGTCATCATGATAAAACACCAAGCGTATATGTGACCCATCACACCAAAACAGGTATTAAGTGGCATGTGGTGGTTCTGAGATACAGCCCAATATAGTTGCAGAGGTCATGCTGGGCCAATTTTGAGTTTCACACATTTTTGTTTATTTGGGCTTGTGGACTTCCACCTTCTGACCATAAACAAGTTTGTCTTTTTTTTCATCAAGAGCCTGTGAATAGGGCATGACAGTAGTTTAATCTACTTGAGATAAATGCATGGCCGAGTTTTTCAGCGCTCTGCTAGGGCGGGAAGGGATGAGTTTTTCATATATATATTTCTTAGATTGATCTATGCTGTGTAAGTTATTTTATTGATGTGAGGTTTGAACCTTAAGTCACAATGATCTATCAACTGAATGTTATAGTTCATAAGGATCTTTCAAACGGAGGTTCTAATTTACAGGGCTGTGTAAAATTAAGCTTCCTGGGTGTCTTTTACAGCACAGCTGTCCGCAATGGGCATAGAGTGTTTCTACGACAACCAGCGCCTAGCATCCTGGGCCGACGTGCTGTTTCTTTGCTGCCTGCCATCCCACCTGTTACAGGTGTGTGCTGACATCAAAACACACCTGTCACATCACTGCATAGTCTACAGCCTCATCGCCACAGTCCCTATCCACAGGTGAGTCGCCCCTAAGATCAGTAGGGGCAACACATTGATCTTTATTACATGGATTGGACATCGCATGACTTTTGGCGTGCCAACAAAGTGCTACAGTACTTTCGTCTGCAAGCATGCAAGGAGATGCCAAGGCAAGGAAATTATCACTCTAAACGCATCCAGTGTTTTGCTTTTGGCTGCTACAACTATGCCAATGAATACTTAAGACAGCAGGGCATCTCCTGTCACAAGGAAGAAAAAAAATAATGTTTGAGGATATGTAGATATTATGTCACATAGTGCTTCAGTAATGCAAAATTGAATCAGTTTCACTATTTATTTATCACAAATGAAGTAAAATACAGGATTATCTGCAGCCTACACAATTGACAGCTGTTTGTTTACATGTGTAGCAGCACATTTGCTTGACTATGCGCATGTCGCCTACAATGCTAGCCGATAGGATCTGTCTAATCCAGTAATAGACATCAATGGGGTAGTTTAGATAGCAGATAGACATAGACACTCAAAAGTGTTAGATATGTCTTAGACTTTAAAGGGTTACACTTATTCTGCATGTATCCTCTCTACTGGTCTGCTGGTAAGAAACCCTGGACAATGATTAGATGGACCTAGTGAGCTCATGATTGATATTTTGTTTGTTTGTAAACCAGTGTTGACATGATAATGGACATTTATTTGTTTATTTTTAATCCAGTGTGTTTATGATTTTTTTTCTGTTTGTAAACAAACGTGGCTGTAATTGATATTTTGTTGGTTTGTTTGTAAGCAAGTGTGTTTATGATTTATATTTTGAGATTGGCCCAGCTGCTTGGCCACACCTCCATCCTCAGACCGGCCTATCAGTTTGTCTCCTGTGAAACCGGGTGGCCACGCCCACATCTTCCTGAACATTCTGTGGCTACTGCTCTGGAAGATGTGCAGCAGACCACAGCCACCTGCCCTCTGACTATGAGCTGTAAGTCATTGTGGTGTGTGTGTGTCTGCCTGTCTGTCACAGCAACCTGCCCTCTGCCTATGTAATGTAATGTAATGTCTGTGAAGACTCTCATTCGTCCAGGTCATGGTAGTCAAAGGAGCTAAGTTGTATGCGCCTGGACTTCTTTTGGAGCTTGAAGTGTGAAGTGTGTGTGTGTGTGTATTTCTTAGCTGGTGTGTGTGTGTGTTTCTCAGCTGGTGTGTGCATCGGTGCTGCCTGGCTGCCGGCTGTTTTGTACTCCCTGCTGAACATGTGCTGTTCTGTGCTGCCACCAGAGGGGGCACTAGATCTCCTCAATCAGTTGCTTCGCCTCCAGCCTGACTCTGCCCTCTCAGCCCACCACCTCATCAGCCAATCAAGTGTCTCCACCCCACTAAGGTGAGCCAACCCTAACCCAGCCCCCACTCAGGTGAGCCAGCCCTAGGCCTCACTCAGCTCACGCCTACCTCTGCCTTACTTACCCCCCTACACCACCTTACCTACCCCTACCTCGCTTCACCTCCCCCCTACCCCACCTTACCTACCCCTACCCTGCCCCCCTATTCTGCCTTACCTACCTTTACTCCTACCCTGCCCCCCTACCCTGCCTTACCTACCCCTACCCTGCCCCCATACCCTGCCTTACCTACTCCTACCCCGCCTTACCTACCCCTACCCTGCTCCCCTACACTGCCTTACCTACCCCTACCCCTACCCTGCCCCCCTGCCTTACCTTCCCCTACCCTGCCTTACAGGAAAGCACAGCTGCTGGCTCGCTCGCCTCACCTCCTGCCTACCCCTCCTATATAGTATAGTGGACAGGAAACACCCATGATGCTGCACTGCAAAGGGGAGCAAAAGGGACCTATTAGTCTGGAGTTGATCAGCTGCCATTGTTCCACTGCCACTGCTGCCACAGTTCAACATTTTTTGTAAAACCAGTATATATGAATTTACAGTGTGGTTGCGATTTTATCCATTATGACCCAGTTTTGCTGTGATGTTTGGTTTGTGCAGGCACCTTCCCTGGATTAGCCTTGTTGACGTGCAGTCAAAAGACACACCGTTATCAAGGCACCTGATGAAAAGCCCTGTACTAATGGAGTGCCTATTGGCCCTGTACCTCCCAACCCTGACACCAGGTGGCAGCAAAGACCAGGAAATCAGTAGCTAACCACAACCAACCCAAGGTCAAAACGTGTGCTTTTTGGACACTGGAATCACAATCACATCAGAATGTCCTATTTAAATGCCCTGGTGTTCCATATTCAAGTATGACTCTTGTACATCAATTATACATCATAAAGGTTATGCAAAGCCTTTGTTCACAGCCAGTGTGTGGGTGTGTAGAGTGTCTATTCTGTGTGTGTGTGCGTGTGCGTGTGTGTGTGTGCGTGTGCGTGTATAGGCGAGGCATCTGAATTGAGGATATATTTGGGGCGTGACATTTAAATTCTGCTCATTCTTGTTTGTGTCAGAGGTGGAATGTTGTTTACTTGAACAGGGAAACTCAAGGATAGTGCGTAACAGTATTGAAATGTATTCAGGAGGCAATAAAGTTTAGATAATCAAAAGCATGTCATTACACACAATTTGTAAAAGTAATTTGCATCAAAAACCATAATCACATCTGGCGTAACAGCAATGATCATGGTAATAAATGAAATAGCCTTCAGCAGTCATCTGTAGTCAGTTCTGTAATAGAAGAAAAAAGATTTAGGTTAATGTGCATAATTATGGTAATTTTTCTCTATACATTTGCATAAAAAGGAAAGATACATAAACTGATATGTCACACTGATTACACTGATTGATCTGGACATTTTGATGTAAACATTTGCAGTTTGGATAAAAAAGTGTTGTGAGTCTGTGCATTAAGGGCAGTAATGTGCAAAAGTTTTAGGCAGGTGTGAGTGCCTTCAAAAATGGAAGTGTTCATATATGTTCATCAGTTACTAAAATGCAGTGACTGATCAAAAGAGAAACATAAATCAAATCAATATTTGGTGTAACAGGGATTCTGCAGGATTATAGTCAGGTGTATGATCGACTAATTACACCAAATTGGTTGTATATGTGAGGAAGCCTACATCCATAGGATCTGTAGTTAGTTCTTCAAGATGTTTGGTGCAAGCTACTAGCAAAGTTCCTTCAAAAACTCTATGCAAGTAGACCTAGAAGAATCAATGCTCTTTTGAAAGCAAAGGGTGGTCACACCAAATATTGATTTGATTTAGGTTTCTCTTTTGTTCAGTCACTGTATTTTGTTAATTGATTAACATAAATGATTGACACTTCCATTTTTGAAGGTATTCCTAGTTGACAGCATTTTTTTTCACACCTGCCTTAAACTTTTGCACATTACTGTACATACATACATACATACATACATACATACATACATACGTACATACGTACATACATACATACATACATACATACATACATACATACATACATAAATATAGTACATTTATATATATATACACATACATATAGTGCATAAATACATACAGACATACATCAAAAGGATTTTGTTCACAGCTTTTTTTTACTTTCTTACTCACAGAGTGTAGTCTTATTTTTGTAAACATTACGGCAGACACTGCATCCCTAAAATTAGCTGTTCAGGAATATTGTAGGAAATACCTCAGGTTTTGCGATGCACACTAGTCAGCATCAGATCATGAGAACAGCCCCCTTAAATCCCTGAGCGTGTACATGAAGTGTGATGCTGAACTCACCAACTCAGAGCCGTAGCATCAGTATCAATGCAGGATGGCAGGATGAGACCATGACTCTTCTTCTTCAATTCTTCAGGTGTCTGTTGAGGAGAATTAGACATACAGTATGCAAGGGTGCGGCTAAGAGGGGGTAGATCAGGTTGATTCACGGGGCGCAGAGCTTCACAGGGGCCCACAGAGAACTATGATGTGGTTGGGGTGGGGGCCCAAAATTATTTTGACTCATGGGGCCCACAATTTCTAGCAGTTCCCCAGGACATATGAGAGAGATGTTGGTGATAGATACTCCAACAGCTATGATTCGGCCATTGGCAGAAGACAAGCCATTCTATTTGTATGCTTTTGGTATGTCTGAAATAACGTTTACAATCCCTATACCTTGCTTTGTCTGCACTGATCTTACAAAGGGTGCGACTGTATAATGCCACACCAAGCTCTTAAGTACAAGGAGTACTGTCATCTTATGGACACTATTTAAGAATAATGCAAATTGTGGAGAATATCCAAAGTACATGATTTTCTGCTTTTCCATCATCCCTGACACATAATACTAGTTTGACTGGTGGACTAGGGCAGTGATTAGGCGCATTTTACTTGACCTAGACGTTTGCATCCATTTGCATCCGTTTGCAGAAAATGTTGCATTGTGGTTAGAAATTGTGTCCGACATGCCCGAAATGTGTGAGGTTGTCACGAGTTGTCACAACAATGCGACCATGACACATGACCCGAAAACTCGCGGGAGCATGACGCTTACAGACAAATCGTACAGACTTTTGCAGTTGCCTCCACACAACTAGCCGTGTTTTAGGCGCATTTTACTTGACCTACACGTTTGCATCCGTTTGCAGCCTGACGCTGAAAATGTTGCATTGTGGTTAGAAATTGTGTCCGACATGCCCGAAATGTGTGAGGTTGTCACGAGTTGTCACAACAATGCGACCATGACACATGACCCGAAAACTCGCGGGAGCATGACGCTTACAGACAAATCGTACAGACCTTTGCAGTTGCCTCCACACAACTGCAAGCGGCTAGCTAACGCCTCCTCGGTGACGCTACTTTGCCGTGGTTGGTTAAAAGTTCACTGACGTCTGTGCAGGTGCATTGTCCAGTGCTCCCCGACTGAACTTGTCATCTAAAGTGTACGTTATTTTACTCCAATTTGAAGATATATCTCTTCTCTCTATGTTTACCTTGTTCTGATGGTTTATCTGACGCTGTCAAGCCCGGCCCATTATTTATGTAATTATTAATCCCATTTCTATTTCATTGTCCGTGTTATATACCTACTTATGGTCTTTGTTTTATGGTTTTGCTGTCTTAGTTTTGTGTTGTGGAGCACTTTGGGGCAACTTGTTTTTTTCCAATGTTAATCTAAACAATAAGAAAGACTGGACTTGAATTAAACTCTCAGTGCACCCCACTACAACCATAGACTGTAGAGGACTACAACCCCCGCCCTCCCTCTCCACACATGACTTGTGTGTCATCTGCTACGATGATCGGGGAGGCGCGAGCTCAGTCTCGTTAGGATTTGTGTTCGACTTTATTTTCCTCATTTAATGCCCACCCCTGCTGTGACCAGCAATTCTCGTTGACGTATGCAGCAGGTGCAGACGGGCGGACTGGAATCTAAAACACGGCTATTCTTAAACTAGGGGTTGCGACCCCCGGTGGAGTCCCCAAATTTTTTTGTGGGGTCGCCAAACTAGTTCTTCTGGCAAACTAGTAGCATGTTGTTACACCAGGTGAAACTAGGGTAAAAAATAAAATACAAAAAAAATCTGCTGTATTTGTATTCATAGGCACAGTTAGCCTCCCACTATGCAAACTCAACTTCTTCCCGCTTTTAAGAACCACTGGACTAAAGGACAATAAGGTCAACAACAATTAAACCGTCTAATGTCAGCACCTGGTCAGCGAACATGTTGAGTTCCATGGTCCAGGTCTCCAGGCCCTGCTCAGCCCGCGCATTGTGGGCCAGAACTATGTCACGGCTGTTTAGCCAGATTGCTTTACGGCGGGCCTCCTCTTCTGGGGTAAGGTAGTGCTTGCCTGCAGGTCGAGGAAGAAGCATACAGTTTCAGTTCAATGTGTTTCTTGTCATCTTGTTATCTAAATTATATGTATACAAATCTTTATATGATTTTCATGTTGAAATGTGCCCTGTAACATACAGTAGTAACCACTGTGAGCTTTAAAAAAAATAATAATTCCTAATTCCCCTCCATGTTAGCTTTGCCATAATCTTGTCCCCTGCCTTGCTGCTGAATAACACAGAACAATGTTGCGGCAGTATGTACTCCAATGACTATGCGATCTTCCCCCATTAGTCTTGTTAAGTGTACTTCAATCATGATGTTCTTACACAAGCGATCTGTAACAACCATTAGATTATGACAGTGACTATGTTATGTAAATATATAAAATTATATAGCATGTGTGCATGTGCTAAGCAGTTTTTGAGAAAAAGAAAAAACTAGAAGAGTGCTGACCGTATTTGACTTTCCAGTCTTGGAACTCCTTATCTATGTCAGCCATTTTTCTTTTCTCTGTGCAGAAGAAGAGACATATATAAAGAGTTTATTTGTGGAACAGATCTTAAAAGAAACTGCTGCAGTAGTGATCTTGACACTACCATAAAATCAGAACCAAGAGTTTTACAGCTTGCAGTTATTTTTGGCATGAGACTACCTCTCTAATTTCACCTCTCCATTCAAGTCTGTTTTTTTCTGGCTAAATTGGCACCTGAGCGTGAATTGTTTTATAGAAAAAAATTAGTCTTACTTCCGGAACCAGAAATGGATGCAGAAGGATGGTGAGACTGTTCATCTCTATTTAGGTCTTAGATAGCAATAGGTCAGCGGCCCACTGGCGGCCCACCAGTGGCAGAGTTGTCGGTCCAACGGCGGCTTCCACCAGTGGCCCAACTTGCGTTTTGCTCATCGGTTCTTTGGCGGTCCGCCGGTGGCTCAAAAGCGGTTTCAGATAAAGGGCCGCCCTTTTGCCGCTTGTTACCCACCATGTTTTCTTTAGCCTTATTATGGCTATATAATTCAAACAAGGCATTAAAATGAATATAAATGCAATTAAATTTATGATTTAAATATAAATGTATACATGTAAATATTATCCCACAGACTGACCACACATAGTATAAGGTTCAATACATTTTTGTTTATTTTGAATGTGTTAACAGTTTTTATATGAATAAATCATACATAAATAACAATCATTCGTAATACATATGTTTTTTCAATGTGTCTATTTTAAATTAAAAAATGAATAAATAAAAATTGACAATTTACAACGTTCAGCCAGTTTAATACATTTGTTTTTCACATGTTTACATGTTTTAAATAAATAAATAAATAAATAAATAAATAAATCTCTATATATATATATATATATATATATATATATATATATATACTGTGTGTATATATATATATATATATATATATATATATATATATATATATATATATATATATATATATATATATATATATAGGCTATATATAGGCTATATATACTAGACATTGCACCATAAGAATTGCCTATTACCTTAAATTACCCTAAATTACCTTACAAACTTGTACTTGTGGTTACCTATAAAGAGAAGAGAGACAACATATCACCATCTGTCTTATGGCACAGCTGCATCAACATTCTCTCTCTCCCTTTCTCTCTCTCTCTCTCTCTCTCTCACACACACACACACACACACACATCACCTAGATTCACAAAATGTTTTTTATACTTTTCTTTTCAAAACAGGGCACAATGTCGGCACGATAGCTAGCTAGACTAACAAACATGGACAGCCAAGGCAAGGACAGTGGCTGTGTTGACCCTGAAACTTTTTTTTTGTCACAGGACAAATGTTAAACCCCATCTGTCATCTATTAACCTATAAAGTTGCTTTCATTTTTAAAAAGTCGGACTGGTTTGCCTGGCAAAGGCTACCAATCTAGCAAAACTTGTCAGCTGCTACTAGTCGAGTAGCCTACACTTTCATATAGCCAAAGTAAATTTCCCCCCTTTCTGAAATGTGAATAAAAACATTTCAGCAGTTACATATAAGAGGGTGATATGTACTTTGTCTATCCTTTGTTGAGTATGTCAAACTAGCCACCATGCTCGTTTTCTTGTAATGAAAGAGTAATGAGTTTGTTTCTATTTTGCTGTCAGAAACGTACCACAACTAGCCTGGGTGTGCCCATACTGCCTGTGACGCTGCATTTACATTTCGCCATAGTGTGTCTATGCATTTCGCGAGCAAGTCAGTCTGGCCAAGCAACCCATAGACATACTATACATGTATAGTATGTCTATGAAGCAACCTATCTAAACCATTTCTGCTCAGTCCTCAGATAGGGGGCCAATGAAAATCGAGCATTTCAAAAGGCAATGGCGCGGTAGTTTGGAAATCTATCTTAGTCACTGTCTACATGGCGAACGTGGAGCAACCGTAAGATTTCAATGCATCTGTAGCTGCTGTTTAGGACGAATTCAAAGGGAAGTTCTATCTGAAAATAGAGCAAATGGCAGCCCTTGAAGCATTTGTTGCGGGAAATGGCGTTTTTGCAATGCTACCGACCGGCTTCGGTAAAAGTTTAATTTATCAGTTAGGCCCGCCTTTTAGCCAAGTCCATGCTTTGCACGGACGCTGTTGTTGTGGTCATGTCGCCTTTGATCGCACTGATTCGTTTTTCGAATATCAATATTAAATGGCCAACACCAGCCACTCTCATGTTCACCTCACAAGTCCGACAAAAATCATTTAACGGCATGACTACAGGCTACTACTACTTTTTGTTTGGATCAAGCAGTTTCTTCCGCTGGGTATACGGCAGAGGGGTGTGATTGATTGAAGCTTCGTCCAGTAGCTAACAGAGGCATTTGAAAGAGGCGGATCAAGCCCGCCTTCTGAGAAATGGGTTTACAACACAGCTTGGCCAGACCAATGCTCGCAGAGCATTGATAAGTCGAGATAGCCAGGCTATACCACAACAGTTCTCGACATTTTGAAGTGTAGGCTAGGCTAGCATTACGTTTACAATATTTTTTGAATAATTTTAGAAGAGATAGTGAAGAAGATGTTGTACTTACCTAGTCCTATTAAATTGTGGCTGGTTCTTCGGCCGCGACGTTAACGTTCGTCCGTTGCTGTCAACAAATTGATGACAGTCCTCCAGCGGTCCACGGATGGCGAGCCGCCACTATCTTGCGCACTTGTGAAATTCGAATCCTCGCGCACCATGACGGGGCGCCGACCAAAAGCCACTCACGCCCCGAGCTGTGATTTGTGCTAGGCAGCGGTCCGACTTCGGCCCACGGCTGGCATACCACCGACGGCTTGCCGTCCAAAAGCCACCAGTGGTCCACATGCTAGCTTAATTTCTTTACTTAGGTTTAAGCTAAATGTAAATTGGTGTAAAACGACTAGGTCTGTTTATCATTCACCTGCAACATCCCCATCCAGCCGATACAGAGCCCAATTGATAATTGTACCCAAACCTTTTCACATCTAGAACGATCACTATAAAGATAACTATAACTACAACTATATTTTCGTCCACACTGACCAAAGATAACGTTAGGTACACAGCGCGAAGCACACGATTTAAAGGCAGATAAAAATGGACTTTGATGACTTGTTGGTACTCGTATGTTGTTCAAACTACTCTATTTAATATAAAAAATACTGTTTATACACACAAGCCCTTGAACATGTTGTGGGTCATGTGGTGGATCATGCTGTATGGCTACAAACATGAAAAATGAAAACTCCTAAGTGAATGAAAGGGTTATTTTATACTCACAGTTGAGAATAGGACTCTTGACACCACCTTCCAGTTCCGACCATGTACGGAGCGTCGCCTGGGAATATATACAGTACTGGAACCACGTGAATGACATCACCATAGGAACCAGAAGCAATTCCAGCGAATTTCTGAGGACTGTGGAATGACATGGGAGGACATCACCATGGGAACCAGGAGTGTCTCAATTCCACAGAATTTCTGAAATTGAGTGTGCTCTGTGTGGGAGAGATGAGTCAACGTTTAAGTATGAGTATGAGTCTAGGTCAAGGTAGCATAGCTTTTTGCAGCATCCACACAAGCTGTTTTGCAATAGCAAGTGTCTGCTGACACTATGTTGACTGCAGCACATTGTCTGCGTGTGGGGCCAAAATCCAAATGTCATATTTTAGGGTCCCAGGCTGACCTTGAGCACCTTTGGAGAGTGCTGTGCTTTTGTGCAGTGGGTGACAGTTTATAGACAAGAGGATGCTTCCAGGATTAGTCTGCCCTACAAAACCAAAAGGCAGGGACTAGACTACATATTTTGTCAAAACTGGGGTGCGTTTCTCGAACGCAAAGTTGCTAACTTCCTAGCCACTATCATTGTTGTGACTTCCGAAGTACCGCACCAAAGGCTACCTTGCGTTTCTCGAAGCTCACTACGGTAGTTCTTCGGAAGTAACACCTATGAGAAGAGACCCTCCTACGCGTTTCTCGAAACCTTCGTAGCAGAGAAACTTCCGAAGTAAAGCCAAAACTTCGAAGTAAAGTTAGGAAGTTTTCACTACAGCTCTCGGGGTGAAGAGCCTTCAATTAGGCTACTACAAAAGTTGACCCCACCCACGGCTAAACTTGCAGTAGATCCTTGACTGTAAAGTGCAAATATCTCGTAAAACTACGCACAAACAGTGAAATTCAATCGGTGTGTACAGGTTACTATAATATAGCTGTTGATACTGTTAAATGGCCAATCAGTGATATGTAATTTACTTGTTAAAACCGTATGGCATGACTTAAACATTTATTGGTTTGCACAGCAGTATTATGATCACCTGCACAAACCGATTGAGTTTCGTTGAGTTTGGACCGCAGGATTATAAGATATTTGCATTAGAAGTTGGCCTTTAGAAGGTTTGCCGATATCATGTAGCAGCTACGTTTGGTTGGAACCTGTTATGAGCCGAAGAGGCGAGTTGACGTGATTATCAGTGGTGCAACTGATCAGTGATCAGGGGTCTCGTGGCGAAGTTTATCAATAGTATTGGCAGATGACGTCAAAATTCTATTAAAGGTTATGGATTTATAACCATATAATTTCCTTCACTACATGCATCGGCTTTGCCATATGGTCACGTTTTAACGCGGTAATTGGCTTAACCAGATGTTTGCCATAGCTTAGGCATTATTATCACCATCGTATAATGTCAACAAGGATTCTCCGTCATGGCATGTCAACAAAAAAGATAGCCATCCAATCAAAACGCCTTTCCCCTGCTTTTCCTCCGTTGCTTCCATGCTTCACACACTGAAGTGAGACCAACGGTATGGAAGTGACAACAATGATAGTTCTACCGAAGTACGAGTGCTTCGAGAAACGGTCGGGTTTCGCCACTTTGGTAGTGGTAACTTCTGTAGAACTATGGTAGTAGAATGCTAACCTAGGAAGTTGTTCGAGAAACGCACCCCTGTTCTTCAAGCCACACCTGTGCTATGACTCAACAACAGGGAGCCTGTTCCAGTACAGACATCCTCTGTGATACATCATAGACCACTTGACCTAGGTCAGCTAAAGTTCATCTTTTGTACCATGCCCTATTTTAAAACTTCAGACAGCCATCAGTGTTATATGACTATTTTATATATATGCCTCACAGTATAAAAAAGCAAGCATAACAAGAACACTGCACATATTTCCAGGTATTAATTTAGAATTCAGACATTCCGTTTAAACAGCTTCCAGCTAGAGCTATTCTCTTTGGGACTGCATGGTAAGCCCACTGGTCCACTCAGTGAAAAGGACTGGATGGATTAAATGCAACACCAGTGTGCACCCAGCAGACTAAAAGTAGATTTTTATGATTTTATTGTCAGGCCATGTTCTGGACAAAGATTACGCAGAAGAGTATGAAAAGTTAAAGGCAGAGCTGTTGTATGGTGGAAGAACATTAGGATAATATACTTATAAAAACAAAAACACTGATGAAAACACCACCAGCCTATACGTGTTTTAACAATCTGCCCTGCTTTTTGTCGGCAACTAGTCTATTGGCCAGACCTATTGATGGGCTTTGGTTGGACTGACTGTAAGTTGGTGTTATAAGTTCAATAAAAGAGAAATAATAAATATTACAATAACATGGAAAAACTTTGTTAGACGATCAGATATATATATATAACTCACTCGCACTCCACCATGTTTTGGGTGAGGAATATAGCACATTTGTGGCGTCCGTTATAAAACAAACCCACTGATATTTTTGGCCCCCAGATATGTGATATTGTCAACGTTGCGAAACTGCTGGTGCCTGACTGAAGCTTTACAGTGTTGAAACGGTACCAAAGGATACCCGAGTACGACAATTAGTTTCAGCTCTTACAGTGTTGTTTAAAACGATTCTATGCCGAGTCATAAATGTATCCATTAGTAAGGAATCTGTTTTGGTTGCCGTCCAGCTGGCAGTTTTTATTTACAGATTGTAACTATATTTAGCCTACTGAGTGTTCAATTATCTATATGATCGACCCGGCTGATTATAAGCTGCAGAGAGCTGTCTATTTTACAACAGTCTGGTCGATGCGACCATATCTGCGATTATAGTTACCATGTTTCCCGCCAGGACCAGAATTTTCGTGACAAAACTTTTTGAGGGCGTTGCCCTGAACGTTGCCTTCTGAATTGGGTTCCATCAGCTCACCAAACCAAAGGGATTTATTTTCTGTGATTTTTCAGCACAAGAAAGTGTAAGGTTAATTGAGATCTTGTCTACTGCAAATGACTAACAACCGTTAAACCACACTCTGTGTAATGCTCTGTGAAAATGAATTTGAATACAAACCATACAATAAATAGGCCCTATGACATTTGATTTGTCTGATGGCCAACATCACTGCAAATTCTTTGAGAATTCACTACATTGAGCCGCTAGAGGGAGCTGTTACACTACAGGCAGAACAGGCAGCTAAGTTAGTAAGACTGATGAGTCTCTAACTGTAGTCACTGGTTTGCACTACTACAGCATTGAACTGTAGACCTGCTGTAAATATGCAAAGTGCACCTTCTTTGCCACAAACATTTTTTGTCAACATACGTGGCTAATAAAATCTTATCCTGATTCTGAGATAACATTAATCTTTAATGTTGGCGTAGTCACATATCCGTGCAAACACAAACACACACACACACACACACACACGCACACACACACACACACACACACACACACACACACACACACACACACACACACACACACACACGCTGTCCCTGGTGGTGACTACTATACGACTATGGACAGCAATATACTGCACTACCCTGATAACTACTGCACTAAAGGACCCTTCTATAACTACTGCACTAAAGGACCCTTCTATAACTACTGCACTAAAGGACCCTTCTATAACACTGGACAATTTTACTGGGACACTGTAATCTATCTACCACAAAGCACCTTATCACGACACTTGTTTACCTCGTGGAATCCTTATTACCTTACTTATTATCATTACAATGTTTTTTTTTTTTTCTTCCCTCAGTTCAGTGAATGTTGTATTATGCAGACGTGTGCAAAAGGTTTGATCTGTTTTTTGCAATATGTATTATGTGTATGCTACTGGACATCTTAATTTCCTTCGGGATCAATAAAGTTACTCTACTCTACTACACACACACACCCAGCTGCAGCATTGAGTGTATGGCCCCTACTCCCTGAAGGACACACACACACCCAGCTGTAGCATTGAGTGTATGGGCCCTACTTCCCCAAGGACACACACACACATACAGACACACACACACATACAGACACACACACACACACATACAGACACACACCCACACACACACGTGCCAACTGTGCCGAATATATACAAGTCAAGTAATGTTTTCATTTTGCTAGTTACACACACAGTGATGTTTGAAACCATATGACTGTGTGCAACTCATGGTTCACTGACAACTGTAGCTGACTTAACTTTCTATGAAGACCTGGTAAAATCACAGATATAGAGTACTTTTGGGCAAAATAACCAGTAAGTCTTCCTACTCTTACTCCCTGCAGAGAGAAGAAAGATGGCTTCTGACAATTCCGCTGACATAGACCAGGAATTCCAAGAATTGAAAGTCAAATTTGATCAGCCCTCATCTTTTTTAAATTGTATTTATTTGTTCTTTCTTTGTTCTCTAAAAGACTCAGTGACCGCAGGATTGCAGGTTTGAATCCTGGGTCGCCAGTAGTGCTACTGAGGTAACCTGAGCATGGCACCGTCCCCACACACTGTTCTCTGGGGACTGTTGTCATGGCTGCTCATGTGTGTGATGGGTTAAATGTACAGGTGGAATTTTGTTGTGTGTACTGTGTGCTGTGATGTACCGTACCAGTGGCCACAATGACCACAATGACCACAATGACCACTTTCACTGTGACATGGTGCCACCAGCTGCATAATGCATTTCGTGCTGTACCACGTTTCTTTCTTGGCCCCAGGAAAGACCTACAGCTGTCCTGACGAGGAGGCCCGGCGTAAAGCCATCTGGGTCGCTATCCGCACCAGAGTTCTGACCCACACCGCCCTAGCCGAACAGGGCCTTGTGACCTACACTCAGGCCGTCAATCGCTTCGCTGATATGGTGAGATGTTGTAATCATTATTGTCTTTAGATAGTTTATCACAAGTGATCACAAATGTGTATCCATGTTAGGTCCTCTGATCTCTGTTGTTTTTTAAGTATATCTTTCTGGGCCTTCTATCTACGCCTTTAATCAGACAGAGCAGTGAAGAGGAAGAGCGGGGAAGATGGGGAGGGACTGGGGAAATGGTTCAAGCCAGACTCGAACCTAAGGGCTCATTCACACCAAACGCTCTGCATGCCCTTTTTTGTCTGTATTCGTTTAGAATGCATGTTAACAAATCAGACTATTTACACCACATGCGTGCTCTGAGTGTATTCTGTCATTATACAAACATATGGTACACAATCAAGTTATTGTGAATGAGCCCTAAGTCTGTGAGAGCACGTGGACAAGCATACATAGCACCCAAGCCATAGCTACTCACACCATAGATTTATGTAGTTATTATAGTAACTACATATCTATGACTCATACCATGTAGTATCCCACTGCCCTTTGTAATGTATGTGTCTGGGATAATGGATAAAGAAAGGAACCACACTCCCTAAGATTTTTCTCATGCTTTTTAAAACATTTATTGCACCATGTACTAGGCTGAAAACGCATTTAGGTGTCAGGCTGTCATCAGTATGTGTAACTTTTTGTAAGCTTTTGTAAGTTTTTGGTGTCTGAGCCCATCAACTTTTGAAACTAGGGATAATGGATGACCTGGCTACATTGAGCAGAGAATAATGCGCTTTAAAAAGGCACTGCACCCAAACCTGCATGGTTTTTACATAGAGCGTTTTGCCTTCATGCCAGGGGCAGAATCATAGCTGTCTTGAACAGCGTCACTCTCTCGTGTAATGTTGCTGAATTATTCTCAACAGAAACTTGAATAAGTGTGCTGCTGTGGTGGTAAGTCACGAAGACAGTGTGACACAGACACTGGTGGTGAGTCAAACGCCTACTCTTCCTTTACATTTTTTGAGGGAATTGAGTAGATTCATTTCACATTTTCCAATAAGCATAAGATATCTCAGGTTCCTTCATAAAACATCCCTACATACAACAATTACATGTTTTTGCATCAGTTTTTATCAACAAACAACTGAATAAAAATGGAAATGTTTTATAGTATGCAAAGAGTGTCTTCATTAAGCTGACTCTTCATTATGTTTAAACCCCACTTTTCACTTCTGTTTCCTGACAGGAGAGACCCAACATGACCACTAAGAGCTGTCATTACTGCTGATCTGGTATACTAGAGGGGCCTCAACAAAACTGCAGCTCAACACTTACGTTTACAAATTCTGCTAAATCATATACTTTTCATTTCACTGACTGTATTGTTTGTACTTACCTGTTTTCATGGAGAGGTCTTACGATCACACGGGGGAAACATCGGTTTTACTGTCACATTGTGTTTAAAGAGAAATAATCATTGGATACACAGGTCATTTCGCATTTCAGTGACAGAGCAAGTAGAGCTCAGGATTAAAATGGGGCCAGAGCCCTCTGCTCCCTGTGCTACAGTAATCCTAGTAATACAGTAGTGAGATATTGACCAATGTGCATAAAGAAGGGCTCTCCCTCCTTACAAAAGACAATTTCATCTCACTGGTAGAGCTGGAGTAACATTGTTGATATTTAAACTCGGCCAGTCAAACATAGCCCTGCCTCTCTCCACTTGTCCATTTTATGAGCAGCACCAGCCATTCCCCATCACCAAAAGTGGATGTCCTGGCCTTACATTTCTGTCACTGTTTACTCGAACAACCCCTAAACTTAGCAATGTGAACTGTGGTAGGTGCCTAGGCAGAGGAAAATAATGGCAGGATTTTTACTTAATGAATCCAGGATGTCCCCCTCTGAATTGACTGGGATGATGAAATCATAACACTGAAATCACTGTACACAGTCATTTTGTACACAGTACAAATTACTGTACACAGACAGGCAGTGACCCTTAAGGATGACACATGGGAGAAATCATACTCCTCTAGGACTTAAACTGTCACATTTCAAAGGTATGAGATTAGCAACCAAAGTCTTAACTGTACAATTCCAGTAAAGGCCTAATCAAAGCACAGAAGATCCCTAAATGGCAGGAATGACAGCACTTATGGAAAGACAAATTGGTTCCACAACTGAGATCCGAGTGGAGTCAGACAACTAAAGTACTCCACTCATAAAACTGTGTGTAGATGAGACTGGAGATACTAGCTAATGGTGGAAACTGAGTCAGGCCCATCTTAGCTGTAACTAAACTGTTACTTTTAATACTTATCTGTATAGTAAACAAAATGTATGTATAAACTGAATTTAGATGAGACAGAGATGTTAGCTAATGGTGGAAATGTCAGAAGTGTAGTGAACTTCACCTTTGATTACTGTCTGAATAAAATGAAGTGAAAAAGTCATTAAAGGCCATTCAAAATTGAAACAGAACAACTCAGCAAGATTGCTACACATGGAAAACAACCTAATGTAACATGACATGAGAATGAGCAGTCAGTGAGGTGACGCTAGTGTGAAATGAAACACAAGCAAAACTTTTTAACGTGTACAATCTTTTGTTATTATTTTACTGCCTTAAACACCTTAGTGGTATATGTCTAAACTGATGAAACGGTTAACATTTCAATCTACTTTACAAGTGAATAAACTGTAATATGCCTTCTTTTTTAACTGCGAATACATGACTATAAAGACTGGCCAAAGACTGCTGAGGCCAGTAACTTTGGGGGTTTTTAGAGAACATTCGCTCCAACCTATAAGAGAAATGAAAGTGGACCTGGTGTTAATTTCCTTTAGCAGGTAGTATAAATAACATCTCCGTTAGATGTGACAATTGCAAAGACAAGATTTTTTTTTCTGTTACTGGAAGAAATGTCAACCTTCCTCTTGTGATTTTGTGGTATTACTACAGAAGGAGTGAGTAAACATCCTGACACACACACGCACACATACATACTCACACATACTGATGCAGAGAGAGCAAGTGGATGGGTGAATGGTATATGTAGTGATGGTTTTAATAATACAACTGTGATTTTTTAGTTTTTGTGTTGTAGCATGAGGTGGGTGATTGTAGCGATTGTAGCAGCTGCCTCTCTGGCAGTGGTGAGCTGTGCCAGCCTCTCTCTGGAGGACCTGGAGTTCCACGCATGGAAACTCAAGTTTGGTGAGGGGCACATCAGTGCTTTTATGATCGATAAATAGTTTAAATTTAATAACTAATGTATACAATGGCACGGCTATATCTTCACCTAATAGGTAAGGTGTACAGCACCCCTGAGGAGGAGGCCTGGCGTAAAGACATCTGGCTCTCCACCCGCCGCAGGGTCCTGGCCCACAACATCCTGGCTGATCAGGGCATCAAGACCTACCGCATGGGCATGAACCAGTTCTCCGACATGGTATGACGGGGCATCTACTTCTTTGGGAGGAAGCATGGTGGTGAAACTGTAAAAGACAATACCTTTCTATTTTACTCACCTTAGTTAGTTTTGGCTATAGGATGTCTGTGTGGATTCTCATTCTATATGGCTATAGGATTTTACAATTCAGAACTATTGTACTTTGAAACAGAGCTATTGTAATTTCCATTTGAAAGTGACTTTACAAACACGTGCCTTTTCTCTTATTTGTTGTGTTCTCTGAAAAGGACAGAAAAGAATATCGTGTTCTCCTGGGCGACTTGACTCCTTCCAATGTCACCCTGTCTCCTCCTGAGCGCAGCGAGATGGTGCTTAGACACAAACTGAGTGCTAAGCTGCCCGTGGCTGTGGACTGGAGGCTCACTGGCTGTGTGACTGACATAAAAGATCAAGGCCACTGTGGATCCTGCTGGGCCTTTAGTGCTGTAAGTTATACTGGTTTTTGGGGATTTTATATTTTGTACAGAGTTGGTACCGTACAGTATGTCTGCACTAATCTAATAGCATTTTGTTCTGGAATATATTACTATATCACCAGCAAGGGTGAAAGCATTTATATTTCTTGCTCAAAGGTGTTTATATTTCTTGCTCAAAGGTGTTTATATTTCTTGCTCAAAGGTGTATGGGTGGTGATGATGCTGTTTGCATCATCAAAAACTTTGTTATATGTGCATTTTGTTTAAATTAGGCAGTGGTTGTATCTCATGTCATACCCGAGAAAAGCCTTTAGCAAAAGAAGAAATGGAAGGGTCCATAAAGTGCGATAGGTGTGTGGAGAAACTAACACAGAAAAATGATGAAACCGTTTTCTCTCAAATTTCGCTAATCTTTAGTTAAAGATCTGATTGAAATGATAAACTACACCTGTAACAAGTGGAACTAAATTAATGATAAGAGCATTTTTTCCAGCATGTTGGAGGTGGTCATGCTTATTTTCCCAACAGCAATAAAAATTGTCTGCCGCGCATGGAAGATAGCAATTGAGTTCAGTAATAACAGCAGCTCATGTGCTTTACCTGCCACAGACAGGTGCGCTTGAGTGTGTGTGTGTGTGACAAGGTGTTTATGTGTTTTAACATACAGGTGTGCTGGAGTCCCACACCTGCATTGGGTATGGGTGGCTCCCCTCTCCGAGCATGTGTTTGTGTATGTATATGTTAGGTGCCGTTTTGTGTGTGTGTGTGTGTGTGTGACAAGGAGTTTATGTGTTTTAACAGACAGGTGCGCTGGAGTCTCACACCTGCATTACATATGGGTGGCTCCCCTCTCTCAGTGAACAACAGCTGGTGGACTGCACTTTGCAGTACGGCAATAAGGGCTGTAATGGTGGCTACAAGGCGAGAGCTTTCGAGTATGTCAAAGACAACGGTGGGATAGACACTGAGGCATCCTACCCTTACGAGGCAGAGGTGAGGTACAGACGGAATCTTATCAACATTAAAAAACAGAGGGACAGAGGGACTAGATTCTAAAAAAACATCCCCATATAGAAAAGATCTAGCCTGGTAAACCAGCCCCTCGTACTTTTCATTTTGTACAGAGGGTCTGGCCTTGCTGCATTAAGAAACAATTTTTTCCTGGAGCTGTGGACTTTGCTGAAGTTTGAAACAAGTGGCTCTGCCTTTATCCAATTGCTAACATCTGGTCGTCATGTATGCGTTTAACCTATCTACACACTACAATTAAAATGTAGCACACAAAGTCAACTTCATTGGTCACGAACACTCCCTCTGTTCGCTGATTGGCTCGAATTCGCTTGGTCCGAATACATGAATGTCAACGGCAGCACGGCCAGACCCTCTGTTCAAAATGAAATGAAGTACAAGGGGCTGGTTTACCAGGCTAGACAAGATCTACAGTTCATCTGAATACAAAAAAGTGTGATAGCATGAGAGGATTTAAAGGTTAGAACTGGACTAAGTTATCTAAAAGGAGGAGTGACTAGGGAGTGGTTTAGGAGTTGGCCTCAGCCCTGTAGCTGAGTACTATGGAGGAGCTGTCACTGCTGTCTGTAATAATACACATTTTATTTTTAAGACCATGATGTATTTTGGAGCACACACACAGTTTGGTTTCAGTAAGGTTACAGTTAATTTTTTGACATGTACCTGAGAGCTGTTCTTAAACAACAACAGTTTTTAAAACCTGCTTTAGCATGAGTAGCAAATAGTAACTTCTAAACTATCAGGTGATAAAAATGCTTTTATCTACACCTCTACCCATTTTAATGATATTTTTTATTGAAATATGTCTCAGGATTCATACTGCCGTTTTCAGTCTTGGTCTGTTGGTGCCTACTGCCGAGGTCATATAACATTGCCCTATGGGAATGAGGTCGCCTTGCAGGAGGCCCTGGCAAATGTGGGTCCTGTGTCCGTTTCTGTTGACGCGGGTCAGGACTCCTTCATGTCCTATTCATCTGGTGAGTTGTCATGTGTGCACACTTGGCTTTCATCATACAGTGAGCCCCTTGTGATGACGTATTAGACCAAATAAGAATAAAAAAGATAGAGATAGAGTAATATGTTCAGACAGTCATTAATTATTTGATTGGTTGGTTGATTGGTTGATTGGCTAGTCAGTTAGTTATTTGATTGATTGATTGATTGATTGATTGATTGATTGATTAGTTAGTCACGTGATTGATTGATTGATTGATTGATTGATTGATTGATTGATTGATTGATTGATTGATTGATTGATTGATTGATTGATTGATTGATTGATGTCAGGTGTGTACAACGAGCCTAAATGTAGCAGCTCAAGGACGAGTCATGCCATGTTGGCTGTCGGCTACGGCACTGAAGATGGCCAAGACTACTGGCTGGTGAAAAACAGGTGCTTCACTTAGCTGATGCAAGATTTACTGTTGTTAAAAAATGGCTGAAATTAGTGTTTGTGAAAGATTTTTGTCTGCTATTGTTATTCAAACATCTTGTTGATGTCTTATAATTGTGACAATTGTGCTATTTGTGTGATTTATCTGAAGCTGGGGTGTTGGCTGGGGAGAACAAGGCTATATCAAGATGGCCAGGAACCAGAGGAACCAGTGTTGCATCGCCTGCTACCCAGCTTACCCTCTAGTCTGATGGTGGGATCGGAGGGCAGAAAGACAAGATCGCTCTCCTATTTACTCTTAAAACATTATGATTATGACTAAACTCCATCAATATAATCAGATGCATGCATAGTCAGTTACGTTTGTAAAATGACTCTTATGCTGATGTGACAGTGTGTAGTCATATTAAGTGTTATCTCACTGCTTAATTTGTTGATTTTACAATTAAAGCACATTTCTACAAGGCTCCACTGTCTGCTGTATATTGTCGTTGTTTTGCGTGCTTTCTTGGAATGTGTTCCATTACACAGTTTTAAACTGAGCATACAGCAAAAACGGCCTAAAAACATGACGCAGGAGAACAACATTTGTCATCATGCAGGTTTACGATGTGTCTTTAGTGGACGTCTGCTATTGCATCTCTAGAACAATTTTTTTGATGTCTGACTTGGTTGGACGTGCTGAGAATGCCGTTTCATTACAGGTCACATGCATGGTCCATAAAAGGCCTATTTTTTAGGAAACAGCAACAGGTTTGGCCTTTCATTATCTCTTTCACTTCCATCTTCTTTCAGTGTCATCACGTTTCACTTTGAAAGTTTAGAGCAAGGGCCCCGTCAAGGTTAGTCATGAAAATCAGTCAACACAAAAATGGTTAGAAGGAACTGGATAAAAATGAAACTTAATGTGGTTCATTAAAACCATGTCACCTTAGAAGCTCCCTGATTAGATCTCAATGGAGCATAGAGAGATGAGTGTGTTTTGTCACACTCTGTTTGGATAATCTAATAGATGGCTTTATGTACTATCTAATGCTGAGACTGTTTACAAACTCAAAAAGAAGTAGATCCACCACCTGGTGCATCAATGATGAGGGACAAACTTTCATTTGCACCTTTATTAAAATTTCTGTTACACTTACATCTGTGTTGCTCTAAATAACTGTTTACAAGCTATCTGTTGAAACGGTACCATGTTAAGGTTCAGGTTAGGGGTTGCGTTTGGTTAAGGCGATAAGTCAGTAAGTGATTAACAAAATGAAATTGAATTTTAACAAATTATTTGTAAATGCATAAATGCTGGGTGCATTATCCAAATGAACCATGTGTGTGGTTCCACTGATAGACCAAGTATCCCTTTTCTCCTGTGAGTTTTCAGTACAACACACAACACATCATGAGAAATAAAAGTTGATGTAATTCAGAGAAAAGGAAAGCCATCCTTCTAACAACAAAAGGCCATAAGCAGAAGCCTGCTCATGAGATGGGACCCATGCACACTACGTTCTGCTCATTAGACAAATAAATATCTTGTATTAATAATCAACACATTATGGTTCATATCTTTTCCTTTTTCTCATTATTTGTAAAATGCATAAATGCTGGGTGCATTATCCAAATGCTTTTCCTTTTTTCTCATTATTTGTAAAATATCACCTCTTTGCTTTTGTACAGTTACTAACAGCTGTCCTGCACACTGATGATATAAGTACAGAAAACAATAGGGAACCAAAAGTTTAAATAATCTAGAAACTGAAAGTGGAGTTGATGTGGATTTTCTTTTATGTACAGTAAGAATAACAGACTAGTATCCAGCCGTTCTTAGACCTGGCAAGTGATAAAGGCAGGTGCTGTACTTTTTTGCATTCAATCTTTCTTTCAGCTGCATTCAATGTTTTTATTTTAAATAAATGCATTGCAATCCCATTTTTATTATCTACAAGTGAATCCAGGATAAATCAGTGTAAGCTGCATAGATTGCACTTATATCTCTGCTTTGTATGTTTTAGGGTGGGAGTGATTAACTTTCCTGTTTCCAGTCTTGTGTGTGGCAGCATGAAGTGGGTGATCCTTACAGCTGCCTCTCTGGAGGACAAGTAAATGATGTACCCTCAAGAGAGAGAAAGAGAAAGGAAAAGAAAAAGGAGTTAAAAGATACACACACAAACTGTGATTTTCATTGTTCTTAAGGCAGCATGAAGTGGGTGATTGTAGCGATTGTAGCAGCTGCCTCTCTGGCAGTGGTGAGCTGTGCCAGCCTCTCTCCAGAGGACCTGGAGTTCCACACATGGAAACTCAAGTTTGGTGAGGAATTCTATGAGGGTCATCTATGATAATCATATTATTTCAGTCTACATGATGTCATGAAATGAATCATTTATGAATAGTAAGGCAAACAATATCTTTCACTGACTGTGACCCCATAGGTAAGGTGTACAGCACCCCTGAGGAGGAGGCCTGGCGTAAAGACATCTGGCTCTCCACCCGCCGCAGGGTCCTGGCCCACAACATCCTGGCTGATCAGGGCATCAAGACCTACCACAGGGGCACGAACCAGTTCTCCGACATGGTATGGGTGGAATTTACCTCTGTAAAAGTTACACAGTACTTAGTGGTAGCTCAAGGATTTTACAATTCAGAACTATTGTACTTTGAATCTAGAACTGATTTTGAAACAGAGCTATTGTACTTTATCTTTGAAAGTGACTTTACACTACTCTCTGGTTTATTTTGTTCTCTGAATAGGACAGAGAAGAATACCATGTTCTCCTGGGTGACTTGATTCCTTCCAATGTCACCCTGTCTCCTCCTGAGCGCAGCGAGATGGCGCTCAGACACAAACTGAGTGCTAAGCTGTCCGTGTCTGTGGACTGGAGGCTCACTGGCTGTGTGACTGACATAAAAGATCAAGGCCACTGTGGATCCTGCTGTAAGTTATACTGTTTTGTGGGATTTGTGTATAAAGACAGTGTTTAAGTTAAGTAATAACAGCAGCTCAGAAGAGTTCAGAAACATCCAAGAACATTAAATAAAGCTAATTCATGACAAGATAAGATGTTTCAGTTGACATTGCTTTTTTGGTAACACTATATTTTACGGTTCCTGGTTTAGTGTATCTACATATATAAACACATATTATGTACTTACACTGTACATACCTAACACTAGCCCTAACCCTATGGTACAGTGTCAGTACATAATGTTACATATTGTTGCATACTCTTTACACTGTACCTAACTGATGTAATAGGGACAGCAAAATAAAGTGTCAGTTTTTCTTGCTGAACATGGCACTGTTGTGACTGGGGGTTTTTCAGAGGCAGCAGCTGAGGTAGGAGTAGGGCTCTGTTTATAAACACATAAAGGTGTTTATGTGTTTTAACAGACAGGTGCACTGGAGTCCCACACGTGCATTACATATGGGTGGCTTCCCTCTCTCAGTGAACAACAACTGGTGGACTGCACTTGGCAGTACGGCAATAATAATAATATAATAATAAAACTTTACTTTATAGCACAGTTCATACATGCAATATGCAACTCAAAGTGCTTTACAGTTTGGCAGGGTTGTTGCAAGACAACATTTCTTGCGGTTCAGTGATGTCAGAGCAGATAAATACAGAAGCAGACTGACTCTTGCATGAACACAGGTAGGCAGTCCTTGTAGGCCCTAGTCAGCAATCTTTGTAGTCCAGTGGCGTTAGAGCTATGCAACGCTCTGTTAATGTGGGCTCTTATGTGAACATAGGTCGGCAGTCTTTGCGGGCCAGGGGCACTAGACGAGGAAAGTTCATTTAGGCGCAGTCGGTTGTTAGTGTCCCCAGGGAGCAACAGGGGTGAGGAAAAACTCCCTGTTTGTTTGATTTGCGTGAATTCAGGAAGAAACCTCAGGAATCAGTGAGTAAAACTCCCTGTTTTGAAGGGCTGTAATGGTGGCTACAAGGCGAGAGCTTTCGAGTATGTCAAAGACAACGGTGGGATAGACACTGAGGCATCCTACCCTTACGAGGCAGAGGTAAGGTACAGACAGAACCTTTTCAAAATTAAAAAACAGAGAGCCTAGATCATGAAAAAACACATTCATATAAAATGTATTTATATCTTAAGACAAAAACTGTGGTAACATTTAAGGATTACAGTTTTAGCACTGGTCCTTGTTATCTAGAAGGAGGAATGGCTACTAGGGATTGGTTTAGGAGTGGGCCTTGGCCTCGTTACAGAATACAGTGGCCTTGCTACAGAAGGCTAAAAGGGTGAAAGGCTAAAGGGCTAAAGGCTACATAAACACTTGGTAAACGCTGCCTTGTTTAGATCATGTTGTATTTTGGAGCACAGATAGAATTTGCTTTGAGTGAGTTTACAGTTGTTTTTTGACATATAGTTGAGAGCTATTCTTGAATAACGTGTTGTTAAAACAAGCTTTAACTGTAATAGCAACATATAAACTCACTGTAATAGTAACTTATAAACTCTCTAATGAATTTTAATTTCTGTCGACACATTTCTCAGGATTTGTCCTGCCGTTTCAAATATTCGGGTATTAGTGCCTACTGCCAAGGCCATGAGGAATTGGCCTATGGGAATGAGGTCGCCCTGCAGGAGGCCCTGGCGAATGTGGGCCCTGTGTCTGTATCTGTAGATGCGCATCAGGACTCCTTCAGGCACTACTCCTCTGGTAGGTTGAGCCATCACCGCCTACTTCTTCAACATTAGTCCTTTCTAACAATGTATTAGATCAGATAAGAATAGGAGGGATAGAGCAACATATTCAGAGATGATGGATGATTTCTTTACTAACTGACTGACTGATTGATTGATTGATTAATGGATTGAATGGTTAATTTGTTGATTGATTGAATAATTGATTGATTGGTTGACTGACTGACTGACCAACTGGCTGATTTATTCGTTGACTGCTGACTGACTGACTGACTGACTGATTGATTGATTGATTGATTGATGTCAGGTGTGTACAATGAGCCTAAATGTAGCAGCTCAAGGACGAGTCATGCCATGTTGGCTGTCGGCTACGGCACTGGAGATGGCCAAGACTACTGGCTGGTGAAAAACAGGTGTGCCTCCACTATAACCACTTCTGCAATTCTATTTTTTAATGTCTGATCATATGATGGTACATTTATACCAGTACTTCCATGGATGCCAGAATTACTGTTGTAAAGAAAAATCTTGTCTGAAAATATATTTGCTAAAATTGTGATTACATTGTGATTACATTGTGATACAAGTGTTTGCAAAAGCATGTTTTGTCAAAGCTACTGGAAATCAAAAAGCTTGTTTATATCTAACAATTGCTGCACAGTGGCTGTGGTTTATCTGAAGCTGGGGTGTTGGCTGGGGAGAACGAGGCTATATCAAGATGGCCAGGAACCAGAGGAACCAATGTTGCATCGCCTGCTACCCAGCTTACCCTCTAGTCTCATGGTGGGATCAGGGGGCAGAAAGACAAGATCGCTCTCCTATGTAACAATTGCAATATTGATTTGACTATTAAAGCACATTTTTGAAATGCAGATTGTGCCACTGTTCTTCACTCAGTCCCACAAAGCTCACCTGTGTTCTTGGGATCTACTGTAAATAACTGGTATTAAATGATTTTGTGGGATGTGTTCCATCACATAGTTTCAAACTAAGTATTCGGTAAAAAAGCTTAAAAACATGACCCAGGAGAACAGTATTTGTAGTCATTCTTGACGATGTGTCTTTAGTGGACTACATGTTTAGATGTTTGATGTGCAAAACTACTGACTTAGTTGGACGTGCTGAGAATGATATTTCATTACAGGTCACATACATGGTCCATAAAAGGCATATTTTTTAGGAAACAGCAACATTTTTGGCCTTTTATTATCTCTTTCACCTCCATTAGTCATTACGTGTCAGTATCATCACATTTGGCTTTGAAAGTTCAGGGCTAGGTTAGCTCCCTGTCATGTTTTCAGTCATTAAGAACCTGTCAAGACAAGAATGGTTACGAGGGACTGGATAAAACTCAACCGAACGTGGTTCGTTTAAGCCATGTCACCCAGAACCTGGTTCATTAGATGTCAATGGAGCATAGAGAGATTAGTGTGTCCCACTGGCTAAGTGTCCCTTGGCCCCTGTGACTTTTCAGTACACAAAATGTCATAAGAAATAAAAGTTCATACAGAGGCAAGGAAAGCCTTCATTTTAACCAGATGGCACCCATGTACACTTCCTTCTGCTTAATAGATAAATAAATATCTTGCAGTGCAGCAGTGTCTCATTTTCTGTACAACAGCAGTTTGTATTTCAGCATGTTTGATAGGTCATGCTCTGCCCTAAGGCAACATGAAGTTACAAAGCGCAAACTAAAATCTGATGACGTTTGTCACTTTCTCTTCCACAGACATGCTCTCATTTGAAATATCTTTGCTCTGCACTTAATTTTATAACCTTGTACAACCCTGGAGTACAATGAGCAATATCAACACAGCTGTTGCATGTGTACATTATCCACCTTATTGTAGGCTAGCCTACTACTACTACTACTACTACTAAAGTAAAACAATGCATTATTATTATTATTATCATCATTATTATTATTATTATTATTATTATTATTATTATTATTATTATTATTATTATTATTATTATTATTAATAATAATAATAATAATAATAATAATAATAACAACAATGATGATAATAATAATAAGAAGAAGAAGAAGAAGAAGAAGAAGAATAAGAGGAAGAATATTAATAATTACAACAATTTTCAAAATCTACCTTATAAAGGGCTTTACAAAGGCAGCAAACAAACAAGAAAAGAGCCATAAAAGCATCAGGTCTGAAAAGCAAACATGACATAGTATGATCAGCTAATGCTTGGCTGTAGCAGTCTATAGGTCTTGTGTTTATCTTGACCTGTCCCTTCAGGCCTTCAAACTGAGGAGGCAAACACAAACACCAAGACTAAGCACTTTCCTGATGTCTTCAGCTGACACCAAGCCTCACAGTAGTGAAAGTGGAGCATCTGTCAATCTGCCTTTATTCTTTAACTGTGGTATAAATGACGGGCTGCAGACTCTTGGCTGTTGGACTGCAGATGTGAGGAGAAGTGGAGAGAGTTTTGTCTGATGTGTGCTCTGAACAGAGTTCCTGTTTTCAGTCAGTTTGCGGTTTTTATTTTTTAGTTCAACTGTGCAAAGTGTTACACCACCATCCACACAGTGTTTGGACATTTATATCCACGTAAGATGCATCTCTCGCTGCCTCTGTCTCACTCTGTCTCATAAATACACATGCACACATATAAAATATATATACAAATACACCTGCACGGACATACATAATATATAGAATATATACACAAGTACACACATACACAGACACACACACACATGCACACTTAATATACAAAACAGTATATTCACACATACACTACATTTGTTTGTGATATCTTGACCAACCAGATCAAGAAAAGGCCTTCTGACCATCTATAACGCTTATTGTATTTGGCAGCATGAAGTGGTTAATTGTAGCAGTAGCCTCTCTGGCAGTGGTGAACTGTGCCAGCATCTCTCTGGAGGACCTGGAGTTCCAAGCATGGAAACTCAAGTTTGGTAAGACAGTCAAAGTGATGCCCTGTATACATCACATATCTGCATGGCATGACTTCTCATTTTAGCATTACAGTGTATCTATGTTACACACTACAACCTCTGTATTCGGATGGATACCCAAAGCAAGGGTCATTTAATGTAAAGTCGAACAGTAATGGTGTTTTTTGTGTTCTTATTGCATTGCAGAGAAGTCCTACAGCTCCTTTGAGGAGGAGGTGCAGAGAAAACTTGTGTGGCTCTCCGCCCGCCGCAGGGTCCTTGCCCACAACATCCAGGCTGACCAGGGGTTGCAATCCTATCGCATGGGCATGAACCAGTTCTCAGACATGGTAGCACGCACACACACACACACATACACACACACACACACACACACACACACACACACACACACACACACACACACACACACACACACACACACACACACACACACACACACACACACACAATGAGTCAAGACAGACTTTGATAGGTTAGCAGTTACTTAGCAAGCCTGGTAATACTTTTTATTTTATGGTTCCTTTTTTATTGTATCTGCATGTAACAGCATGTAATTATGTATTTACACATACCTAACATTCACCCTAACCCTATGGTACAGTGTAAGTACATATTGTTACATATTGTTACACAGTTTGTTACTCTGTACCTAGCTCATGTAACAGGAAAAGGAAAATAAAGTGTAACCGCAAGCCCTTCACTGTACGTGATAGGGCAGTTTACATATAAGCAGGGATTTTTCAATATTTAAAAAAATATGATTGATTATTGTCCCAATGCTCGCAAAGTGCTTTAGCACTTCACTGTGTCATTATTGCATCTAACAGACTTCTCTTCTTTGGCAGAACAACCAAGAATACCAGCAAGCTATCCTCTTGTCAAACTTCAATCACTCCAATGCGGCCAATGCTTCGCCCCAGAAAGCTGCGTTTTTCTCCCAGCAGCAAGGGGGCGCTGTGTTGCCTACCACTGTGGACTGGAGGCTGAAGGGCTGTGTGCAGAGGGTCAAGGACCAGCACCAGTGTGGATCTTGCTGGGCTTTTGCTGCTGTAAGTTAAGAGAAAGAAAGGGCAAGTGTGTGTGTGTGTGTGTGTGTGTGTGTGTGTGTGTGTGTGTGTGTGTGTGTGTGTGTGTGTGTGTGTGTGTGTGTGTGTGTGTGTGTGTGTGTGTGTGTGTGTTTATGTCCATATAATATTGTGTATATCAGAGCTGTGCAAAACTGGTTGTTACAGTTGTTTTCACTATCCTGGTGCATGTACGCATGCATTGTGTGTGTGTGTGTGTGTGTGTGTGTGTGAGAGAGAGAGAGAGAGAGAGAGTTAGATTGAACTTTATTGTAACAGCATGTCACAAGTACAAGGCTTTGAAATGTAGTTAATCTCTAATCAGGAGTGCAAAGCAGGATATACATATATTACAGAGGTGTCAATCCCAGGTTAAGAAAGTAAAAACCCTGCCACAAATTTGATCCAACCAGCTCTGAATCAGCTGATTGGAATGAGCACTCAACACAGGTACTGTAGATCAGCTGGTCAGTGAAGTCACCTGTGTTAGAAGGAAATTATGGCAGGGTTTTTACTTTCTGAACCCAGGATTGACACCTCTGCATATTTATAGAATATGTGAATGAGTAATACAGGGAGGGGCAAAATATCAGACATAATTTATATGCTTAGGCTATATACTGGATTATAAGTACTATATAGGGTATCAAATGTATGTGTTGTACAACATACAGATGGTTAGCTTTCCCGATTCTCAGTTCTCAGAAGGAATCTCGTGAGGTTCTCGTGAGGATTACGAGATAATAGCACTTTTACAGTCAACTAAATACTGCAAGTCTTGCTGTGGGTGGGTCAACCTCGGAAGTGAGATCTTTACTTCATCGTAAACCTTTGTGGTCCTATGCTGTCCCTAGCGGCGGCAGTGGTAAACACTTCTCGCGACTGCAGGAATCTCGACTTGTGAGAATTAAATGAGCATCGGGAAAGCTAGCCATCTGTACATGCAGGAGTTTAGGAAATGTAGGCTATGTTATCTGGACATGACTCTGGTCTCGAATTAAAGATGTCTTTTATGTTAGGGTAGATTTAGCTAACCAGTTTTTCACAAGAATACAGCCAACAACATTTCAAACTATAGATCTGGATAAAAAATTAGGAAGAGGTCATTAAACAGTATCAATAGAAACAATCAAAATTACTGAAATACAGAATGACTATCTGTGATTAAAATGTGTGGCCTGGGCTATGCATGTGCTTTTTGGCCACCCTGTATATGAACTGTGGCTGAAAGAGGTTAAACTACAGTATGAGACTACCCCCTGAAAGAGGTTAAACCACAGTATGAGACTATCCCCTGAAAGAGGTTAAACCACAGTATGAGACTATCCCCTGTGCATTCTACATGTGTTGCCCATCTCCAGATTGCTGTGTTGGAGTCCCACACCTGCATTGAACACGGCTACCTGCCCTCGCTGAGCGAACAGCAGCTGTTGGACTGCTCCCGTGCCTACGGTAACCATGGTTGCCATGGCGGCTGGGAGACTGCGGCTTTTGAGTACGTCAGGGACAACGGCGGGATAGACACTGATGAGGCCTACCCTTACGAGGCAAAGGTAGCTGTACTGTGTGGCTTATTAGACAGATTGAAGTCATGGCCGAAAGAAGTTAAAGAGGCAATATTTTTTTATCAGTTTAACTTAGAAGTTGCATGTTTCTTATTTCTTCCTTTTGTTCTCATGGTGTTAGTGGCCATGGCAGTGTTTAATAGATTGCTTTGTTAAAAGCACCAGTGTATTCTCTGAAGATAATCATTATAAACAGTAACATGAAAAATCAATCAAGCTGATGATTAATGTAACCATTTATGTTTTGTGTTACATTCATTTAGCTTTTGCTTTATAAAACCTCAGTGAAAACTTTGTTAAAATCTGTATAGTAAGTTGATTCAAGCTTGAATTATTCATGGTTCAGCTCACTATTCACTATTCTACAGGGTATTGATATGGAACAATGCTTAAACTTTATGCTAGAATCTTACAACTGAGATGCATACCCCGACAGCCAATCAGAAAACACCATTTTATTTTTAAATAAAGGCTGGTTTGATTCATAAAGTCATAAAGGCTAGTTTCTTCCTGGTAGAGGCCTGATAAAAGCAGAGCTCTAACAGAGCTCAGCCTCACTGTAACGGCACTCCCTAGGACGCCTACTGCCGCTTCAAACCGTCAGGCGTTGGCGCCCTCTGCCATGGCCACGTGGAACTGCCGTTTGGGGATGAGGATGCGCTGAAGGAGACAGTGGCGTTTGTGGGGCCTGTAGCCGTGGCCATTGACGCAGGACGCTCCTCCTTCCAGCACTACGTATCTGGTAAGTACAACCCCACCGCATCTCACTAGCCTGCTAGTTTAACTATGACTTATCTGAGTCATGTCTGAATGTGTGTCCATTTTGATCTTACGTGGGGCATAGCATACAATAACTGAGACAAAACTTCCAGTTTAATGATGCACTGTACTGTGCAAAAACATCACACATAGAAAAAGGATTTCAAGTGACTTGGGTAAGTAGGGAATAGATGATGGATTTGTTGACATATTGAATGTTTTGATAGGTTTTTCTGGTTGATTGATTTTGTTTGGTTGGTTGGTTGACATACTGCCTTTATTGTCTTCTTCCTTTTGTTTTGTTTTGAGGCGTCTACAATGATCCCCACTGCAGCAAGACTGTAACAAACCATGTCGTGCTGGTTGTGGGCTACGGGACTGAGGACGGCCAAGAGTACTGGCTGGTGAAGAACAGGTAGGCTGAGTGGAACCAGGTGCTGGAAGCAGATAGGATGGCTAAAAGAAGATACTGAAAGCAGGTAGGCTAGAAGCAGATACTAAAAGCAGGTACTGGATGCAGGTAGGCTGGAGGTAGGCTAGCTGAAAGCAAATACTGGAAGCCGGTGGGGTGGAAGCAGGTAGGCTGGATGGAGCTAGGCTGGAAGCACGTAAGCTGGATGGAGCTAGGCTGGAAGCAGGTAAGCTGGCTGAAAGCAGGTAATGAAAGCAGGTAGGCTGAAACCAGATACTGGAAGTAGGTGGGCTAGAAGCAGGTAGGCTGGAAGTAGGTACTGGAAGCAGGTAGGCTGGCTGGAAGCAGGATACTGTAAACAGGTAGGCTGGACGTAGGTAGGATGGCTGAAAGCAGATAATGGAAGCAGGTGCTGTAGGCTGGAAGCAGGTACTGGATGAATGTGACCAAAGCGGGGGTTGCCCCACCCTATACTACACAACCACCAGGGAGCAAACTAGACCAATCAATCACCAGAGACAATTGCAGTTATAAAAACACACTTTATTACATATAATATCTAAAAAAACTCGTCCACGGGAAGCAAGTCCAGTCCAATGGTTTGCCCCCCCCCCTTTAGTCCAGAATGTAGAGCAGACCAGTGGCACAG
Source organism: Coilia nasus (assembly GCA_027475355.1). Taxonomy (NCBI): domain Eukaryota; kingdom Metazoa; phylum Chordata; class Actinopteri; order Clupeiformes; family Engraulidae; genus Coilia; species Coilia nasus. Next base: position 31,492,860 of record CM050205.1, on the reverse strand, counting down.
CGGCTAGGAGAAGTCGTACTCGAGAGGTAGTCTGCATAGTAGCCGTCCACTGTGAGCTGGGTAAGACAGGCAAAAACTACTCAGATAGGTGGGAGGTGTAAACCACTTTATGGGCCCTCCCAACTTAGCCAACACTACAGCAAAGCCCTCCCCACGCACCAATAAGGACAGTTAATACAACAGCACACTGCATACAATATTTGTAAGAAATGATCACTGCAAATACCCTCACCACACACAACCAAGGGTAGTTTATACAACAACACACTGCATACAATACTTCAATAAGGGGATCACTGCAAATACCCTCAGAACACAGTACTACTAAGGCTAAGAGGGGTAGGCCAGAGGTAAGAACATCCAAAAGAGTCTTTCCTGCCACCAAACAGGGGTGATGGCAATGTTGGGTCAAGAGAGGTGAGAGATGCATGAGGGACACCAGAGTGTGTGAAGCGCATGGGTGCGCCTCCCGAAGGGGAAGGCAGTGTGAGATGCGTGAGGGTAACCTGAGTGTGTGAAGCGCATGGCTGCGCCTCCCGAAGGGGAAGGCAGTGTGATGGAGTGACCATCACTAGAGTTGTGGATGTGCTCTGACTGCCATCCCAACGAGCCTGGCTCTTTGGCGTTGCGGTCAGAGCCCCTGTTTGGTACCCCAGAGACCCAGGTTCGAAGCCAGGTGGGGTGACTTCTCCTCCCCTTCGCTACACGCTAGATAGTCCACACAGCACAGGGTACGTCAGGAGCGTCACAGCAGAGCAGATGGAGAGGGCATGCAGGAAGGAAACGGGGTTTGAGGGGCACACACAATACTCATGTAACCAGCAGGCAGCAGAATGGTTGCAAGGAAGGAGCACCACTTATCTTAATGAGGGGTGAACGAATGACCAGCAGCACGGTCATACAAGCGACAGTTTCACACACAATGGTCCAGCACCCAGACTACCCAAATGAACATAGGCGCTTAACTGCTGGAGGGGTAGACGATTCCACCCCTTAGTTGTTCCACAACACCACAGCAAACTCTGGAGCCGCTCCCATAGGGAGCTTGTTTCTTCTCACCTGTCTCTGCTCCATCTCTCCGTAGGAGTCCTCCCTGCAGCCTCCCCGCGCCCCGCTCCCACCACCAAATGAAGGAGGCATTAAATAGCCCAGCTAACCACCAGTGCCCCAATCACCAATTAACCATACAGCTGAAGCTCAACAGTAACCAATAGTCACTCAAGGGGCAGCCATCTTGGTGTAGCGGAATAGCAGGTCCCACTGGGAACCACAGCACACGTCAATTAAACAAAATGCCACAGTACTTCAGTCACCCTGTGACATTAAGGTTGGCTGAAGCCAGGTAGGTTGGCTGAAGGCTAATACTGGAAGCAGGTAGGCTAGAGGCAGGTAAGCTGTGGTGTAGTGGTTACAGAGATGGTCTAGGAATCAGAAAGTCGCAAGTTTGCCCTGCCCTACCCATGGCTGAAGTGCTCTTGAGCAGGGCATCTAACCCCACACTGCTCCAGGGACTGTAACTGAAACACTGTAAATGACTGTAAGTTGCTCTAGATAAGAGCATCAGCTAAGTGTAATGGTGGCTGGAAGCTGGTAGTATGGTGAATGTTATTTTCCTTTATGTTTTCAGTTGGGGAGCTCACTGGGGAGACCAAGGCTACCTCAAGATGTCCAGAAACCAGAACAACCAGTGTGGTGTGGCCTCCTATGCCACATACCCTCAAGTCTGAACACCATTAGCCGCAATGGAAGTCTAACAACTAACAATATATTGAAACATATGTGTGATGCATGTGCTTTACACTGCTGCATAAATATGTACCCATACCATTAGCTGGCGCTGTGTCATACGGTTGTACAAAATATATGTACAGTATGTGTTGAAAGAAGCTCTCTCGTCGGTAAATGTGCTCAGTTCTAAAGTCTAGTTATCTAAAGTAAGGAACCCGCAACATGACTGTGGCTACAAATGACATTAGTAAATGTAGTGTCTAGTGATTCTGTGCTCTGCATTTAGTTCTTTCCAGAGAAGCACTGGGTTGCTATCAAAAGGACTGTAACGTTTTCTTTTTTTTTTACCTGTGAAATAAGAAGATGTACCTCAAGATTTAATTCAGGCCATTTGTGTCTATTTCCATCATCTGCAGAAGATCTGTGAATACCAGGAGAAGCTCAGTCATGACATATTCACTGAGATTTAGTTTTAAATGAAGGAATAGAAAAAATGGTGAAATGGCAAATGGCTTTAATCATTTGCTTTAGGTTACATTATTCTTTAACCCTGTGTCATGTATTTAGTCAATTATGGCAGCCTTTTTATTGTTTCGTTTAGGTTTTGTTTGTTGTTGTTGTCTTTAAGTTATATTAAAACTGCAGTTGAGCAACTCTGTAAGATCAAATGTTATTGAAAGATTCAGATCCCATAGTTAATATTAAGCACAATACACACACACACACACAAAAACGCATGTTTGCTTACTGGCGACCCTCTCAGCAGTCACTGTATTGCTGGTGCTACGACTCGCTATGACTGAAAAAACATTAAACTACGACATTTCAGAACATCTTTAGCAACACATTACAACATTGCCATTGCCATTCTGGTAACAACAAAGTTATAATAGGGGCTGCGTCTTAAAGGGTTAAAAGACAAAATGTTTTGTTTATGCTTTATTTATTGCTGAACCTAACACACATGTATAAACAAAGTTGTCTGGCAAACGATTTTAGCATGGACTCTGTACAGTACTGTATACAGTAATTGCGTACAGTACAGTAATTGTGCCTTGTACGAACAGAGGTCAGAATAACAGCTGTGATTTCAGCTCACCTGTTCCTCAGCAGTCCTCACCTTTCTCAGCACCATAACCCACGACCAACATGTAGTGAGTTGCATTGTGGGTATCGCACAAGGACTCATGGCAGAGAAGCTATGCAGTTCTACCCTACTGATTGTGGTGACATAGGGCTTATAACAGGCTGTCCTATCTGACGTTACTCATAAAGCAGGCTCTACACTGACATACATGTAAACATTGTGTAATTAATAAGGCATTCATTATACAAATGAAACAATCTGTTTGGGGTGTGCTATGATTTCTTTATTTCATTGTAAGAAATAGTGTGGGTATGTCAAAATAGAATAGAATACAATAGAATACAACAGAATTCAAGAGTGCCAAGAACCACTGCTCTTAATTATGCAACAGCAGTTTTGCATGTCATTAATGGCAACAAATATTGGATGTCTGTTGCTAGTAAACTACTGGTAAGTACAAATATTTCAACACTGTCCAACAGTTAACATGCTCACATGTCTTTAAAGTAAAGATCCCCTCCCACTGTGGTGAGATTCTAAAGAGATGAGAAGAAAACCACATAGAGGCTTTGTTCCGGTGGCACATACATTTCCTGAGAAATGAGCTCCTCTTGATCATTATCAGTCTTGAAAACGTCATTTACTATTATAAAAATGCATCTCTTTTTTTACAATTGGAAGTAAGTTTTTTTTTTTTTGTAAAGTAAAAAGTATTTTTTTGTAATCTTAGTTTATTTAGTATATTTTTACTCAATAACTGCAAAACACTGCAGAGAAACAATCAAATCGGTAAAGCATGTTGTGCCTGTGTGTTTGCGCATAACTCACAAACCATTAGGGGTAGTGTTGGCCTGGTCGTCAAGGTAATGGGCTTATAACCACAGGGTTGCAGGTTCAAATCCACCAACTGGACACCGTTATCATGGTTACTCCAAGCTCACATATGAGACGGGCTAAAAGCAGAGGCTGAGCTGTGTGATCAAAAGTACAAATGGATAAACTTAAAACTCCCATACAGAATGTACAACTGGCCTCACATTTGCTAGGCATCTTGCTTATGGTACGACTACATGCAATGCCCGGTTTTAAGTTATCACAACCTGACATGGAGGAGATATTGGCAAAAGAAGCACTTTCTGTATTTGGTTTTGGATCTGTCCCCTGCAACCACTCTCCCTCTCACACAACTCTGCATGAGTGCACAGGTCAGTTGTAACACAGTGGTAAAACAGACACACTTTGCCTTACTAGCTATGAATTTGAAACTGTGCATTTGGCTTACCACTGCAACCTGCTCATTTAAAATTGTGTGCTGTGCATGTTTACGCATGTGTTCCTCAGGTGGTGCATTGCCAAGTGGCATTCTTTTTATGACACTTGCAGCATCTGAGAAATACCAGGGATATAATCTCACTAACTAACTAAATTTAACACTGTAGTCAACATGCTCACATGTCTTTAAAGCAAAGACCGCCGTCTCACTCTGGTGAGATTCTGAAGAGATAAAAAGATAACCACAAGAGGCTTTGTTTTTGGTCACACGTACATTTCCTCAGAGATGAGCCTGTGCACTTACACACAGTTTCACATTGTAATGCATCTATTTTTTCCACAGGACCTTTTAGCAATGGCATTAAATTCATCATTTTCATTATCATTCTTGGCAACATCACTTTCTATTACAAGCATGCATTTTGTATCTCTCTTTTTAAATTGGAAGTAAGTTAACTGGTAGCACTTTATTCAGAGCATATTTATTTCAGAACATATTGAGACACATCTGTCTGGATGTTGGTTGGCTATCTGTCTGTATGTCTGACTGTTTGTCTTTATGCTATCTGCTATCTATCTCTCAGCCTGCTGCCCTTCTGCCTGTGTGTCTGGCTATGATCTTCTCTGTCTGCTTTAACATTTGTAGAAATGTTTATAAATGTCTCCTAAAGTTGTAAAAGCTTACAGCATAGCATTATAATGCATTACGAGTGCAGCCATGAGTATGTATAAATAGTTGTAAATACTTGTGTAAAAGTTTAAAGCTTTATTATTATTGCATTATAACCCTTTTATGAATGTGTTTATAGCATTTTATGAACACTGGGTTCATAGAAAGTGTTAATGATAATCAGGAATATTTGTAAAAACATAAAAAAGTACAGAACAACCTGACACATGAATGAGAAGACACAAAGGGCTTAGGGTGCTCAGGAGACTTCAGAAAGTTTTCCTAGGTGCTCATCTGCTACGGGTGAAGTCAGAATCCAAAAGAAAAAGAAATTAGCAGAGGCACTCCGAGATTTGAACAAAATGTAAAAAAGCCTTTAATAAAGCATGGCTAGGACTGGTTAAAAGCACATGGGTCTACGCTTTGTGGCCATATTAGTCTTCATCAGGGCATCTGCTAATTTCTTTTTCTTTTATGAATTAGCTCTGCACTAGTAGTAATAACACAAAAGGATTGAACGTCAGCTACCGTAGTCATAGAGGTTTCTCAGCATGCGTGTGTCACTAAGGAGATAGCGATGATTTGCAGAGCTTCAGTCTGGAAACCAAAACCACCAGACTGCTGACAGCTCTTGCAGAGACAGCGAGCTGGAAACAACAGTGCAACTACAGATCACACTATGTTGCCATCGCTCAGATTTTGTGAAGGGCAGAGTGGACAACAAAACAAATCAATAAATTGATTAATTTGTCAATTTCACAGCAATGAAGCTGCGATTAATAAAGTCTGTCTGTCTGTCTGTCTGTCTGTCTGTCTGTCTGTCTGTCTGTCTATCTATCTATCTGTCTGTCTGTCTGTCTGTCTGTCTGTCTGTCTATCTATATCTATTGTATATGCCTGTAGGCTAAGAGTAAACACACTTAGAAAACACACACACACACACACACACACACACACACACACACACACACACACACAGCCACACACACACACACACACACACACACACACACACACACACACACACACACACACACACAGCCACACACACACACAAACACCTAAGATGAAAGAAAAAAAACAACACAATGTGATCTGAGTGGTTTTCTTTTCAGACACATAGATATAGACATAGATAGACACAGTCATAAAGTGATGTCAAATCCAACACATAGCCACAGCACAAAACAAGGGGGGTAGCAGAGAGAGATAACATTAGCCCCAGTGGCGTTTGCTTCTTATTTCTATACAGATCTTCACTACAGCAGTCATGGAAACATTGTGGGTTTTAGTTTATCTGTTCACACACTTTGTCATCACTGCAGAGAGGCGTGGTGATACAACCACAGCGCAAACAGTGGGGTGAGATGAAACCAGAGATACAGCATCAGCCCCAGTGAGGTCCAGCTATGTCAGTACAGTGGGGCTGCTCTAACTCTTCTGAGGTGATCTGGACATCTCTCAAGAGAGAGGGGCTTCCTTTTGAGCTGAGTTCAGGTCTTTCAAAACAAATTACCATTTCATTTTTCATCGATTGATGAGCTTGCTGGCAGGTAAGATGGTTCGTTGGAGGGGAATTCTTCACCACTGTTTATTTTATGTATAGATATTTTTTCATATGTTGAAAAGATCCTAATAAAATGTGACATTAACCAGTGCTGGAAAATAAAGACAAAAATGGATGGCATTGCATTGACATGCTCTTATGGTTAGTGAGAATAAGGATTTCCTCAGAAAAGAGGAAATCTAGCTGGTGTATATGGTTTTTATAATTCTGCATAGCACAGGAAATAGCACAGCAAAAATAGGAATTAAAAAAATTAGACAGAAAAACCACAATGTCCTCTTGAAGCAATACTCTTTTTAAAGTATTTTTGCCTTTATTGTGATAGTGCAGTGAAGATACTGATAAGAAGCGAGTTGGATAGAGAGATGGGATAGGGTTGGGAAATGACCAAGGCCGGACTCAAACCTGGGTCCCCATGGTACGGGTGCTCTACATACTGTGCCCCCCTTGAAGCAATACGCTTCATACATGAACTCATCTATGTTGTTCTTATTGTGTTGCAGCATGAAGTGGGTGATTGTAGCAGCTGCCTCTCTGGCAGTGGTGAGCTGTGCCAGCCTCTCTCCAGAGGACCTGGAGTTCCACGCATGGAAACTCAAGTTCGGTGAGGGGCACATCAGTGCTTATATAATCGATAAATAGTAAAAAAATCACAACTAATATATACAACGGCACGACTATATCTTCTCCTAATAGGTAAGGTGTACAGCACCCCTGAGGAGGAGGCCTGGCGTAAAGACATCTGGCTCTCCACCCGCCGCAGGGTCCTGGCCCACAACATCCTGGCTGGTCAGGGCATCAAGACCTACCGCATGGGCATGAACCAGTTCTCCGACATGGTAAAACCAATGACTGGGTAACTCTATAATTGGCTAGGACTCACTGCATATATTTACACTGTGAAACACAGTCAATCCATTATCTTGCACTAATTGTCTTACTATCCACATGATGAGGAAGAATATCGTCTGACTCTTCATTGGAAACCGATGCCCTTAGACTTCATAAACTGGGCGTCTCACAGTGACGTTCTCACCACCAGGCAGGAGGAGAGCGCCCCGCCGCCGATCTCTGTGGACTGGACGAGTCAAGGCTGTGTGACTCCTGTGAGAAACCAAGGCAGCTGTGGATCCTGCTGGGCCTTTAGTGCTGTAAGTTAAAGGAAAACTTTGATACATTCAAATCTGTATCCTACCGTAAGCAATCATATGTAGATTTAGTGGTAAGATTTAAAAAGAACAGAAAAAAAACTTTCATTGGTGGAGATTTCACGAGGCTCATAAGGCTCCTAGTGGTATAAAAACGCTATCTGATTTTGATGTCAGAATTCCACCTGATAAATTAATTTTATAGCTCCCTGGCCGGTCTCACCTCTACCGTGAAACTTCCATGTATATCACTCAGATTTTTGTTTGGTTCCTGATAGCTCACAAAGACAATTTAAAAAGCAATAATATATATATACGTTCAAAAGTTCCACTGAAATTGAACTATGCTTTGTGTGTGTGTGTGTATGTGTGTACATGTGCGTGGATGCATGTTTGTGTGTTGTTTCCTCTGTGTGTGTCTATATGTGAATAATTAAACTTAACTCTTCATCAGGTTGGTGCAGTGGAGTCTCACATCTGCATAAAGAACAAGCGCCCCGTCATTCCGCTAAGTGTACAGCAAGTGTTGGACTGCTCCTGGTCCAATGGTAACAAGGGGTGTAAAGGAGGCTTTCCAGACAAAGCCTTCAGCTACGTGTTGCATATCGGGGGGATAGTCACTGAGGAGACATACCCATATCGATATTCGGTAAGTCATTCCACAACTGTAAAACATTACATTACACTTAGCTGATGCACTTATCCAGAGCAACTGGATCATTTGGGTTTAGATGCTTTCAGCCATGGGTAGGGTGGGATTTGAACCTGCGACTCCCCAATCCCAAGACCACTAGAACACTAGACCACAGCTGCCCGCATAATCAATACCCAGTTATAGCTCAACAGTGCTTTCCTGTGGAAGTGAGAAAGAAAGAAAGAAAGAAAGAAAGAAAGAAAGAAAGAAAGAAAGAAAGAAAGAAAGAAAGAAAGAAAGAAGACAGACAGGTAAATACAGTAATGGTAGTCATAGAAAATAAAAAAAATAGCATTTTAAACTTAAGTATGAAGAATTATCTACAAGTAGTGGCTGGCTATTACTTCCTAATTTCTGTCATTGTATCACAGGTATTCCAATGCTACTTTCCAAAGAATATACCACCTTACATGGATGCAACCAAAATTAATAACTAGTATTACCGTGTTCTCAATGGAGAGGATGGTCTTATGAATGCGGTCGCAAAAGGACCTGTGGCTGTGGCAGTCGATGCTGAACATGACTCTTTCAAAAATTACAAGTCTGGAGTCCAAAGACATTGCAGTGGTGTGGGTAACACAGTTTAATCTATTCATTTAGCACTTTCTTTGACTTTTTTATTCTTATTTTTCTTTTTTCCAGTTATTCCACTGCACCTTTTGGTTATGTCTTTTACCTTTTTGCATTTAAATATGTAAACCACATGGAATCAGGTTTTATGCATGAAATTTGCTGTATCAATTAAATAAGCCTTGCCTTTCCAGTCAAAATTTGTTTTCCTGCCTATACTTTTACATGACATTACACTACACTTAGCAGATGCTTTTTGACTGGAAATGCAAGGCTTTTATAGATATGCAATTTGGTTAAGGGTTGATTTCATAAAACAAAGGACATACAACATTAGGCCTTAACACGCAAGGTTAATAAACATCTTGTATAGAAATAATATTTTGCACAGTCCGTGTTTCCAGTGTGTGTGGGCTTACGTTTGTGGAAAAATCTTTAGCAACATTTCTGCTTTGTAGTATACTACGTCTGTCATGTGGCGGTGTTTCAACAACACACTCATGTGTAATGTATTACTCTTCCTTAATGGCATTATGTTATTGAATTTACTAAAACATTAACTGATTAGTCCCTCCTTCACTGAGACAGGGAAGCCAGAGTGATATACGTCTGTACTGTATGTGTGTATGTATGTATGTATGTATGTATGTATGTGTGTATGTATGCGTGTATCTCTGAATTCATGTATGTATGTGTGTGTGTATGTGAGTGTATGTCTGTATTCATATATGTATGTACGTGTGTGTATGTATGTGTTTATGTTTTTATTCATGTATGTATGTGTGTGTGTGTCTGTGTGTATGTACATATGTATGCATTTATAGATGTATTGATTGATTGTTTGAAGGTGTGTACTACAAACCTGCATGCAACCCTATGAACCGAACCCATGCCATGTTGGTGGTGGGTTATGGTACTGAGAAAAGTAAGAACTACTGGCTGGTGAAGAACAGGTGAGCTCAAATCACAGTTCTTATTCTAACCTCTGTTCTATACAGACCCCATTATTGTGTGTGTGTGTGTGTGTGTGTGTGTGTGTGTGTGTGTGTGTGTGTGTGTGTGTGTGTGTGTGTTAGTTCCAGTTATGATGTTGGAATCTTGTCTTTCAGCTGGGGCACAACATGGGGGGACCAAGGCTACATCAAGATGGCCAAGGACTGGGGCAATAACTGTGGCATTGCCTCTTATGCCTTTTACCCCACAGTATAGAGTGAGTATAGCATTTGGGATGAAGGGAAACAAGCTAATGTTTGCTATGCATGTCATATACCATTCTTGTCTTAAAACAAGCTAATGCTAATCCTCCATCTTTTAACTCCTAGAGGAAGAGCAGAGGCCATGGATGACGAGAGATTAAAGATGACAAAGCCTCTCCACACATTATCTGTTATCATATTCTATTCTATTCTATTCTATTCTATTCTATTCTATTCTATTCTATTCTACTCTATATGGATATAAATTTGTTTCCAGCTCATCTTGAGGTTCAGATTAATGAAATGAGCTCTTTTATCTTTCATCTTTGTTGCATCAGTAATAACAGTTGTTTTATTTACAATAAATTATCATAATGCATGTGTTAAACATTAATGTGTGCTTGTGAAATTTAAAGTAAAGAATCAACAACATGTCTCACTGTCCGTATTTATTTGTGTGTGTGATACAGTGTGTGATAATTATGTATATTTAAATATGTCAAACTTCAAAATACAGTCATCATATTTTAAAACTGAAACCTACAAGCTACCACTTACTCTCCACTGAAAAAAGTATTGTGCAAAAAGATAATTGGCATGATGCACCAGGCAAACACATATGTAGTTAAACAGCACACTACCACAGAATGATGCTTAACTTACCTACATGTTGTTCAGGGCTCCCCATACTCTCTGTACATGAAGGTGATGTTCTGATAAGGCTCAGATATGTACCTGTGCCGCCACCTGGTGGAGAAACTTGAAACCACCCAGAGAAAGGTTACATTTTTTAGCCAAAATGACTGCCTCCACTAATAGCAAATGTCAAATAGCAAATTGTCTTGATTGCCTGAAGGGCTAACACAGGGCTTTCACATGGTATGACTGGTGTGGTGACAAGTTGTTCACAGAATTGCAAATACCTAGAACCTGTTATCTGAACCATCTTTCTCTTCTTAGAAAATCTTAGTGAAACTGCAGTGCCTAGTCACACTGAAATCATCTGAATCTTCAACTCTTCTTAGAAGTGTGTCTGTCTTTTTCTCATGTTTGAATTGTCAAAGATGTTAATGCATAAAAATGGGTCACATCAGGTGTGTGTGTGTGTGTGTGTTTGTCTTTTGGCTAATATTGTACAATATGACATACGGTCTTGGCAGAGCAAAGTGGTCTCCGAGTGCCCCACTAGTTTTATGCAAGAATTCAGGAATGAAGGCTCCACAATTGAGAGCAGTTTCTCTTTCTGTCCTCTCACAGTCGTCTCGTTCTGACCTTTAAGCACTTTAAACTGCAGTAAATATATTTATTTATGAATTATGTATTTATGTATGTATTTATTTACTATATGCTATTGAGAAACCAGCCACTGATTTATCTATCCTTCATGTTATTCTTTGTTAATGTACACCTAACTCTCTCTCTCTCTCTGTCTCCTTCTCTCTCTGTCACTTCATCTTTTTCTCTGTCTCTCCCACTCTCTTCCTGTCCCTTGTTGAAACTGTGTGGCCATGCATGTTATCACATATATCAGCAGGCCATCACCTCTCATATCTCTCTCCTGCAGAGGTGTAATGTTGCAAAGCCTTCACTTGCTTCACATCTTAATTGAGTGGTCTTGGCAGAGTGAAGCGGTCTCCGAGTGCCCCACTAGGTTTTTTTGCAAGAATTCAGGAATGAAGACTCCACAATTGAGAGCAGCTTCTCTTTCTCTCCTCTCACAGTCGTCTCGCTCTGACCTTTAAGGACTTTAAACTACAGTATGTATATTTATTTATGAATTATGTATTCATGTATGTATTTTTTTATTATATGCTATTGAGAAACCAGCCATGTATGTTATCACATATATCAGCCGGCCATCGCCTCCCATATCTCTCTCCTGCAGAGGTGTAATGTTGCAAAGCCTTCACTTGCTTCACATCTTAATTGAGCAATACAACACAAGTGGGATTCAAAACACACCGTCCTTCCACACTGCTGTCACGGGGTCAATTGATATGTCATTTGCACATGTCTCCCCTTGTCTAGCAATGTGAAACGATGTCAGATGATTCTGGCTGGGAAAAAGTTCCATATGTGGGAGAACGAAGTTAGAATCTAAGATGTGCTGAACAGCTGATTAGAGCTCAATTGTCACTTCCTCCAAAGCCGCTAGCCTTCTTCAGACAGCCATTAGATGACTCAGGCAAACTTCTCATGTGTCTGCCCCATCTTGTCTGTGGTCCTGAAAGTGCTGTAGGCTAAACCTTTCGAGCCACTAGACAAGATGAGTCAAACAAGACTTGTTTTTTTAAACTGCTCTTTGTGAATCCTGATTGTGTTCCATTCTATTCTGTTCCCTGCCTTAATGCAAAAAAAGGAGCTTTACCTCTTTTATACAACACAACATCAGTTATATATTCACGTGTGCTCCACATGGGTGGTAATCTTCAACTTTAACACTTCATAAATCTTTGATAATAATCATTGGTAATAACCTTTGGTAATAGCCATTCTCAGGCAAAAACTATTAGCAATTATCTTTGGTCAAAACCATTCTCTGCTTCACATAAAAAGTATTTCTTGAGTTTGGGGCAGTTTAATCTACACAGTTAGCATTGTGTGTTTAGGAGTGCAATGCAGTGCAGATGGCTGCCTTAGTGATTATTTGTGGTAGACTGTGTGATAGACTGCAGACCTTGTGTCACTTCACCTCTTTCAAAATTGATGCGTGTTCAGAAATCAGTGACACAGATCTTGAATACAGGTCTTGAAATTATGTCACACACAAACCACTAGTGATCAGTTTCAGAATAAGTAACTCACAACGAGAACAATTTTATCCTTAAGATAAGACAACCAGATAGTGTTACAACTGAAAGTATCATGCACTTTTTTGTGCAGCAGTTAATAGTATCTAATTGAATGGGTGTATTAACTTGCAAGTAAACAAATGTTACACTAAGCTGATGCTCTTATCCAGAGCGACTTACAGTTATTTAGGTACAGGGTTTCAGTTACAGTCCCTCAAGCACTGTGGGGTTAGATGCCTTGCTCAAGGGCACTTCAGCCATTGATGAGGGTGCAGTAGAGCACTAGTTCACTCCTCCACCTCCATTCTTCCTACTGGAGTGGGATTTGAACTTGCGCCCCTCCGATCCCAAAACCAACTCTCTAACCGCTAGGCCACATACACGCAAACAGTGGTTAAATTAGCTTCTTTACTCACAATGGTCAATATCTCACTCTATTGTATTAGCCATACTATACTGGCTGGCTGTATTGCCAAGGTGAGGAGGCAGAGCTGAGCTTTGGAGGGCTCCATCCCAATTTAAACTTTGCATACAAACCCCATTGGAAGGATTAAGTTAACTTAGGATAAGGGTGCAGGAGAGCACTAGTTATTTACCCCTTATGCCCACATTCTTCCCACTGGTACAGGATTCGACCCTCCGATCCCAAGACCAACTCCCTAACCATTAAGCCATTGCTGCCCCCACCTAATGCTGAGTGAAGTAAATTATATTCTGTGACTTATGAGTAGAGCTATTACAAGATGCCTAGTGACAATGAAGGATAGTCTAACAATACTTACAAGGTCTCACTGTAAAAGCAATTGTTTAACAGTGCTTACAAGGTCTCACTGTAAAATGACAGTTTAACATACTTAAAAGGCCTCACTGCACTGTAAATAACGATCAACAAATCAATGATGCATTCATTTAATCCAATTTAGCCAATATGAGGTTGTGAGATGGAAGGAATACACAATTGAGTAATTTGTTGATTGACTGATTGATTGGTTATTTATTTGTTTGCATGTTTCCTGAGGATATGGTGCAGCTCTGCAAAGGCAAAGTGTGTTCATGCAACATTTGCACACACTGTTGAGAGATAATCAATAATCAAGCTGTGAGCCTACGCACATGTGGTTACAGTGACTTAGATTAAGTTCCCCACAAACTTTGAGTCAGCTTACTGACAAATGTGAGAAAATAAATTGAGGCTGATTCTCAAATAACTCTTTTCATTTCCTTTCCAAACTCCATCATTGTGCTTCTCCTCCCAATGCAAAGCACAGAATTCTTTTGTTTCCCTGCCATGTTGTCTTTGTGTATTGTTTTGTGTTTCTTGTCATGTATACATTTTCTGTTGGCGGTGAGAAACCTGTCCTGGGTGTTTTTAACTGTTGGATTTGGTTTTGGGTTTCCTCCACCTGGTTCAATTGCTCAGTGCACCTGCACATAGTTAATGAGATAATTGGCCAGCCTATTTTGGGGATGGTGATTTTGCACCTTGAGGGACAGAAGAACAGAGGCCAGAAGCTTCAGCTAAGACAATGGCACACCAGAGTGAGTTGTCAAACGTTTGGTAACCTTGCTTGCTGTGAGGCAAGGGTTTGGGTCCAGAGAAGGACAGGGATTGCCCAGGACCTGGTGCCTAATTGTGTGGGCACAGTTTTGATTATAGTAATGATTGATGCTGAAGCTAATGACTCCTGCTAACCTCTCAAGGTCTATCTGAAAAATAAATACCATTTTGTGTGAACTGTTTTTGGCTGCCTCCTTCCCCCATACCACCCATCCAGTGGCACACATCACTAAAGTGCGGTGGCCGACCGGCCATTCTCACACCCACGCGCTCACACACATTCAGACACTGATGGCCAAGAGCTGCCAGGCATGGTGCTGGCCGACACATAAAGTCAAGCATGATGAGGTCCAGTGTCTTGCTCAAGGACAGTTCGACCTGGTCAGGAGAAGCTGGAAATGAAGCAGGTTGTCGACTCCTGAGCCACTTTTACCATCTCTTGAGGAATGAAGACAATACAGACAAGCTAGAGAGCACAATGTCACATTCCTGCTTTGGACAGATAATAAATAAACAAATAAATAAATACATACATACATACATACATACTGTCCCGGTGTCGCTTTGGGCTTGGGATTTTTTTCGGTGTATTTTTTGCTGTCATCCAGCCTACTGTTGTTAGTGTGTGATTCACTAACCAATAGATGGGACAAATGCAGAGACTCATTTCCCTCAAGGGATCAAGGAAGTACATCAAAATAAAGAGTTTGGAGCTTCACTGCATAAAATGTTCTTTATAATCAGAATTATGCAAATAAGCTCTCTGTTATGAGGAGAAAAAAATCAGTACAAAGAAGACAGTAATCTGAGTCATATAGAAATACAGATAGAAAATGTGACTTAAGTCCCATAGATGCAGTGTTAAAACAAATACCAATGAATCAATGGAGTTCAGCATGCAAACTGATCCAAAATGTTATAACAAATAGGCCTTCCACACATTACGCTGTGGTGGACTGAAGCTAAGACATATACTGTATACTGTATTTTTTCAACTGAAAAGGAAAACAATCAAAGCAATGTTATACTGCTAGCAGAAGCAAACAATTACTCTGCTGTACTTTGTCTTATATTTCATCTGTTATATAGAGATTTATAGCTTTATCCACACCTTATTTTAGCTGTTCTTTTTGCACCGATCTATTTTAAACTGCTTTTACTGTTTCAAATATGCTACAAAATTGAACTTGTTTCCCTTTGCCAAAGTTAAAACTGGGCTACTGATAACCACTGGTGCCTCAGACAAACATTTGTGGTGAAAACGATCGCTATCTGATGAACATGATGATGGTAGGGAGGATGATGATGTGAAAATGTGTTTTGAGATGAATGTTGTTGATAAATGCAGCATTGCCATGCAAAGGCACACTGATATAACCACAGAGCTCACAGTGTGTAGATGCCAAACAGAGATGGTGTGCATGAGATCATATGGCAGCCTTCGTGTGTGAACTGCAGCGTGATAACTGATAACAACACTTAGACTAAGTGAATACTGGACACAGGCTAAGGATTGATAACCTTAAGCGGTGCCGCCTCCATGGAGGGTGTATAGTGACTAAAGGCCTGAAACACCTGTTGATCCAGAGGTGCACTACTGATAAGGTGTCCTGGACATTTTCATAGACCAACTAGACTAGACATCTCACAGTGTGTGGATGCCACCAGACATAATCTGTATCATCTGATGCACATCATGTCTGGTGGCATCTACACACTGTAATTCTGTGAGAGAGAGCGAGAGACAGAGAGAGAGAGAGAGAGGGAGAGAGAGAGATGGGTGGGATTGGGAAATGACCACATGTCAGTTCGAACCCTGGTCATCACAGACACCTTGTTAGGTGGCCTAATGGTTAGGGAGTTGGTTTCAGGATGGGAGGGTTGCAGGTTTCATTCCGTACCAGTAAGAACAAAATGTAGGTGGGGAAGTAAATAACCAGTGCACTACTGCCCTCACATAATGGTTGTGGTATATGCACTGTAGGCCCCCATCCCCACACCCCCCAACCGAGATTACCAGAACTGCTTCAGAGAAGGTTCGTGTTTAACCAGTGTGTAAACGCCAAAAGTCCTTATATGTCTCTCACCGGCTGCTTAAGGGGAGGCGGTTCAAGTGTTGAGGAAGTCCTACAACATGAGCATAAATACAGAGCAGTCAGGTTGTAACTTCAGAGGTGTCTGGGACTTCTTTGAATACAGTGTGGTTTCTTGTTTGGCTGAGGTGAACTCTTTCATAACATACCACCTTCTCATCAATTGACGGGCCTGTAGGTACGGGTAAGATGCACAGGATGCATGCATGTGCATATTTGTATACAGGCACAAGCTGCTCTGTTAAAACAGCAACACACACCATGTGTTTATAATATTTATTTTACTTTTACTTTTGTATTTAATTTTGGGGACCAAATAAGTAGATTAAAATGGTTCAGTGAGCCAAAACATCTTCATTCATGTTATCATCCCAGTGTGTTTTTGTGGAATACTTTTAGTTCCTGTACTATGTACGTTTTTGGGTTTTTGTAACTTTGTTTGCATACGTAAGAGCATCAGATGTCCTCATTTAGCATAACCCCAAACCAACTTTCTTAATGTGTTACTGTTCTTATTGTATTTGGCAGCATGAAGTGGGTGATTGTAGCAGCTGCCTCTCTGGCAGTGGTGAGCTGTGCCAGCCTCTCTCTGGAGGACCTGGAGTTCCACGCATGGAAACTCAAGTTCGGTGAGAAAGTGGTTACATTGATGCAGTTTTGGTTAACATACAGTATATGATCACTAAATTAGCTTCTTTGCTTTGTCATACTTGTCTCAATGCCATGTCTACGTTTTTAAAACTTTCACATTTATCCTGTTAGTAGACTATGTGAATTGTGAATCCTTGTGCACTGCTATAATACCTGGTATTTGGTCTAGCCTATACCTGGTGTTGTGCTAATATCAAACCTGGGCTACATCTATTAATGAAATACAGTCTCACAGACATGCATCTATAAGTATTTAATAGGAAGTAAGAGTTTTGATGAAGTGAAATACTCTACTGCTCTTAGGTAGGGTGAACAGATTTCCCGAACCTAAAAACCTGAACACTTTGTGCGAGCACGTAATGCGCGTGCACCTCCATGTTTTTTACATAAAGATGCGCTGTGTCCAATGTTCATAAGAGCGCACACTGCTCACAACATACAGGGTCAGAGACACCAGCAAGATTGAATTCACTAGTATGTAGAAGGAGTGGTGCATTAACATTTTTATCATAGACAGTTGCCTTTTTTATAATCTATCTAAATTTGACTTTGAAATCAACTGACTGTTTAATGAACAGTGTGAAATGTCACAGGCTGTTACATCCTGAAGAATAAAATAAAAGTTGCTTGTTTGCATCATTTCATTTGGTTTGTTGCGTGACAGAAAATGGGCACAGTTTAGCATGATTATTCATTATCGTTGGCTGGTAAATAAAAGGATCAAAAACTGGGGCATTTTACTCTCCTGGTGTAGTTTTGTTGCGACTCGGACACACAACTCAAAATCGCGACTGTCGGCAAACCGGGACGTCTGGTAACCCTACTTTTACCTAATGTTTGTAGCTAACATACTGTAGAGTAAGCTAGTCAGCATTCGATCAGTATGTAGTAAGGAAAGGGAACAGATTCAGTTTTCAGTTTTTGTCCACACTCCACTAGGAGGTAAAGGAACCCCACCCCCTCATATAATGCAGGCGATAAACCATGTTTGCCCATTAGGTAAGGTGTACAGCACCCCTGAGGAGGAGGCCTGGCGTAGAGACATCTGGCTCTCCACTCGCCGCAGGGTCCTGGCCCACAACATCCTGGCTGATCAGGGCATCAAGACCTACCACATGGGCATGAACCAGTTCTCCGACATGGTTTGTGACTTTCACATAATGTGAAAGTATGCATACATATAGTACATATAGATACATGCATACATATAGATGTATATACATAGATACATACATACAGACATCTTTCCATCCATCCATACATACATACATACTGTACACAGTGTTGGGGTCGTTACTCAAAAAAAGTAATCAACTACACATTACTCGCTACTGTTAAAAAATGTAATGCATTACTTTACTTCTTTACTCCTTATGGAAAGTAACGCGTTACATTACTTTGCATTACTCAGCAACGGCCATGAGCAAAATACATAAATTCCTATTGCATTGAGCAAGATGTAAGACAAGTCATTCTGTCATGCCATTTCACGAAAACAGCCTGGCTACACCACAAAGTTGGTGAAAATCTGAAGAGCTCTGCAGAGGGTCATATCAGTATTGCGCTGCAAGCCAAAAGTCTAAAACAGGTTAACTTGACAACACTTACTAAAATAGAATGAATGAAATAACATGCAGAGACTGGCATACGGGCTACAGCATAAATGCCTTAACAAACTTAACAGACCATTCAAATAAAACGTGTTACTAAATAAAATAAAATAGGCTAACCATTTTAGATGATGTCAGGGTACACGTTTCATTGGCATGCTAGTCTAGGGCAAAGGCACTTTGTTAAGTCATTGGGGGTGCTCCCCCGATGATCATACTGCATGAGGAGACGTTTTTCAAATCTTTTATCCGACAACCGATTTCAGGCTTCAGCGCGAGACCGTCTAGTCTGAATAGCCTCTTGACTGGCGCACTAGATGCGTTAGCTGTGTTAAGTTTCATACTTCTTATATGATGGAAACGGTTAAGGGCTTCCATGTCTGACTCCAACTTAAAATACTCTGTTACGTTTGTGTCAGAGTTGAAGGAAGCTGTTTTTTCCTTCTTCTCATCAAAAGCAAACATCTTCTCAGCGACAGTGCTGTATGGCGGCAGGTTTCTAATTCTGCGCAACCGGCTCCACATTACGGAGCAAAACAATACACTCTGCAGACAGCAAATTCCTCACGGCTTTTCTCTTCTCCTCATCCCTTGACAATTGCACTTTAACTTAGGCAACGTCGCTCACTCAACATGTTAAAAATAATGATCATATCTCCACCCCTGAAGATTATGGTAGATGGCTTTGTCATTTCCCCGAATTCCCCGACAGTTGCGTATGGACATGTCTGGCGACTAATGTGCAAGCGTGCACCTGAGGATTTTGGGGGAGAGTCAGGGGATCCGTCTCAGATATCTGTGGTCAGACCGTCCACTGAAGAAGTCCAGTAATCAGCATATGCACTGTTAGTAACTGTAGTGTGATTAATGAACTTGTAACAGTAACGCGTTACACCAGTGGCGGTTCTACATTGAATTACTCCCCGGGCGAGACCCCCTCCGAGCGCCCCCCCCCCCCCCCCCCCCCATGACAAAAAAAAAACATAATTTTGCACGTTTTGTTATGAGCACATAGTGATTCTTATTATTGAATTGCACTTGAAATTAACATCAAAACACTGTAGGCTACAAAAACTCTTATACAAAACATCCATAAATTACAATTTCATTATGATAGCATGCCCTTACATGCCAAATGTCCGTCATTAGACGCTATCTTTAGGGAGGAACAATTAGCTCCTTGGTTACTGCCTCGAATTCTACAGTATGCTTGTTACACGTTCAGGTATGACTGGTTTACTATGCTAAACTACCCTATAGTTAAACTGTGCAAACTATGAGTTGCAGCAAATTGCAAATGTTGAAACTACCTATAGAGGCTAAGACTACCACTTAAAGCCCCTGAGGGGTTGCTTGACTAACGCCAGTATGACGCGCTTGCTCAGCAGATGTACTGACATGTATGTAGGAATCAACAAACTTGACGTTTCTATCTTGATTCATTTATTGTGCTCACCGCAATGTTGAACTATGTCCAGCATCCAATATTTCACCGTTTCACAGCGTGATTCATCACAGTCCAATACGAAAATACACAGTACAATAAAACAAACGCCAGCAAGTTCCCCACAAACGCCAAGCATGGCGGTCAAAACTGTATGGGTCCCCTCCGTCAGGCAACACCTGTCACCTGAACAAAGGTTCCCCCTTATATTGCCGTGAACCCAATTACACAATGATGACCCCAGTGGACGAGTACAACATTTGCAAGACAAAAGGAAAACTGGCTCTTACACTACCATAACATTTTGTTGGCTAATGACAGGGCTCAACGTTAATCCAAATTATGGAAATCAGTAATAACTTTACTTGTAACCGTTTTGTTGCAAAGCCAAATCTTATGGTGAAATTAGATCTTGTGTTTGTTGAGCTAAGACCGAATTATTGTTGAGTATAGCAATCGTAGCATCATAGCTAGAAGGCTAACAAATGTAAGAGTTATACCATGATTAACATTAGCCCTTCATTCATGGTATGGATAATGTGATCATGCAGAGAGAACAGTTGCATACCTTCATCTTTTGCTCGTTTCTACACTTCTAATGGCTTTGACGTTTTTTCTGTCCATCTCCTGTTTGTCACTCGACAGTCAACATACTGTATTTCCCATCCCCGAACACTGTCACTGCCGACTAGGAGTTAAGACTTATTCACCTTGGTGACCGCCTTCTCGTTTTGTATTGCCCTGTTTTATTAGCCCTTTCACACAATTAAAAGATGTGCAGGAATTATAAACCTGTAAATATAATGGTAGGAATAAACTGTGCACTGGAACTTTTCAGCAGGGGCGCGGGCAGCCAAAGGGGGCGCCAATTTGCCAATTTCCTACACAGTGATGTGATTGATATTAAAAACTTTTTTAGATGATATATATATTTTTTTCAAGCTCTCGTGAAGCCAATAGCACGGCGCCCTTTCACGAAATTGCGCCCTGGGCGAAGGCCCAGCCCAACCCCCCCTAGAACCGCTACTGCGTTACACTACTACGTTACCGACAAATGTAATGTGAGTACAGTAATGTGTTACTTAGTAACGCGTTACACCCATCTCTGACTGTACATACATATATATATATATATACGTACATACATACATACACACAAACACACACACATACAATCTGTGTAGGACAGGCCATGAGCATATTGCATAAGCTTACATTGTAGAACACAGTCAATCAGTTACCGTGTCCGACATGTCTTACTGTGTACAGGATGAGGAGGAATATCGCCTGACTCTCCACAGCATGGTGCCCAGGGACTTCCTGAACTTGACAGTGAGTGTAGCCTCCAGACCACTGGGGGAGCCAGAGCTGCCTGCATCATGGGACTGGAGAGATGCGGGCTGTGTGACACCTGTCAGAAATCAGGGATCATGTGGCTCCTGTTGGGCCTTCAGCACGGTGAGTCGTTTGTGTGTGTGTGTGTGTGTGTGTGTGTGTGTGTGTGTGTGTGTGTATGTGTTTATGTGTGAAGGTGTGTGTGTGTGTATGTGTTTGTGTGTGTATGTGTGTGTGCGTGTGTGTAGGTGTGTGTGTGTGTGTATATATATATGTGTCTATGTTGAATAATAAAAATTCACTCCCTCAGGCCGGTGCAGTGGAGTCCCACACCTGCATTAAGAAGAAGCGGCTGCCCATACTGAGTGTTCAGCAGCTGCTTGACTGCTCCGGCTCCTATGGAAATCGTGGTTGTTTGTATGGCTTTGCATCCAAAACCTTTGACTACCTGATGAAGAGTGAAGGAATAGTCACTGAGAAATCCTACCCATACGAGGATCAGGTAAGCCAAGGCAAAATTGCGAAACCAAATTGGTACCAAAAACAGCTCAACACTGCCCTCTTGTGGTCGAGAGAACCAACTAATTGATTCATTCATATTTTCATTCATCACAAAAATCTGTACACATACACAAATAACCTGTATACATACATCCTGTACAACTAAGTAACACCCAAAATTTTTAAAGACAAAATGTTAATGCTAAAATGCCATTGTTAGTATTGGCAAGTCATAACATCCAAACAGAAATGAAAGTTTACAAGTTTGCTGTCTCTTCTCAGTTTTCCCCAAAAATACAGAGATCCATTAAGCCTACTAAACAAGCTAGCATTTTACCCATCTTTAAATTTGTGTTCTCCACACAATTAAGCTGTTATGTGGGTGTTCTTTTAATGGTCACTGTTTTACAGGTTAGCAAATGCAAATATAGCGGAAAAATACCAGATGCCATCATTGGTGGCCGCATCTCTTCTTACAAGCAAGTGATGGCCGAAGATGAGCTTGCTCTTCAGTATGCAGTGAAGACTCAAGGGCCTGTGTCTGTGGCCATTGATCATTCACATGCCTCCTTCAAGGACTATATGTCTGGTGAGTCCAGAAAGACAACCACAGTTTGGATAGAAGTGCAATATAGTCTTTCTTTTCCGGTTTTAATTATGTTTCATCTTTTCTAACAAACACAACAATAAACACAAATTTGGTTGATGGATTGATTGAGTGATTGACTAATTGATTGATTGATTGATTGATTGATTGATTGATTGATTCAAGGTGTCTACTATGAACGCCTGTGCTCAACCCATAACTCATCTCATCTCATGCTGGTGGTGGGATACGGTACTGAAAATGGTTGGGACTACTGGCTGGTGAAGAACAGGTCAGCTAAAATCACACTAAAATCACTAACCTAATCCAAATCACTAACTTAAGCCAAGCTAATTTCAGTTGCTAAACAGTATTGTTTACACATGTGTGTAAGTTCCAGTAATGATGTTGGAATCTTGTCTTTCAGCTGGGACACAACATGGGGGGAGAAAGGCTACATCAAGATGGCCAGGAATAAAGGGAACAACTGTGGTATCGCCACGTATGCCTATTACCCCATAGTAAAGTGTAAGTGTGGCATGGCCACGTACTCCTATTTCCCAATAGTAAAGTGTAAGTGTGGCATCGCCACGTATGCCTATTTCCCCATAGTAAAGTGTAAGTGTGGCATGGCCACGTACGCCTATTTCGTAATAGTAAAATGGCATGGCCACGTATGCCTATTTCCCTATAGTAAAGTGTAAGTGTGGCATTGAGACGTATGCCTATTTCCCCATAGTAAAGTGTGCATTGAGACGTATGCCTATTTCCCCATAGTAAAGTGTCAGTGTGGCATTGAGACGTATGCCTATTTCCCCATAGTAAAGTGTGCATTGAGACGTATGCCTATTTCCCCATAGTAAAGTGTTAGTGTGGCATTGCGATGTGTGCCTATTTCCCCATAGTAAAGTGTTAGTGTGCATTGCGATGTGTGCCTATTTCCCCATAGTAAAGTGTAAGTGTGGCATTGCGATGTGTGCCTATTTCCCCATAAGTGTACTAGTAAGTTATAATACATGAGGAGCCCACGGGAAAAAACAGGCATGGTCACAAAAAGCTGAAGCTGAGAAAATGAGATACTTTGATTTTTTATTTGATTTTAGAAGTAAATGATATTTTTAAATGCCTCTAGCTCGAGACTACTCTGCTTTATTCATAGGATTACTTTTGAAAAAATCTGGGGTGTCAATGCAACTACCGATAGGCGGAGTAACTTGGGAAATGTAATTTTGTGACTATGGCGTTTTCATTCTACAGCTGTGTATGTGTGTGTGTGTGTGTGTGTGTGTGTGCGTGTGTGCGTGTGTGCATGTATGTGTGTGTATGTGTGTTTGTGTGTGTAGGCGAACTTGAATAGTGTGTACCATTCTACAGCTGGTGTAGAGATATAACTATAATTACCTTAGAAATGTATTGATATTGCTGTCTTAGGCAGAATTTTGCAGAGTCAATCAGCGAACAGAGGGAGGGTTTGTTGACTTTGTGTGCTACATTTAAATTGTAGTGCGTAGGCAGGCTAATTGTAGCCAGGTAAACCAGCCCCTTGTACTTCAGTTCATTTTGTACAGAGGGTCTGGCCTTGCTGCCATTGGCATTCATGTATTCGGACCAAGCAAATCCAAACCAATCAGCGAACAAAAGGAGTGTTCATGAGATGTGCTGTTGACTTTGTGTGCTACACTTGAATTGTACTGCATAGGCAGGCTAATTGCATATGTCACGACCACATTTTAGTGATTGGGTACTTCAGCAGAGTACACACCTCCAGGAAGAAATCATCAATTTCTCAATACAGCACTGCCAGACCCTCTGTACAAAATGATATGAAGTACGAGAGGCCCGTTTACCAGGCTAATACTTTACTATTATTGTCATTGTAAAGTAAATATTACAGTACGGCAGACCAAGGAAAACAATAGGTGTGTAGGAAGATGTACAGTAGTTATGATTGCATAATAATGTTTTTTTTTTTCATCTTTTAACTTATAGAGACAGGGAAGAAGCCATAGAGGACTAATGAGGGATGTCAGCTTCATGCATGATGTTAACGTTCTCTATTCTATTCTATTCTGTTCTATTCTATTCTATTCTATTCTATATATATATGGAATTTCTGCACTTGAGCTAACCGTTTTGACTATGATGCATTAAAACAACAGTAATCTCATTTGCATTTATTGACCATACATGTGTCAGGCATTTAATGTATGTCGGTGGAATTAAAGATGTAACTGTTAAAGTCTGTTACAGCGAGTCTGTATTTTTGTAGCACTATGAATGATTCTCCCATCTTCTATACCCTTATCTGCATCAAGTGCCAACATTTGACATTTAGACATTTTCATTTAGCTGCACTAAAAAACTGACAATGTCACCAACACATCAATTACCAAATAAGGCAAGGGGCCGAGGACAACAGTGGCACATTACAAAACATGCCTGACAGGAAGTAACAAGACAAGGAAACGGGTGCCACTAAGGCGGGGTAAATCAGAATGATTTAGGGGGCCCAGAGTTTCACAGGGGACTATGATATGGTTGGGGTGGGTGCCCACATTTTTTTTCCAAGGGCGCCCACAATAATTGTTTGTGCCCCTGCCAGGAAATATGCTGGGGGCCATTCAGAAAGGCTATGTTCACCATGTTTGGCCAACCCTAGGAACTGTGTAAGTGTGCTTGGCCAAACCCCACAAGTAAGACTTTCAAAGCACACTTTCAAACCACCCAAAGCACTTGCACCAGGAAAGGTATCACGGTTTCAAAAAAGTGTTGAAAACAACAATGAACAAGATTTCTACGATGATCACGGTTTACATCCTGTCATTCTTTTTATTTTAAAAACATAAAAATAAAGACAAAAATAAAAAAAGAATCACAATCACTGATCGCCTATTGGGGTAAAGATCTACAGGAGCTAGATTGCACACCACCTTTTCTAAAACTAAAGTTATTACCTCAATGGCACAGATTTTGTATTTTGACATTAGGAGGTGACATGATGTTTTTAGTATATTTATTACCAAAGTGATTTTGTGACGTGTAGGCTAGGCCTTAACACCCTACATTTACTTTGACAAAAGCTGCGTTAAACTAGCCCAAATAATAGGGTGACCAGACGTCCCGGTTTGACCGGGACAGTCCCGATTTTTAGTCGCGTGTCCCGAGTCCCGACAAAAGCCCGTCGGGACGCAAAAATGTCCCGGTTTTCACCCAACACCACATCAAGCTGCCCAAATTACAGCGATCGCATATACAAAACTGTTAAATTGAAGCCTAATGAAGTTTCCAGTAATTCAGAGTCAATGTGTGTGTGTGTGAGTGACAATGGTAGGTGCGCTCTGGGAAATCTTCGCAGTCAATGTTACAATGTATCTTGCAGTATACAGCGGTCGTGTTTTAACGGTTTTCTTCGATAGCAGACTAGACTACTACACGACAATTAAAAGAGAATGTGCACGCGCATGACGTCACACACAGTGTCCCGGTTTTAGACTCTGGAAATCTGGTCACCCTACCAAATAAGCCTAAATAATGCCACAAAATTCTCACATTTGTGTGTCAGATTGCATTTTCGCTGGTGGTGGGCTTATAACTGAAGGACAGTGTTGAGTTTTGAACCAAATATGCAGATCGTTTTAAAGCGAAGTTGTGCTTATTTAGGCCCATTTAGCCTAAACATGCCTTGGAAAACACTGCCGTATTTACTTTAGAACGGCAGGAGTGGTGAAAAGTTTTTGCAAGTATTACAGAATGCAATCGATTCTCAACTGGGTTCATATTTTTGTGAAGAAGTTAAAGGGCTCTAACCCATACTATGTCTTAGTTTTCAAATGACAAATTTCCGCAAAGCAGTAACAAGACATACATTATTTTCTTTCCTTACAATCAGTGGCCATTGTGCACATAAATCCTGCCCAGTCATCTTTAGTATTAGCATGGACTCAGTGGAGTGGAAACGCAGTGGAAAATCTGAAAATTGTTAGGCTGAAAAAACGAAATGGGGGTCTAATCTATTCAGCAGACAGCCTAGAATTGCATTCTAAAAGAAAAAATTGGGAATTGTTGTCTGCGTGGCGTACAAGGCCTAACAATTTTTATATAGCCATATATTGTTATGGGATTCAATAGGCGAACGGTTAATAGGCCCTGTACGCCACGCGGACGATAATTCCACATTTTTCTTTTAGAATGTGATTCTAGGCTGTCTGCTGAGTAGATTAGACCCCCGTATTGATGGGGCATTGGGATTCCATAGAATATTATAGCCTACTAGGTAGGCATAGCACTGAATAGATTTGATCCCTTTTGAAAAGTCTGTAAAAATTAGTATGACAATCTGATAAATTCTTTTTTTTTCCTTTTAATGATATTAGAAATAAAGTCATCATTATAATTGAGCATTAAGCTGATAATATTGCCTGTTTAGATACCAATTTCAAAGCATTAGGCTACTGATGGATCTATGTCAGCATTTCTGATTATGGGTAATGTACTGTGTTTAAGAGCAGCTTGTCTGTGAGGTTAGATATTTTAGTAGACAAGATGTTTCTATACACTGTATAAAGAAATCAGGGCTGTAGCGTTGAAAGGGAGAAGAAACTGTTTTCATCCCAAATAACAAATGTCAATATTAGTCACTTCGCTTTTAGCACTTTTCAGTAGGACTAACTTGTACTTAACAACACTTCTGACAAACAGGCTACCTCTAACAAACGGCAATCAGTTGACGAATTGCAGTTTTCTTTCGCTTTATTAATACGATTCGAAGCACGTAGCGCATTACATTCTTATTTGGGCTGCCTTCACGTTTTGACTGGTGCTTTTATTCTGAATTTTTGAGACCCGAAGCTAGTTTCTTGGGCTTATTTTTTAGGCTGGCTCGACGCTCGTTTTGTTTTGACTGGTTTTGAAGGGAAAACGGTTGCTGTAAAACGGAAGTATCCCAGAATTCATAGTAGCTGCTAGTTGTGAGCATAGACATATGTCTATGGTTGTGAGTGTCTCTAGAACGGAATGCAATTTGCTAGCTGATTGCTAGATAGTCAACCAGTCAGTTAGCCAGAATCGGCGCAACAACTGAACATATGTAGGCAAGCTGCTAATTGTTTAGTAGGCAGCGCTGAAATCAATTTGTCAAAGATATTTCCTTTGAGTTTATAAACTGCGTATCCATCCATGCTAGCTTCTGCATCAGACGTGACATAACTGGCCAGAGCTAAGTCGGTAGGCTAGCTAGCGTTATCTGGCGTAATTTTTGCCACTGTGGCAAAGGACCATTGAACGTGGCTAACCAGACTGTTAGCATACAGACAGTAGAAGGATGGGTTTCGGTAATGGTGGACGGTGTCATTTTTGAGAACAGGAGATTCACAACTGTCAAGTACTGATGTTTAATTAATCCATCTAACCAAATGTTTACTGATAGGAGTACTAACGTTTACTAGTTATGGTAACGTTAGTTTGTCCACGGAGCTAGGTAGCTTGCACACGGTCCAGAGACTTAAGTACCCTACCTACAACATAAACAAAAAAACTCCTAAAATAAAGTGGTTTACGTCAACTAACACTGTTGACAGTCGTGTTTTGTTAGGATCGTTTTTACTCGCTGGGGTAATTTCAGTGTCATAGCGAGCGTGTATCTGGATTTACTAGCGTAAACTAAGCTGGTAATGCTAATAGAACGTTGAGCTGCCATTTAGATTAGTTTTGTGTTTAGAGGGTACATTTTAGAGTGCTGTAAAGTTAGTTTGCGAACTTTAACCACCGAACGCAACAATGGATGATTTTAGTTCAATCAGTCTGCTGTCACTAGCAATGTTAGTGGGGTGTTACGTTGCTGGAACCATTCCTTTGGCTGTGAATTTCTCTGAGGTAAGTACCATTAGTGGAGACTTTCCTATACTGTGTTTCAGCTAAAGTTTGTTTGAGAGTGTTGACTTTTACATCTGTAATAAATTGCATATATACAAATCAATGAAAATGGTTCAGTAATTTGTCAGTACTTTTAATCAAATGATCGCACGTTGTACCTGAACTGCTATATAATGATAGAGATTGTCTAGGATTGTATAGGAAAGGGCATCAAAATAGTTACGGACTTTCTGATGTCATGTCATGGGTGCTGGACAGTGTTGCTTGTAGCCCAAGCAGCCCAGACGCTGGTTGGCTGTTAAACTAAAGCCAAAATACTGTATCAAGTACAAACTCTCTATTGTATAAATTACTCAGGAACTCATTGATTAGCCGGTAGTATTAATCCTGCATAGCTGGTCTACATTATATCTGTGTTTAGTTCAGAGCAAGTCATGCTGATTCCATAGTTTTCCACACTGTAAAATGTATGGCTGTGTAAGGTCGTAATAGCTATGGGGTAGCTGCTAGATACAACGACTGATTTGCCCCGCAGGAGAAGCTGAAGCTGGTCACAGTGCTGGGAGCAGGCCTGTTATGTGGAACTGCACTGGCTGTCATCATCCCGGAGGGCGTCCACGCACTCTACGAGGAAGTTTTAGAGGGTGGGTTTATTCACAACACTTAGCTCTACACACTGAAACTGGCATCCATGTCATTTGATGCGTGATAACAGTAATCCGTGCAAGCTCTTAGTTTGCCCAGTGCTTCTTTTGCTGTTTAAATTAGAGTGTAATGTGATTGGAAGCATTTGCATTACATCACATTTTGCCGACACCCTTTTTAAAAGTGACTTACAGTGATTTAGGTATAGGCACAGTCCCTCTAGAGGTTACATGCCTAACCATTAGGCCAACAGCTGCCCCTAGGGCACAGCTATCTACAGTACATTTGCATGGTGTGAGACTACAGTAGTCATCGGAACTTTCCTGCAATTCATTTCAGTACCTGGCATATATTTCAAGATTAAGAATGCCCTAAGGCCTCATTTCCACC
This sequence comes from Coilia nasus, assembly GCA_027475355.1. NCBI lineage: Eukaryota > Metazoa > Chordata > Actinopteri > Clupeiformes > Engraulidae > Coilia > Coilia nasus. The sequence continues at coordinate 31,463,452 of CM050205.1, read as the reverse complement.
GAATTGAGCGTGTACAGCGCGTATCGGTGTACAATAGGTTTGTATAGGGACAGAATACGCTCAGATCACGTGTGCGGTGGAAATGGCATGATCTGTTAACGTGCATTCTAAACGAATACGGACAAGTATGGGCACACACTGTACACACAGAGTGTTTGGTGGAAATAAGCCCTTAGGGCTCAGCGTGTATACAGATTAGACCATTTCCACCGCACGCGTGATCTGAGCGTATTCTGTCACACATACACATATTGTATGTGCTGTACACGCTCACGTCGGTGGAAATGAGCCCCAAGTTGTTAAATGTGTTCCTGGTGGTAAAGCAATCATAAAGCAGATGACCTCTCCCTGCTCCCAGGAGCTCATCATGGGCACGGCCAACTTGAGTCTGAGGTCTCGGAGGCCAAGGTGGCCGTGGAGCCAGTGGCAGGGTCTCATGCTGAGCACGGACACGAACAGCTGCATGCCTACATCGGAGTCTCCCTGGTCCTAGGCTTCGTCTTTATGCTGCTGGTGGACCAAATCGGCACCTCACACATACACAGCAGTGATGGTAAGTGTCTTTAACACACAACCTTTCATCTCTCAAACTTTGACTTAAACCAGCTTCCCAAGATTCACTCTTTGACAGTAAATGGACTCTGACTGGCTTATCTGTGAGGTTAAAAATGTTTTTTTGTCTCCATAGATCCAGAATCTGCAAGAGTAGTCAGCTCCAAGATTACCACAACGTTGGGTCTTGTAGTCCATGCTGCAGGTAGTTGTTGAACCTTTTATTATTTGGCAAAATGTTGCCCTGTGTCCTGTAAACAATAAAGTCTCGGAACAAATTAACCCTTAAGAGTTACAGTCACAATCGTTTATTCAGTTTCAGGTTACTTTATTGGCACCTGTGGGTAAACAAGGTTTGCAGTCAAGCAGTGGGTGCTGTATATTGTATATATTGTATATGCTGTATATTGTATATTATGCTGTGTATTGTATATTCTGCTACTGCAGACCCTCTTACTTTGATCTGCTCTTGGACTCAATCTCTGTATTGAATACTTCATTATGCTTCTGACTTTGCCTTTGTTGACATTTTTATATGTATGGCTGCTATGACAATGTAATTGCCCTATGAGAATACATAAAGTTATCTGTCTGTCTGTCTAGCTGTAGCACAGATGTCTGTAAATTTAGAGCACAATGGAATGACCAGCTTCCCTGTGGGAATTTTACAATGAGATTGTTGATTTCAGCTGATGGTGTGGCTTTGGGTGCTGCTGCCTCCACATCCCAGACTAGTGTTCAGCTCATTGTGTTTGTCGCCATCATGCTGCACAAGGTAACTAGCAACACACTGAGCACTGAAATATGCGCTGTTTTCCAACATTGTGTAATAAATGAGTTATTAGTTAGTGTCTTTATTAATAAATGAGCGCTGGTTATAAAAGAAATAAACGTTCTATGTAGCTGTTACTTGGATATCGCCTTGTTTTTTAGCCGTTGAGCATGTTCATGATGGTCTCCTTTTATAAACGATTGGAGCATTTGCAGTAGTGTGATTTACTTTTCACATGTAATAGCTTGTCACATAATCCTCTGAAGTCAATTTGTATCAAATTTGTCCCTCAGATCATTCCACATCCACCATTCAGATATCATCAGAAGTCCCTGCTCGATTATATTTGCCTGATTTTCTTTACACCAACGATTATATGGCACTATTAAAAAGATTAGGCTATAGTAGCATTTGAAGAGTACATTTTTCGCTGTGCAGGCTGCAATATGCCTGTTTTTTCTGTTCTGTCTATTTGCATTATGGGTAGGCCTACGATATGTTTTCTTGTCATTGTCGTGATTGACAAGAAACTAGACACTGCAACTGTTTTTTTTAAATGTGTGATTAACTGTGATTAATCATGATTAACTTTCAAACTCCATTGTGATCAGTCTGATTAATTGTTTAAATCGATTGACAGCACTAGTAAAAATATTGTGCCATCATTTCAAATAGTTGGTTTTTGAAATATTGGTATTTTTTGCATTGTCTTGCAAGTCGTCATGCAAGTCAAAAATCAATGTTCAAATTGAAAAGAGGTATGGAAACAGCTTTGGAAAAGGTCTGGACTTCATTTTTCAGGTTACTTTTGCATCTTGGACAAAAAAAGGCACACAGTATCTTGTTTATTTTACTTAGTTCGCTAGACATGTTTACTTTTTTCTTTGTCGAGCAGCCCCCTCTCAAAGGAGAACTTTGGTGTAAGTCAATCCATAGCCCTGTTGTTTGAGTACACGCAGTGCTGCTTGTAGGAAAAAGAACAAGAATTTTTTTATGCAACATAGACCGAAAAATGAACTGGTAGCTAATGGGGCATAGAGAAATGAAACAAAAAGTTAATTTCTGTGCCCCATTCAGTTATTGTTGGCTACCAGTTCATTATTTGGTCTATGTTGCATCAAATGTTCTTGCTCTTTTTCCTACCAACAGCAATCGGTGACCTTGAACAACAGGGCTAATGACTGATTTGCACCAAACTTCTGTTCCTTAATGCCTCCGGTCTCCTTTGACAGGCTCCGGCTGCGTTTGGTCTGGTCTCCTTTCTGATGCATGCAGGCCTGGAAAGGAACCGTATTCGCAAGCACCTGCTGGTATTCGCCTTGGCAGCACCCGTCCTGGCCATGCTCACCTTTGTGGGACTCAGTCAGGTAAACCTGTTTTATCCCCTCTGTCTCTGTCTCTCTCTCGCTCTCTGTCTCTCTCTCTCTCGCTTTCTGGCTCTCTCTGTCTCTCTCTGGCTCTCTCTGTCTCTCTCTCTCTGTTTCTCTTTCTCTCTCCCTCTCTCTCGCGCTTTCTCTCTCTCTGTCTCTCCCTCCCCCCAGTGACAGGAGGCAGTACATGCTTTGTAGATTCATGAAAGCTGCAAATTGTCAAGTTATTTACACTTGAGATTGCAAATTGTATGTGTAATTATTTATCAGATCGCTGCCCACCTGTCTCTTTGCCAGCCAAACTTGCTGATTCAACCACACCTCCTCTGTGATCTCTCCCAATCCAGAGCAGCAAGGAAGCGCTGTCAGACGTAAACGCCACAGGGGTGGCCATGCTGTTCTCCGCCGGCACCTTCCTCTACGTGGCCACCGTACACGTGCTGCCCGAGGTGGGGGGCACGGGGGGCCACAGCCACGGACCCAGCGCAGGGAACAGCAAGGGACTCAGCAAAGTGGAGGTGGGCGCCCTGGTGCTCGGGTGCCTCATCCCTCTGGTGCTATCCATAGGTCATCAGCACTAGATGGGCCACAAGAGAAGCCAGTTGGGAAGAGCTTTGTGGTGGACAGACGGATGGACAGATGGACGAATAGATGGATGGGGTGGATGGAGAGGTGTGGGAAGGAGGAAAAGAGGGACGTTTTGCGATTTATTGTTTTATTCTCATGTTGCCATTTCTGGGGCCCATAAATGGACAAGGTGATGTTCCAGGAATCAAGACTTGTTTTGAGGACAAGCTGTCGGAAGGAGAGGGATGGCGAAACTCTTGCTGTCCCCTGGTACAAAGTCCTCCCAATGATGTAGACAGCCCCCCCTGCTCCTATCCTCTCGTGCATGTAATGTGACCATGCTGTATGGTATGCTGATGTGCTCCTTTTCATGTTTGTTCCATCGGCCTTTTTTCTGGGTAAAAGGGACTTTGTAGTTTAACTTTGTATAATGGTGTCATTGGGTGTTTGCAAATGTCGTCTGTGCGTAGGAGGGAGGTCAGTGTTGCCGCGAGCAACCCTTAGACAAAGGGCAGTGACCAATCAAGGAGCATGGGGCCAAACATTACATCATATTTGCAGTACAGAACAATCGCTGTTTTTTTTTTGTTTTTTTTTAAGCATTTCACAAGCGGTAAACAACTGGATCATCACAATACACACAAAAAAACAGTGCAGGGGCACCCGGGAATTGGTTTAATTCCATAGTTCTAACATATCCAAATTAAAATGAGCCCTTTTCCTTGGTATGCATTATATATTTTTAAATATCTGTAGCATTAAATTTGTTGAAAAAACTATTTGCAACAAAAACCAAAACTCACATTTCACATACGGAATAACTGCATATCATTTAGATAGTTTTAATGCATACGACGCACATACTGCCTCTTCGAGCAGGCAAGAATTGGCTCAAACCACACCAACTTACACCAACAACCATTGGTTCAAACCAACTTAAAATGGCAAGCATGTAGAAATATAAAGGTGTATTAACACATCCTGAAAGATGCTGTACAAACTGGAGAAACCTGACAACACCTTTCTGGTATCCTGGAATGTAGATCAATCAGGCAGATTGTACTTGTTAACATTGAAGTTCAATTCTGGTTACAGAAAATGGCTAACAAGTTGTGCTGATCACTAACAGAGACTAGATTAGCCCAGAGATTGACAGATCTACTGTTACTGTGAGCTGCTCGTCAATGAACACCTCTTAGCAAGTTTTTAATTTTTTTTTCAGAATGACACAGCAATTGAGTTGAATTCAAAATGATCACTTCTTCACTGTATATGGTGTTAGTTAAATTGTCTGTTCTCTGCACTATATTGTGAATGAGTGAACATTTCAAATTCAGCTTCGGTCACTATTCATTACAGAAGGGCCTATTCCCCTTTTCTTTCAGATGTATTAAAGCTGCTGTTTGCTTTAGTTTACTTTGCCTAACCCCTGCCTGCCACACAAAGCCAGTATGGGAATCCACAACGGTCCTATGTGCTGTGCACAGTGCAAATAATTGTCAGGCAGGATTACCCTCTGCCTGTAGTAAGTTTTGTGATTATTTAATTAATGCAAAAATAATTTTAATAATTGCGAAGGTGGCTTATGTGTCTTGTACAAAAGTATTGCTCACAGCAGCTTGGAGGTGAACCCATATAAGGTGTTTGTAAGATCAAAGAAAGCAGACAACATTCTCTATTGCTACTGACTGAGGTTTTGCGTGTCAGCACCTCAGATTATAGCTTGAGCAAAGCAGTTGTATATATCTAATACTGTACAAAAGAGCTTTTTGTTTTATTCACATGATCGGGTGCTTACACTTGAAGACTAGTCACTCTCACTTTAATTCTTTAGATGGTATGGAAGAGAGAAAAAAATGCTAGAACTAAAGTATATGTAACATATTTTCTCCATTGCAGTCTCCATGGTGTGTAATGGTTGTAGGATTTAAATTAGTGGCGCTATTCACCGTTACTCACACTTTACCTACATAATGGTGGTTTTGTGGTGTCAGGTGATCTTGTGCCTCCACGACATTTGACAACACATTGGTCTCCGATGTAGTTAAAGACTGGTTTCCATGAACACACTACCAGGGGTTTTGGAGCCTTGGAGTTTTTGCCCCCTCTACTGGCAGCGTGTGAAAAAGCATGGCTACCTCTCACCTCATAGAAGGGGGGAAGGAAGTACTCAGTCCCGTGTGTGGGGCTGGGGTGGTAAGAAATGCATTCATGGGTTCAGAAGTCAGCAGAGTGCTTTGTGTATATCACAACCTGTAGATAATCTATATTTTTAAAGTTTAAGTTTTTGTAGAGAAAAAATGTGTTTTAAAGGGAATAACCCTTGTGTTGGAGATTGAATGGTGGTGATGAACGATGGAGTTAGGCTTACTGTAAAGCCAGTGGCATAATGTGATCATTCCACGGGGAGTCTGCCTTATTTCTTTTTCTTGATTGTGCATCTTCAAACTGCAGAAAACCTATGTGTTAATGATATAAATAAAGTTTTTTAAGATTCTGTAAGGAATCTACTTGTGGGTAGGGATGCTTTATAAGTATTATCTTTTTGCAATAACCTTGTTCTTCCTCTGTATGTTGTTTTTCGATAGTGTTATTTTTATAAAACTCAGTGTAATCTTAGCTTTGCCAAGGCAGTCTGGGCCACGACTATGAATGACTCCTAAGCACTGGAGGTAAATGGACCTTTCTTCTGTTGTTTTTTCTTTGTCATAGTTTGTTAGTAAACACAAATCCACACAACTCAGTAAAGTAGTCCCAAGGATTTAATCCCATCTGTTGGCATACCATTGCCACGGTAGACCATCTGGATTGCACAATAGACAAGTGCAAGCATGTTTGACACTACACTAGTCTGATGGCTGAGGACTATTGACTGAGCGACGGTATGCATTTACATGGGAGGTGATGTCAGCACATTAAGCTGCATGTCAACATAGGATTAGTTTGAGGATGTGAGCACTGCTCTCTTACATGTGTGTCTGAACTTGGGAGTTTGCAATTACAGAGGTTTGGTTTTAAAGCGGTGATACTGCAGCTAGAAGTGCAGTAATCTCAATGATGGCATTTTACTGGCACTGGAGGATCAGGGAATGGTATTGACCTCCTCTCAGATTTAGAAACTCAACTAAAGCCTCTATTACATCCTGCTCCATCTCATCTTTCTCCCTCTCTCTCCCTCTCCCTCCCTCCCTCCCTACCTCTCTCCCCCTCTCTGCACTCACTCACTCCCTCCCTCCCTCTGTATATTCCTGCTTCATTTCCACTTTCTCTTCCGCTAGCTGATGCGGTTATCGGCAGTCATCATTCCACCTCACTGAATTATTGGAGATTTTTCTGTGTGTTAGTTTGCGAGTGTGTGTGTTTGTGAGGGGGGAAGGGGGGTTTATGTCTAGGTTGTGTCTGTCTATTTTTACTTCATTGATATTTTGGCTCGTCACTTCACCCCCCCTACCCTCTGGCGTAGAGTGAGAACCATGTTCTCCTCCCGACCAGCGCTCATCTCTCCGTGGAGCTCCATGGATGCTGACACAGACGTGCTGGACATCAGCACCAAGGTGCAGCTGCACGGGGTGCTGTGGAAGAGGCCCTTCGGACGGCCCTCGGCTAAGTGGTCACGCAGGTATCTCAGTCCCTAAGTTTCTTTTGAACTAAGTTTGGGCAGAAGTGTAGTTCAAGTATAGTTTAGAGAAACACTTGCTCACTTTTAGTCTGATTACATGTATCATTCAGTGTTCTTGATTTTATAATCACTTTAAATTCCTAGGCTGCAGCGTTTACATGAACTGAGAATAGGAGGCAGTGCTAATGTTTTACAAAGCATATGATGATGACTGGTAATTTGACATTCAAGTTGTATATGCGTTTACATGTTTTCCAAGCTATTAATAGCATTAATGTAGCATTATATTTGTCTTGATAGAACTAGAATGTGGTTCTCAGTGGTATATTACAAAATTGTACAAACATTTTTGCATTGCAGTATGTATAGTCATGGATTGTGAGGTGTTTGTTCTTTACTTAGAACTGCTAATGTTTTAGCTGGCCCAAGGCCATGTCAGAGAAAATCAAACATATGGTCCTTGAGGGAGTTGGGGAACTGGGAAATTACATTTACATCTGCATGAGATTGCTTTTTTAAAACTGTAAAACCAGTTGAAAATGCCAGAAATGTGCCTCTTGCAAAAAACTTTCATAGACAGAAGAGGTATAGAAAAAATACCTTGCTGTATGTTAAGCACAGTACACCGTGCATTTCACTTATAATAATGTAATATGTTCAGATCTGCTCTGATCTAAGAACGTCAAGTTCTACAGTTCTATTTGTAACAATATCTGTGTCATTTATTTTAATTTGTTTTTAGATTTTTCATTATAAAGGACAGCTTCCTGCTGTACTATGCTGAAAGTGAAAAAAAGAACTTTGAGACAAATAGATACTTCAACATCCATCCCAAAGTAAGTGTTTTTTCTCCAAACCACCACTTAGTGGCAATAAGGCATCCCAGTAATCAGGATTAGGGCTGGGTATCATCTAGGACATGGCGATTTTATACGATTTTCGATACAGGGCTCACGATACGATACGATTTTCGGTACAGTGCAATTCAACTTCAAGTGACAGTAGTCAGGATAATTGACCCATATCCCATAATTAATCAAACCCAATTGCATTTGGCCAAATGCACTCAGCGGGTTATCATTGCTATCCTTGTAATTAATGACACCACTCATCCTGCCCTGACATCCATGTATTGCTCTCTTGATGCATGTCCTCTTCTGTCACCAAGGGAGTCATTCCACTAGGAGGATGTGTAGTAACTGCAAAGGAAGACCAAGGAATGCCATATTCTTTGGTGATCAACCATGATGATTTTACAGTAAGTAGTTTTTATACACTCAGTAAGCTTTTTAACCTTTATCATTTTGTAGCCTTTAGCTTACCCCAGAATAAAGAAGCTCAGCTTCAGTAAACCACAAATTTTGATTATAATAGAAAGGCATATGCCTAAAGAATTAGCCTTAAGATTGTGCTGTTATATATTGTATATTGTTTTGTATTGTATATTGTATAGTTTGCCACATAATGTAAACAAGCTCAGATTCAAATCACAATTTGTGAATATAATAGAAAGACCTATGCCTAAAAAATTAGCCTTAAGAGACTGTGCTTTCATACGTTGTATATTGTTATTGTTATGTATTGTACACTGTATAGTTCAAAATGAATGAGAAGAACCTTAACTTCAGTAAATAACTAAATTTGAATAAAGTAGAAAGGCCTATGACTGTACTTTGTGCTGCTACTCCAACAGGGTAACATAGTGCTGGCAGCTGAGTCCGAGGCAGAGCAGAACCAGTGGCTGGAGATGCTGCAGGAGTCTGGCAAAGTGTAAATGGCACAGCAACCATTTCCCTCTAAACACACTACTTTCACACAGCACAAGAATCCCACACAGGCCTTCCGATGGGAGGGGGGACTAACGGGTCTCTTGTCCTGGGCCCAGGGAAAGGGGGGCCCAGAACTGGTCCCTCCGTAAATTATGAACTATGGGGGGAGGGAGCACCAGATTATCTTGTCCTGGTCCCAGCAAAGACTGTCAGCGGGCCTGAGTGTGGCTACGACTTAACACAAGACTGCAAATGACTGTCACCAACAGTACCGCTATATTTGTTAATTGTAGAGTTACTTTTCACTCCAGCAGTTTACTTTTGACAAATTAGGGTCTCACACAATGGTTTACACGTCACTTACACCGTCCTTCACGGTTCTGTAATTGTGTGTAATTGTTTTGTCTCATTGTGTGTTACTTTTTAATGGGTAGTTTCATCTCTGATTCAAGTCTGTAAAAAAGGGTTGTATTTCTTTGCCCACAGCACGTGGAAGAATGCCCAGCTAGGGGAAGCCATGATCGAGAGTCTGGAGGCTCAAGGGCTCCAATTGGCCAAGGAGAAACAGGAGTACCTGGGTGAGAAAACAGAGCTGGACAAGAACAAGATCCAGGATTCACTTTCAGATTCGGCCAAATCTTCTCCACTTTCATGAGGTCTACATTAATCTGAATCCTAAACTATTTTGTCAACCGATCCAAATCTGACCTAGGCACTTCTGTGTAATGTTGCAGCTCACAAGTGATCATGGACAGCCAGAGTACCTGGGGAAGACAGTCATTTAGCATTTTTCCAGTGTGGAAGTCTACATTCAGACCTCGGATGTTCATTTACTACAAAAGTCAACAGTATTTGCCCAGTAATGTGAGAACGCAGGGAAACTAAAATATATTTTAAGTGGAGTGAAAGAGACAGCACTCACTACCTGCTGCAAAGTATGTGTGTGTTGTGCTGGGCCATAGTGGAGGGATGGAGAAGTTGTACAGAATAACTTTTTAAAAATGTTGTATGTTTGATTTAGACAAACTCATGGAAGAGACAGAGGAACTGAGCCTGCAGAGGGAACAGAAGGAGGTGAATCAGCATGTTGACAGACAACCACACTTACTGTAGGGCAAGCAGTTGGCTCACAGAAACTACACAGAGATAAAACATGCATTAGTGTCCTCTAATTCCTTGTGGATTAGAGAATTTGCCTAAGTGTAAATATATGTGTAAACACAATTTAGCCTGTTTCTGTTTCCATATGACGTATTATGCATGGTTGCATGTGTGAGTGCTGTTTTGGCATCTATTTTATCTATGTTTTTTTATTAATGTTCATCTGACTGTGCATATAAAGGCTTAAATCAAAGGTAGTTATGTTAGTATGTGCTCTGGTATTTGATGCTGGCTTGTATGCTGGCACAGGAGCTGGAGCGCCTAAACCAAGTGCTGGAGGAAGAGAAACAGAAGTTTGAAGAGGTTGTGCATGAACTCAGAGCAGAGCAAGAACAAATCAAATTGTAAGATTTTTCTGTGTATTGTGTCTAAATCTATTAAATTCACACCATTATCTGATAACATATTATTATAATACAGCAGAACACAACTACTGCATTTTGTCACTCTCAATTACATGTAAAACTGTGTAAATAAAATCAGCTGTCTGCTCCTGTATAATTAAGATAAAAGCATCATGCCTTGTAATCAATGGAAAGCCCATAACCTTGTGCATTATGTTTTTCCTTGATAATACTGACATCTTGTTTTTGACCTGTTTTGGCAGGGACCTGGATGGCACAGCCCAGTCACTGAAGGGCGTGGAGAGCGAGAAGGAAGAGCTAAATAGCCTCACCACACTTCTGCAGAAATCCCTCGAGGTAAAGAGTAACAGGGAGGATAGCCTTGTGAGAGTGGGCAGGCCAGCCGATAGGGGGGGACAAACGGGTCTCTTGTCCCGGGCCCAGGGAAAGGGGGGGCACAGAGCTGGTCCCTCCTTGCACTATGGAATTTGGGAGGGGGGCCCCATCAGATTATCTTGTCCCGGGCCCAGCCAAGACTGTCAGCGGACCTGAGTGTGGGTACGACTTAGCACAAGACAGCAAATGACTGTCACCAACAGTACCGCTATATTTGTTAATTATAGAGTTACTTTTCACTCCAGCAGTTTACTTTTGACAAATTTGGGAACACTAATGATGGGCTACACTTGAAATGTTTGTTTGCTTATTTTTGTCATGGCCTGTATTGTCACTTCAGCACTTAATTTCAATACAAGATTTTAAAATTATTAAGTTCCTGTGTGTGGTCTCCACTTTTTACCTTGCACCGTGTGCTCTCCCATTTTTACCTCAAAGTATGCATTGGGCAAAACTCTGGAAATAGATAAAGGTGCGGATGCCACTTCCACCTCCCTTTTGTCAGTAATAACACAGAGCTTTATCTTCTGTTAAAATGTGTGGTGTTGTGTGTTCAGGAACTGTCCAAAGAGAAGCAACACACTCTGGACCTCCTGCATAAGCAAGAGCATGAGGAGCTGGAAGAAGGCAGGCCTGGCAAAGAGGAGGAGGAGGCTAGGTGCACCTCCACAGAGCTGGGGAAGAGCACAGAGTTTCCAGACAACATGAGTCATCTTCAAGCAAACCTGTGCCTCATAGAGGAGCAGATGAAGACCCTGCTGAGAGAGAAGGAGCAGGCAGAGGAGAGGTGATTATTGACACTTATATTCTTTTCTTTTCTTCTTTTCTGATTGGCTGATGGGGTGGGCATTACCTTTCTAGGAACAGACTACCTTTGACAAGAGAAAAGTTGACAGTCTATTCTATACTCTGCTTTTTAAGATAGTATATGATCGATATGTTATTTCAGTTTCCTAAATATGAAGAAAATTGTAGATTAAAGTATTTCTTTGATGCAAGTGGGAGATATGTGGGATAACAGCCTTTGAAGGGACCTGTTCCGTTGGAAATAATGAGTCGTCAGAGGGAACTTCACTTCACTTCACTTAATGTTCTTCACCTCCACCTCACCATTATTTCTACAGAACAGGTCACCTCAGCGGCTGTTTTTTTTATTGAAAAACAGCACATATATTACTCTGTACTATTCTATTCTAATGACATATTTATCTGAGTATGTGTTTAGGACTGTAGTCAGCCTGGATTAGGCGTTTTGCCTTGGGGGGGTGGGGGGGGGGTGGGGGGGGGGTGTCCAGTTAAAATCATTTGAATGGGCCAGCATTGACAGGGGCCCTTTCAGGACATTATTAATGTAATTCTTAATGTGAATGGGGTGGTGGCCTAGCGGTTAAGGTATCAGACCTGTGACCGCAGGGTTGCAGGCCCGAATCCCGGGTAGCCAGTAGCGCCACTGAGGTACCCTGAGTATGGTACCGTCCACACACACTGCTTCCCATGCGCTCTTGTCATGGCTGCCCCCTGCTCACATGTGTGATGGGTTAAATGCAGAGGTGATTTTCGTTGTGTGCTGTGATGTGTTGTGTGATCACAATGACAAATGTGACTGACTTTCACTTTCAAAATGACATTTTCTCATACGGCACTCCTGGTCTGTCCAGCAGCGCTATTCACCTAGATCATGTCTGCAAGTGTTTTGCACACTTTGTGCTTAATAATATGTGCACATTCTTCACTTTATGCTAAAACGTGTTGTTTATACATCTTTGTGTATAACGAACACAAATCCTGTGATGATGTCTACAGCTCTGTTCGTCAGTGGATATTGTGGTTGGCATACATGTGTGTAGCCTGTCCTGGGGCTAATGGCACTAATGGGGTTTACCAGTGGGAAGCACTAAAGTGGAAATGGACATTGATTTAAAAGTATGCGTGCTCATCAACTGCTGGAGTCCAGTGAGCGTTGAGGAGTAGTGCTTAAATTGATGGTGTTATGTGAATGACCTCTTAGAGGAGGTCAGGGCCCCGCCATATTACGGGGAAGATTAGCTAACAAACTCTACTAGGTCTCTATAGCGTCAGTTAAACTTTAGAGTCTGGACAAACCAGCACTCTCAGTAAAATAACAGTGCAGTATAAACCGTGGCGCATATATCATAAAACACTAATGTAGAATTTCAATTTTTCCTTTTTTCAGTATTTTTTTGACAGGCTTTACTAGAATTTTTTGACAGACTGACTAGAATTTACCATTTTGTTTATGGTTACATCTCTGTTGATACTGTTCAGCTGTAAGTGTGTAATCAGTAAAGTCTGTTAAACAACCCATATATAGCCAACATTTTACAACCTGCTTTGCTGTGTGGAGTAACAGCATTGAGATAAACTGAACCAGATAGATCTGAAACACGTGTTCCAATGAGTGGGTAGTCCTCACTCCTGTGACCTTGTCATTTGACACTACCCCGAAAGAATCTAGACTAACCCTAGAATCTATAAAGTTACATGTGAAATGTATAATGTGATGAATAAGTCTTCAATGGTGGGAAGGACTGTAATTCCAATGTGACATTAGACAACTGCACAGGGTACTGCCCCAGTGTTCAAAGTTTTAGGAAGAAATGTGGTTGCTTTAAGGGAGGAGATGGGTATAAGTGGTGCTTATGAAATACTGGAATTTGAACAATTTTACGGCGGATTGTAAGTCACTTTGAATAAAAGTGTCTGCTAAGTGTAATCTAATGTATGTTATGTTAGGTATGTTATGTTAATGTATGTGTACGTGAACAATGAACCAACTGCCATTGCTTATTGTTTCTTTTTTGTGTATGTAATGTATAGATATCTTTGTACATTCTGTGTTTGTTACGTGTGCATGGGTATTGTTATGTGTGTATGTTATGTGAACATAGCTGCTGTTGTCTGCTGCCCCCTGCAGGCTGAAGGAGAAGGAGCAGCGTGCGTCAGTGCTGCAGGAGGAGAGGGAGTTCTACTCGGCTCAGGCGCGTACACTGCAGCAGTCTCTGGTGCAGCTCACTGCAGACAAGCAGCAGACCGAGGCCGAACTCAAGGTGAAGCTCCCTCCACCGCTATCGCATTGTCAAACTACCTCAACACTTTAAAACAAACACTCAGCATATCATGGGACAGACAACAGTGAGCCAATTAGCCAGATACTAGTGGATCATAAGGTGGCCAAATTAAGTGACAGGACATTTTGCTGGGGCATTGCAGAATCACTCCAATAATTGCTGTAAGTTCAGTGGCTGCTTTTAACAACTGCAGTAAGCCAAGATGTCAGTTTAAATTCTCATCTGAAGGTCAGCATCTCCTACAGTATAGTTCCCATAACTGCACCAGGGCATCGGGATTGATTTTCAGCCAGAGGAAAGAGTGCCATCTGCTAGCTACCCACCTATGCCACCTCCAGTAGCAGCTCCTAATCGTAGCATTATCGTCTCCCATCCAAATATTGACCAAGCTCACACATGCTTAGCTTCAGTCATTCAGTGAAAATCTCCTTTCCCCTGTTTAAATCATATTTTTGAGGCCTTTTCATCTCACGGTCATTTCTTTACCACCACCGTTGAACAACCCCCCTTGTTTGCCTGCCTATTTTAGATTATTTTGTGTGTTTGTTTTGCTTTGTCTTGTTTTATAAGGAACCTTGAGTTTGAGAAAGGCTGTACTGTATAGATTTCATGTATTATTATTAGTGGTATTAGTGGTAGTACTAGTAATGATGGTAGTAGTAGTAGTACTGGCAAGGGTTCCATTGGTCTGTTGGCTGCCTGATTGAATTAATGAGACATAATCAGTCAAAAAAAAAAAAGAGTCAAAAAGCCACAGGACTGAGAAAGCCATAGACATACACAACATGATTGTTTATCAAAATAATGTAATCTCTAAGTTCCTCATACCAAAGAAAGAGTTGCTGTGCTAAACATCTCATGAAATAAGCCGGATGCATATTAGTTTCACCTTACCTATAACAACAATGAATGTTTCCTGATACACTTCATGTTTCCAAACCAAATACTGTTTTCACTTTGCTGGGTCTTTAAGTCATTATCATGGGGTGCTCAGCCTTACTTTACCTTGGCAGTTTTTGTTTACATTTACAACACATGGACTTCCAACAACAAATCAGATTCCAAAAAGCCCATTTGGGAAGGCGAATGCCATTGTTTGCCTTCCTCTGTGTGGGCATTAGGTGGAGATGGAGTCGCGTGTGGAGCTGGAGAGCAGGCTGAAGCTGGCCGAAGAGGCCCTAATGAGGCTGGAGCAGGGCCTCAGCTCCCTGGAGCCCACACACGAACGCAACGAGAGGATGCGGGGAGACGTCAGCCATCTCAAGAGTGAGTGAAACCTGCCAGGAAATGGACACACTCTAATGCACTCGTATGCGCACACACACACACACACACACACACACACACACACACACACACACACACACACACACACACACACACACACACACACACACACACACACACACACACACACAAACACACACACACACACACAAACACAATGTGAATTCACTGATACATACAGGCGAACAAAGGCATTGCCGCTGCTCTTGTTTCTAATGGAGGGATATGGATGATGTTAAGTGTCCCTGAGGCATTGGTAATTACATAGTAGTGGATGCTGGGCTATTTTAGGAACCTGATGTGTTACTGTAGCATGCAGTCATACTAGGCCACTGGGGGAAACACAAGGAATGTGGTTGAAAGTCCAGCTTTGTTTGTAGCTAAAACGTGTCGTTAGTAAAATGCAATAGGTTTTTTACTGAAAATGTATTAACAAAATTTTATGATTCAAGCGATGGAATTAAAATTACCTTTGACAATTGAAGCAATATTGATTTTTTAGACTACATTAATCTCTATATTTACCATACAATTTCTTTGGTTGGTTCCAAACTTTTAGAATTTTTTGAGGAGTGCATCTGTGCTGCAGAGATTGAAGCCAAGCTGCCGGCGATCATGAAGAATGCTGTCTATCTGCACAGGGCCGCGGCCCGCCGCATCAAGAGCTGCCGCATTCAGAGAAGGGCCTCCAAACAACACTGGCGTGAGTCAACATCTGATTCATCATGACATACTCACACACATATGCACACCACACATATATGCATTCAGAGAGAGAGAGAGAGAGGAGACAGCCATATACACATATTTGCATATTCTCATACACAGGCTTACCACACACATACACACTACATGAAATCACAGCCACAGGCCTTTTAAATACATCCATGCGTTCACATGTTTATGAACCTGGATAGAGGCATTTTTGTAGTTCATGAAACAGTTCAGTATGTTAATATGTCTGCAAATATGTGCAATATTAAGGTCGGACTCATGGATAACTGCTTTGTACAGACATAAAGCTTCATGTTATACTCTTCGGCTATTCTGGCAGTGGATGTAACAAAATGTGTGTCAAGGGTACAGCTGTGCTCAGCATTCTTGCCACCGCAGCTATAATTATCATAGCTGTTTTATGTACACTCTTTCAGCTTGAAGCTATTACAACATAAGCTGCCTCCTCACTCTTTGTTACAAGTCCTGGATCAAATCTATTTATTCTTTACACTTATATTTTAAATCTAATATAATCTGCCTATCTAATGTCTGTTCTTGATTAATTATGTTTTTGTAGTTAATGGAACATGCTGGCGCAACATCAAAGTCTGTCTACCGATCTATCTATCTATATAAATCTATCTATCTAGCCATCTACTTGTCCAATCCTTCACCCCCAGCTCTCTATAAA
This sequence comes from Coilia nasus, assembly GCA_027475355.1. Taxonomy (NCBI): domain Eukaryota; kingdom Metazoa; phylum Chordata; class Actinopteri; order Clupeiformes; family Engraulidae; genus Coilia; species Coilia nasus. The sequence goes on along the minus strand of CM050205.1, from coordinate 31,447,118 downwards.
TGTTAAGTATGTATGTAATGAATATTTAATGAGATTTTAGTTGGATTATTAACAGCAGAATTTGGAATTCTCCAAACAGTTTACATGCAAAGTGAACTAGTAATGAATGTTAGAATTCCTCAAATTACTCAACTTTTTTGGCACGTAACCACCCTGACTGTGGGCTAATAGTTTTGGTTAGAAGCCTTGTGAAAAAATAATTACAAATTCCCCCTCTCTCCTTTTTCTTTCTCTCTCCTGTTTGGGGTTTGTAGTAAAGCACTCCCAGTCGTTTGTCCACTCGTCTGACCAGAACCCCAGCCTTGAGGAACTGCGAGAGACAGCACGGCGTCTCACCTCCGACAGCTGCTTCAGACAGAAGGTCTACAAAATCCTTGCTCGACAAGACTCTCTTGAATTAGAAGATACTTAAGGAGGAGATAGGATAGGGGACAGACTGAGGCAGTCAGATAAAAGAATGACTTGATACTTTAACCCAGTGATGACTTGGTATGATTAGTTCGCCTCCTGCATTAGATTTGTTTAGACTTTTGTAATATATTGAGTATATGTTAAACAAAACCCACTGATTACAATAGGCTAGTACACACAATACATTTGGAATGTGACTGTGACACCAAATTCGATGTGAATGGCAAATACATTGTTCAATCGGGACATCTGAAAAATAACATTAACATTAAATTAAAAACACACCAAGGGCCCAAGCTTAAAAAACTTTCACCTATCAACAAACAGCCTCTAAAATCATTCTTTCCATTTATTTTTCTAGAAACCTGCTTGATTCAGAATGTGGATTGAAGTCGTGGAGACATCAAAGGTGTACAAATTATATTTAGCTTTGTGACAAAAAAATCTCACCTGAAGACCCATGATTTAGTTGTTAAAAAGACTTCCTTATCACACAGAAAGACACCAGACATATACAGCAATACCCATGAAAGACAGGTCCGTTTATTTTGTTCCGCTTTGTATATGAATACACTATTTAGCATGTTCTACAAAATTGCATTTAATTGTCAGAGCTGACTGAAATGGCAGCTTACCCTGCGTCTTGACTGTGAGCTGTTTCCCTGTTCTGTAATGTTTTGCTAAGGGGCTGTAGATGGCCAAGTAAAGGCGTAAATCAGAATGGATTTGAGGGATTTTACCGTATTCTTCTGCTCATGGTGTACCCTGAAGATACTTCTTTTAAAGTTATAGATTCTTTAAACAGATGTTGTGATGGTGTGGTATGGTGTGGTGTAGTGTGGACAATGTACGATCAATGTTTTATTTAAGTGTTATTAAAGTTGTAGTTAAACCCATTCTGTACTTTGTTACTGAAAAACAAGAGTGCTGATTACTGTCGAAAAATAGGGGAAGACTTTCTGGGTTCACTGGATGGTCACCTGTTCTCCTAGACCTGCAATGAGATGGGGGGTCGAAAGAGGGAGAGAGAGAGAAAAAAAATAGAGAAAGTAAGAAAATTGTTAATTGAAGTTATTTCTATATTAAAATGAAAATTTTACCCACATAATCCTATTTGACATCTGTGTGAATGTATCAGTGCAACTTGTTGACATTTTTCCAGTGCACAAGTCAAATCTCTTCCTTTCAATTTCAAATTACTCTTAACTGTTATTCAGGACAGTTGGCACAAACGCTAACCTATCTCTGCCTTATCGGCCTCTGTGAATCACAAGAGAAAGGGTTGTGTAATAATCCTGACTCACAACCAGCCGCCAGCATTACTGGGCTTACTCAAAATTAATACGCCTGGGCCCAGATGTGTGTTTAGTCTGTTGGATATTTTTATTCCTACTCTGTGTGTTTGTCTGTGTGAGTGAGGTCTTATCTGTGCGTGCATGCGTGCTTCAGTGTGTGCCTGAGTGTGTTCTGGCCTGCTCACAGGGCATAAAAAACTGGGCACAGATGGATGCATGAGCAGACAGGCAGTGTGCATACTAAACCAACTCTGGGTCATGCTCCAGTGTCCAGGAATGTGCACACAGCACTATCCTGTCTCCTCCAGCAGGAATCAATCTGAGCTTATCCACCACAATGTGCATCAGCAAACAGGCAGAATGAGATGGCACTTTTTATTCTGGCTGTGAGAAAAAAGCCCAGCACACTACTGTTACAGGAAAGGGTCCACAGATACGTACACCCCTAACCTAGCCTGGTAAAGCAGCCCCTTGTACCACATTTCATTTAGTACAGAGGGTCTGGCCTTGCTGCCGTTGATATTCATGTATTCAGACCAAGGGAATCCAAGCCAATCAGCGAACAGAGGGGGTGTTCATGAGCGAAGACGTTGACTTTGTGTGTTACATTTGAATTGTAGTGCGTAGGCAGGCTAATTGCATATGTGACGACCAGACGTCAGCGATTGGGTAAAGGCAGAGCCACATGTTTTAAACTTTAGCAGGGTCCACACCTCCGGGAAGAAATCCGTTTCTCAATGCAGCAAGGCCAGAGCCTCTGTACAAAATGAAATGAAATACGACGGGCTGGTTTACCAGGCTACCCCCAACCCCCCCGGGCACCCTGCTTTGCCAACCTCCATATTCCCTCACTAACACAGTCACCACCATCGTCATGGCTTATTGCCATGGTAACTGTGACATGAGAAGGCAAAACCATGCTCCACATACACCCACAGAGACTTTTTTCTCTACCTTTAATCGGAGGATTTGAGGATTTGTATCCTGTCTTTCCACAAACACCAGTTGGCTATCTGAGTATAAATGCTGAGGGTTTATGTATTGGATAATGTAGGTGGGGGTTGTGCTGATAGACAGTTTCAGTTCGATGTATCAACATGTATTAAAAAAGCTTCTGCTCTAATTGATATACTGTAGTCGCAGCCAAACACTTTCATTCAACATTTCATACACAGAATTTAAATGTGAATGCCTCTCTGGCTGTTTTCATGAAAAAGGCAGTGGTAAGGAGACTAAGGTCATTAGCTCATACCAAGTTTAGGCAGGAGGCTGTCTGTGATGTGTTGGTGTTGAGACATCTCTGAGGCACATGGGTAGTGCTATCTCAGCAGCTCCTGTTGTGCTGACAGAACTCCTTATGATGTCACATTCAAAGGCTGCCACATCAGCAGCTCTGAACATGACTCTTGCCCAGGCGCTTTTTTTCTTATCGGAGCTCCCCTTTGCTGCCTCAGGAACAGAGTAAACACAGTTTACTCTTCATCGAAAGCCATTTTGGTTGCCATGGTGTCTAGTTTCCAAGTCAACCATCCTCTTACTATTTTCAGCACGTCTCCAAGTTGAGCAGTGGCTTTATGCCAAGCTTTAAAAAAAAAAAAAAAAAACACCCAGTCCTTGTCCCAAACAAATGCAATGATAAACAAACCAGTCAAAACCAACAAATGTAAGGAAACAGCTCTCTTTTTTTACAAGATGAAGATATCCCACTAGTGAAAAATCAATACAGGAACTGTCTTTGAGGACACAGGTTGTGTGATGATTAGGCTTGCATGAAGGCTTGAGCTACAGTAAAACCATTTTCAGCAACGGAGCAGTGGAGAGACCATATTTGTCTTGCAGGGTTGACGGTTGTTCATTTCTCACACTTCTCATCCAGACTGGCTTTCAGCTGGGCCTCCAGGGCCATTTTGTCAAACGTGCGCATGTTGGTCTCCTCCCGCACCTTGTCCCGCACATGAAAAGAGGCTCGTGCCACAGATCGGGCGCTTTCCAGGATGGCTTGCTTCTCTTTGAAGATCTGCTCGCTCTTCTCCAGCTTCCTCTCTATGGACTGCAGCAGCTCCAGGCGTCTCTGCCTCTCTTCCTCCTCCACCCGCTGCCGGTTCAGTCTCTGGAGCTTCTCCTTCTCCTGCCGGCTCTGTACGGCCCGCTGTGCCTTTTCCTTCACCCGCTCCTCGGCCACCACGGCCGCCTGCTGCGCCCGCTTCTCCGTCTCCCTCACCCTCGCTGCCAGCTGCTGCTTTTGCTGCCTCTCCTTCTGCTCGGCCGCTTTCCGTGCCCTCTGAATCTGCTGCTCCTCACGCTTGGCCTTCTCCCTCAGCTCTCTCTCGCGTCGTTCCACCATCTGCTCATAGTTGTCCAACGAGCGGCTGAGCTTCTCCTCGGCCTGTCTGCGGGCCTCCTCGCGTTCCTCCTCCTCCCGTCGCGCGATCTCCTGTATGAGGGCGGCGTGACGCCTCCGCTCGGCGCGGTTCAGACCTCGGCGCTCCTCCTGCACCTGGTGCTCCCGCTCCTGCCTCTTCAGCTCGGCGATGGTCAGCTTCTCCCTCAGCAGCAGCTGCTCCTGTTCCAACATGGCCGCCCGTTCCTCCTCCAGGGCGCGCAGGTTCTGCTCCTGCAGGGCCTTCTTCTGCTTCTCCTCGCGTGCTGCCTGCTGCAGCCGCTGCAGCCTGCTCCGTTCCTGCTGCTCTGCTTGCTCCCGCCAGCGCTCCTCACTCTCCTCCGCCTGCCGCAGTTTAGTGGCAGCCGCCTGTCGCTCCTGCTGGCTGAGGCGTCGCTGGCGGGTGGAGACCTGAGACTGCCACGCTCGCTGGCACTGCAGCATCGCCCGCTGCTTCTCCCGCTCCTCACGCTCCCGCCGCAGTTCTTCCAGCCGCCGCTCGCTGTCCCACTGCAGGTGAGCCACGTAGCGCGTCTGGCTCATGATGTCCTCCTCCTGGTACTTAGCGAGCATCAGAGCGGCGATCTTGCGATCTCGTTCGGGCACTGCTTTCAAGCCACGCCGCTTCACCTCCTTAACGATGCGCTCCACCTTCTGCGTGGTCTGGGGAGAATGGCTCAGGTCACCGAGGCTCAGGCTGCGGCCCATCAAGGAGTTGAAGGTGGCCAGGGTGCGGGCTCGGGGACTGGAGACCCTGCCCCAGTGGTCACGTGGGCTGTCCCAGCTGTAGGAGGATGAGGCCCCTGATTCAGAGGAACCACATGTGGTGGTGGTGGTGGTGGTGGTGGTGGTGGTGGTGGTTGTGGGAGTGGTAGAGGTACATACTGTCTCTCGCCGCCTTTGCAAGGATTCCAGGGAGTGGCTCCTACCAGGTCCTTTTGATCGTGATAAGAAATGGCCGTTCTGCTGCATGAAGGGACCACATGTGCCATTAGCAGCTGGGTTTTGTGCTGCAGACTTCGAAACAACCGCTGCCAGAGACGATGTCTTAGGAAAGGAGGTAGGTTTGGGATTTGACCTTGGAAAAGTGTTTGCTGTTTTTGATGTGCTACTAGAGGTCTTTTTAGAGCTGGAACTTGTAGATGACTGTTGTACTTTTCCACCAGATGATGATGCTGACGTGGATGTCTGAGACACAACACTTCCTTTTACAGCCGGCTCAGTTTTGGAGGTTTGCTTACTTGTTTTAGCAGGGACTGTTCCTTTAGAGGCAGGTGTGGACATCTTTGGGCTTTGTTTTAAGGACTGATCCGAGCATGTTGTAAAAGATTTACTAGAGGAGCTTGAACTGGAGGGGATTGTCTTATCCAGCAGACCTGAGCCTGACAGAGGCATTTTGGGAAATGGGCCTGAACCTATTTGGGGGTTCACAGATGGCATTTCAGAGGTTGACATGGAGTTTTCGGGGGTTGTACTGGAGCTTAGCAGAGTGTTGGTTTTAGCTGACTGAGTGCAGTTGATTGTACCCTCTTGTTTCTCCTCTACTATGCTTTTGCTGTTTAGCATAGCCTGCAACATCCGTTTTTTCTCATCCCTGATTATTCTCTCACGTTCCTCCCTGCACTGTCGAAGTTTCGCATGCCGGTCCTTCTCGTACACCTCAAACATCCCCGTGGCAACACGCATCGAACGTCCCGGAGCCTCGCGGGCGAAATCTGCCAGAGGCCGAGGCAGGAGCTGCAGAGGCATCACCCCACACCGAGCACAAGCCTCCAGTGAACGAGGGCTCGTCAGTACATAGCGACTCCCTTCTGCAGCAGGTGAGTCAAAGTTGTAAAGATCCAGGTGTAGCTTGATTGCTGGCTCTGAATTTGGCTGCTGGTTCTCTTTCGAACCACATTCTGGCTCAGATGGGGCCGTAGCGGCTGGGCTTGGGCCTTCCTTTGTCACTACACTGACTCCTGTGCCATTCTCATCTGGAGTTCGTGGAACATCAGCCTCTGCCGCAGATGGGGTCGTGATGTGTGGGTCACCGGTCTTGCAGGGGTCCTCGGGTTCCACAGGATCGACCATGATTCTCTGAGTAAAAATAATGTAGGAAAGAAATAATTAAAAAAAACGAGGTACATGATGCACTGAGCTCTGTGGTTGTGGGAGAAAAAACTGATATCAAACAGCAAATCTCTGGATACTGGAGATTACGCTGTGCAGTACAGGGCTTAATGATAAAAACTAGTGTCTATCTTGAGTGTATAGGCTACATGAATATTTTGCGCTTTATGGTTATGCGTGTCCTTTCTCCCTGTAGTAAACTCCGTAAGCCTGAGCTGGAAAAGCAACCAAAACGTAACGATTTAATACAGTTAACCATAATTGAGACTTCTGTTTTTGTCATTAATTCAAGTTTAAATCCGTCCCACCATCACACACCCTGCACACACTAGCACCTGTAGTCTATGCACCCACGCCTAATACCACATCTAGCCTATGTTGTTTACACAAGCTTTACAGCAATTTGATCACAGTGATTTTTCTCTGTAGTACGCCAACGTGTGATGAATCCGGAGCCTGATCGGCAGTCTACGTATACGCTGTTATTGTCTAGGTGAATTGTTTACATGATTCTTATTTATTCCAAACATCTCATTAGGCTATGATAAAGTAATAGGCTAAATATAAGGGCATGGACAAAAAAAAACTCAACAAAAGCCTACAAGAAAGCAATCTTTTCAACCTCAGTCTAATTTATGGTAAGAGCGACATCTGAATGTCTCCGTCTAAATCACAAACAGCCAACTGACCTTCTAGATCGCCGATTATTTTCAGAATCGATGCTTTGTTCGCAGTCAGTAAGAATACTGCCTTCTGTACCCCGCATAATATCAGATTACAGAGGAAAAGATTCTCTACAATTTGTAGAAATCGGGCGTAATTGCCCGAAGCGACGTGGCACAGATAATCCACTTCTCTTGTGGTTTGTCAAAACAGCCTATGGTATTAACTGCTGGCTCGATAGGCTACCGCATGCGGCCTGATCGGTATGACTGCGGTCCTTCATTTCATTTCTCTTCAGCACGACGAATGCAGTCTCTTCAGTCTCCACCTGCTGTTGAGCGCTAGCATCCCTCATTCTCAAGCATCCAAGCTCCGCCTCCACATGACAGTAGCCTACAGTAGCCTAGGCTATGCTAAAAATATCGTTCACTTTCACCATGGTCCATGTCCTTATTACATTCGAAATTCGAAGCGCATCTCCACCCTAGAATTTACACAGTAGCCTACACGTCGCAGTGTAATAAGAAATACTGCACAAAAAAACATCGATGGCTGCAACAAATCTGGTCTCACATATTGGGCGGAATGAACTAACCCTTGTTATTATTTTGCCCATTAATCAGGCTTAACTGCTCATTGTTACGACACATATCACAAGAAGGCTACAAGACAGCGTAATAGCCTCTAACTAGAAGTTGAAAAGCAGTATGGTAACGTACAGGATTTAGGCGACACAGGCCTGTTTGGGCTCACAGAGTGAGTAGGCTATGATCATTTGAGTATCATATGGCTACAAAAACAATACATTGCATTAAGAACTGTGGCTAAATTGAGTACAAATGTATGCACGGTTTATTGAGTTTAATACTTAATAAAATAGATCTGTTAAAAACAAAGAAAGTGAATGCTTATTAAAATGTGTGGTTCCAGTAAGCTATTAGATCCTACTGCCCGTGGAATCGAACCCCTGATCTTTAGAATGTGGACTAAAAATCTGAATTAAAAAGGTGAATGTTTTATTTTCAGTGAATGTTTACGTAGTTTCAGTAATATGTAATAAAGGTGTCGCCGATGCCTGAGGCCCCCCGCCTGAACTGCAGTGGTAATGAATTTAACCACCCACTAGGGGGTGCTACATGCACACAGTTTTATCTGCAACGGGTTCAGTTATCTAAACCTATTTATATGACTAAGTAAGTAAGTAAGTAAGTAAGTAAGTAAGTAAGTAAGTAAGTAGTAAGTTACTAGTTTTTACTTAACCTTATGTCTTTGGTGAAAGGCTACTATAGGCCTATACAAAGGTCTGTATATCCTCTATTCATTTACAAATACAACTAATAAAGTAAGCCAGAGCTTTTGACGAGTTGCTGGATGAGAACATTTCTTGGTTGCTCTTCTTAAGGTTTGCTTCTATGAAACTAAGACTATCAGGTCTATTTAACATTTTATATAAAGTTATGGTTATAGTGTGCCATGAGTTTCAATGTTTATTTCAATGGGTCTTGAATGTTAATTGCTATCTAAGCTCCAGTCTTGTCTCTTCTTGAGCAGCTAGTGTGACATCAGTGTTTTTAGCAGAACAGCTTTAAACAAAGACGGTTAGGGGAAATTAGGATATATATATATAACAGTAGGCACTTGCAACATTATTCCAGAAATGCTAAAATAGTGGTAAACATTTGAACACAAAGTACTGTTTAAACTTCGTTTTATACAAAAGAGAACTTTCTCCACTTGGGATACCCTTGAGATTTGCTCAGCGCACACAGTGTAAGCCAACTGCAGAAATATCCCAGTGCCATTTATTTACAGTCACTGTAAATATCTGTGTCACCCGTGTTAAATACAACCCATCTGATCATAAGACACAGAAAGGAGAAGACGATTGTAGTACATACAGCTCTGGAAAAAATAAGAGACCACTTTAAAATTATCAGGTTTTCTGATTTATAGGTACAGTATATGTGTGAGTAAAGTGAACATTTTTGTTTTATTATGTAAACTACGGACAACATTTCTCCCAAATTCCAAATTCAACTGCCACTGGGAAGGAGTGGCTGTCATGCATGTAGAGATGCTGCTTTTAGGAAAATTTGCAGTGGTCTTTTAATGTTTTTCCAGAGCTGTATATATGATAATTGTGGTATGTATAGCACATCTTACCCGACTCACGTAGGGGACCTTCAGAATCACAGATGAAACAATCTGGAAATTGGAAAACCCCCTTGGTGCCACCATGAACCCCAAATCCTGAACGGGATGAGTGGGCAGAGTGCAGGATTAGATAACTCAACCCCATAAGAATGTGCTGGGATGACCCACTAAACTCCTGACCTGCCCGAGGGACCGTCTGAGTTTAATTGGCCCTGCCCGTGGACCCTATCATCAGAGCAGTGGGGAAAATGTGACAACAGGGAACGTGCTGGCTTGCTTGTAAAAAAGAGGGGGGGGGGGGTGTTGGGGTGCATGAGATTTGGAAACATGGGGCTGGGTGGCTGGCTACACAGTTCATTGGTGCATGGGTTTGTTTCTTCATAGCTGAGCCAGGGGTCGTGGAGAGGTGAGCCGAGCCACACAGTGTTGTCTCCCAAACCAGCAGCTCGACTATGCACTGCATTTCCACTTGCAAGATGTTCTTTGCATTGAAGCGATTAGTCCTCTGTCAAAGACATCAAACAGGCACTCCTCAAGACCAATTTAAAATATCAGGTGACATGTTATGACACTCAAGTGCTGCCATAGCAGCACTTATGATGTTATGTCTCTTGCATTTATTCTAAATAATAGGATATGTAATACAGTCCCATGTTGGTGACATGTATTAATCAATTTTGATGACTGGTTGTAACTAACCTTAGTTTAAAAAATTTGAACTCTCTTCACAAGGTACGAAAGATTGTGACTCAAGATCAGTGTGATACATTTAATATATTTCCTCAAGTTAAAAACAAAAGAAATTGCGTCCAAGATGCAAGTGCCACATGATGGATTTTCCAAAACAAGAATTTTCCATAAACATTCCCAATATCTTTCCTACAACATTTCCATGATTCCATTTCTCTTTAACAAAAAAAAAAAAAAACACTTTCAGATGGAGGCTGTGGAGGCGTCATCCTGGATCTATAGTTGTATCTAGGGGACAATGTTCTCCACTACTATTGTTCTTTACTTGCTCTGTGTAAAACCAATCATTTATTCCAAAAAAAAAACCCTGCCAGGTTTATGAATATAGGACTCAGTGATTTCCAGGAAGGCGAGTGTAGAAGAGAGACAGGGACCTCTCATTGCCCCCACTTCACATTTCCAGCATTGGTCTGCCAACAAAACAGAACATATTTTCTTGACAGTTTCAACAACTCTGCTCCCTTGACCCTCGCTCTCTCTCTCTCCCAGTCCTCCATGTGTGATGGCACTCTAGTCCCATGCGTCTGTGAGGCAAGCATCCCACCTCCCTCATTGTAGGGGGAAAGGTCTTAGGGAGCAAGCTGTTAATTCAATCAGGAGCCTAGTATGCTCAATTAGGCATCCATAAGGGCCCAGGCCAGGTCCCAGGGCCCTGGAGGGGACAGGCTAACCCAGCCACTGGGAACAGCAATAATTGCGGCTGACAGTGTGTAAACAGTAGGGTGAATAGGCAGCGCAGGTGCGGGACACCCCGGGTCTGTCTCAATGGCCCTTTTCACACCCATCCTCCTGCGCTCTCTCTCTCTCTCTCTCTCTCTCTCTCTGTCTCTGTCTCCCTTCCTCTCTCTCTTTGCCTGTCTATCTTTTTTATTCTCTCGCCCCACCTTTCTGTTACTAATGTCCGTGCAGATATACTTTGTATGTGGGGTGCTATGGTTAGACCATTTTATGCAGCTGTACTTGTGTGGTGGCCACTGGTGTGTGCCTGTTTTGTATACATGTGAGACCATATAAAGAGACAGAGATAAACAAGGAACTGGAGAGAGAGAGAGAGAGAGAGAGAGAGAGAGTTTCTCAAATCAAACTGAAAAACTGATGTAGCTTTGTCTGAAATGCTCTGCTTCTGAAGTAAGTTTGTACTGTATGAAAATATAGCTCACTCGGCCAGTCCAGGCAGACGTGTGTGTGTGGGGGGGGGTCTGCCTGTTTGTCTCTCGCTCTCTCTCTCTCTCTGTTTGTCTGTGTTTGTGTCTGTGAGTATGTGCATGTTAGAGACAAAAAAGAGGCTCGGTCTCTGTTACTGCTGGCCAGATCATTTGGCCAGCAATGATGTTGTGTGGCTCCCCAGATTCAGGAGCTAGTGAAAATTGCAGCCAGTACATGTAAAAGATGTGGAATTTATCAAATGAAATCCAGATGAGGGACTTTAAAGGCAGAGGGCTTTCCATCTGACCTCACATTTTTCCGTTTGAAGTCCTTTTTCTGTCCATCTTTTTCCCTCCCTTTGCTCTGGTGCACTCTTTTCCCAACACGTCTAGTGTGGTTGGCCAGAGGGCTACGGACTGACATGCCTAACATAATTCATTTCAGATAGCGCTCATTTCTTTTTTGAAGGCGTAAAAACGCACATGATAAAACCATATACACCATAAAACCTCATAAAAACCCCTTTTAACAATGTATCGCAAAACACACCTTTTAAAAACATACACAGCATTTTAGAGCTGGCTACGCAAAAATGTGGCGGAATAATTCAGTTTTTAAACTTGGCAGTTTTCTTAATTATCATTTCATAAATATGGTTCCTCTCAAGGTCAGTTACTCCTTTTACAGAAGAACCGCAAACAGGGAGACCCTCTCTAATTGACAGATTTTTCATCATTAAGTGGCCCTGAGTCCTTGCCCTTTTCCTCTGGTCTGGCACAAATGCCAGCCTGCTTGTAGGCCCCAGCAGGGCTTTTTCTGTCTACAGACACCTGCTAATTTTCTGTCTGATGTGTTTGGTATGAATTGGCAGAGGATGTCTATTGAGGCATCAGTGAAATGCCGACTCAGTAATTGGACAGCACAAAATCCCTTTTGAATTTGTTCATCTGTTCCATTTTGCTTTCTCCTCCTTGACAAGCGGGACACTTCACTCTGCCAAATGCTGCAAAGCCCCTCTGAGCAGGCAACGTTTTCCCAACAACACTTTTCACACCCCAGAAAGCGCTCCCGCTCTTTGTTGTTGGGGGTAAGGCCGCAGCTGGTGGGGCAAGGGGGGCAGAAAATGGATACAAGACATTAAAGTAGAAACTTGGTGTAAAATGAATTTTGGGTAACATGATAACGAGTTGGTATGTTTGCTGAGGAGCAAAACTATGCTAGCCTGTTTACATTCCAAATGTTGTTATTTTTAGCATTTTTATCGAGAAGGCTTACCATGCTAGTGATCAGGGCACAGAGGTAGCTTGAAGACCTTGCTATTTCTAAACTATGAAAAAAGCTCAAAGTAGCTTCACATATCCTTGGTGGTATAACAAGGGCCCTGACATTCTAAATGAGGCATTGAGAACTTTGTAAGTGTGCAGATTGTTTATTAAAAAGATTGTTGTTACAGGTAGTACCTTACGGTAGTTTCCAGTCACCGCCATGCTGAAAGTAAGTCCCTACAAGTCGACTGACAAAAACGAATCAATAGGCAGAATAGGATTAGGATAGTACAAATTAATTTGTGCAAATGTGTGGATTTCAACTGTTGGTGACAAAATCTGGTCATTGTCTACAAGGGAACAAAGACCTCCATAAAACAAATTGTCTAACTACATACTTAGCTAAAGTCATTTCTTTGAGGAATGTGACAAGTCTTACTTAATGTGGTTGACATAAGTGGTGCTATGCACGTGAACAATGGATACCCGGATATGTGTAGTGCACGACCTTCATGTACGGCAGAGAATTTTCTTCATGCAGCTTAGAAGAAGTGAAGAGAAGGAGCAGCACAATGGTTTGTTGTCTGCCTCTCCTGGCTGCAACAAGAAAATGACAAGATACAATCCTGAACATTTTAACAGGCTATCTCAGCATCACAAGTCCACTTTACAGCAGTGGCTGGTTGTGTTGGAGATTGATGTGTAGAATGCCCATCCACACACTGAAGGAGATAGATTACCATGTCTGTAGATTGCATTTTTGAAATTGATCTTCCTCTTCATCAGATTCTCTGTAATTCTCTACATGTTCTGCCATCTTTGCAGTATCCTTGAGACAGTCACTACAACTACAGTCACAAATGTATGTGTTCATGTGCCTGAACAGTTCCTGTTATGCTGCGTTCATCAATGGTCTTGCAGTACTTAGTTACAACATGGCGGCGACCGGAAACTACCGCAAGGGACAGGCTCTAACAGTCTTTTTAAATTAACGATCTGTACACTTGCAAAGTTCTCAATGCCTCATTTTGAAAGTCAGGAACCTTGTTATACTACATGAGGTGTGAAGCTATGATAAAAACACTAAAGATAACAGAGTTCGAAATGCAACAGGCTAGCATAGTTTTGCTTCTCAGCAAACATACAAACTTATCATGTTTTACCATACCCAAAATTCATTTTAGTCCGAATTTCTTCTTTAAGTGATCTCGTTAAAATTCCATTAGACTCTGTCCACCAACCCAACCAACCCCCACCCCCACTCCCACCCCCATGCCTAAGCCCATCCCTTCTATCCTCACCAGCACAATCTGTGGGTACTGCATTGGTGGATGTTTCTACCACCTCCAGATCCAGTGCAAAAGTGTTTGACAGTTTTTAACCAGTTAGTTCAAACGGCCTACTGTGTTGTTTATTTATGTACAAGACCCTTGCAGAGGAGGATATTCCAAGATGCTACACTGAAAAACATGCGAGAGGTTTCTCCTTCTTAATATGTACATTTGTTACAAATTGTCTCATCCCTTTTGTTTGTTCCTTACTATTGAATGCACTTTCTTTGTGCGCCATCTCTTTGACTCCCCCTACCCTCACCTCCAACCTTAAACCCCCTTTTCACCATTTGGGGGCTTGGGGGGGTGGGGGCAGCTCCACTTTTGAAACAGGCACACACAGACGTCATTAATGCTGACCCTAATTGTGCCAATTCAAAGCGCTCAATAGCTCTAATTACAAGCCTCCACGTTGGTATATTCAAAAAGCTGCTGAACTCTCATACCTAACAAATAAATAATATCCAAAGGAACAAAGGCAGAGGAACAGGGTCATAGCGATCGTCACACATTGAAAAAAAAACTGAGCAGCTTGCCTTAGTTTTAAGTGAGATATTTGAATCTATGTGAGAGGTTAAATAATAACCTGCAAAGAAATAACAACTTTCAGACAGATCAAAATGTGTAATTTACGACAAAAGTAAAATGTATAGCCCTATCAGTAGATCAGTCATCAAGATATAGTTTAGTTAAGCTTATGATATTGCATACCCTCACACATTTCTTTGAAACTGGTAACTATTCACATTCAGGGTAAACATTAGTTTCCTTTGGGTGAGTTGTTTAAGTTGTAGCCTACTTTTAAGTTGAACAGAATTTCATTTTCATAAAGAATTCATATACTGTACTGTCAAACACATTCTCTCTCTCTCTCTCTCTCTCTCTCTCTCTCTCTCTCTCTCTCTCTCTCTCTCACACACACACACACACATACACACACACACACACACACACACACACACACACACACACACACACACACACACACACACACACACACACACACATACTTATTTACTCACTGAGAAGACACAGGACAATATTTGTTTTCTTTTTACACTATAATAAGAAAGCTACAAGTCACAATTAATTCAATAACTCAAAAGTAAAGAGAAAGTTCTAATTTAAGGCACAAAGACATGCCTTTTAGTCAAGTTGATGTTGACACTGACTGTAGCATCAATATTTATGGCACAGCCAAGGCATGTCAACTATTTTGAAAGGCGTGTGTCACTAGGCCCTATGGCATGCAAAACCAATGATTTGTTTTCTAAAAATCATTCCTAGTTTTGCTAATGGGTTTTGTAGTTTATGGTAGGTTTAGATTGCTGTTAAGTTTTGTATAGCATTGCAATTTTTCTGCATTTGTTGTGGCGCAGGTACTTAATAAATGAGTTTTGACGTTTTCCCTTAGTGTGCCTGCTATTGGCCACGCCTGCTGTCAAACGTTTTGAGTTCACCCACCTCCACGGCTTTTAAATGTGTTGAAATGGAAGCTGAGTTATTCAACCTGTGGCTGCCTTCGGGGTCTGATCAACGCGCAAGAGGATAAAACCTGCCATTATGTTTAGCGCGAATTAATGAAAAGGTTCGGACTTAATATTATGTGAATGTACTTAAATAAAATTCACATGTAGCCTAATTCAGGAGAAAGTGGAGTACAACGGAACTTTTGTCGCTCTGAAATATTGGAATCACAAATCAAAAACTACTTTTCGTGAGGAGAGGCGATCAAACTGACCACGCCTTATATTCACTGAGTGTTAATTCTGAAGACAACATGTTTTCCAAACACACTGTCCTTTTACTTACCTATGCATTTACGCTGCTGCTGATGTGCCACCCACCTCTGATCTCCGCACAGAAACCGACTGGTCCAAGGGTAAGTCTTTACCTTCTCCTTCTCTCTCTCATGCCCCTCGCAATACCAACGCATTTGCTATCTGACATCACCCTAAAACTTAGTGTAGTCGTTCTTGATGTTGCTCCGAGACAAAGTAGACTTCTCGGTGTTCACACTAGCGGTTATTGTATCTTCACTTCGCCGGCAACATCGATAGTGGAGCTGTCAGTAACACAAGGTACTGTAGGTTATGAGTTGCTGTCTGGCCGTCAGGTGCATAGACTTTTGACTTTACTGAAGTTAGGCAACAAACAGATTTAATGTGTCGATTCACTGTAACATTTCCTCACTGGTTTTACTGGTGTTCTCCGTACGTGGAAGAGATCAAATGAAAGAGTTACCCGGCTTTTAAAAGACAAAGAACATTCACTTTTACTAACCGGCTGCTTCCTGGCTTTGAAAAGTCTTCCAACTTCTCAAAACTGAACTGGTCCTGACATCTGTGAATGAATAAAGTGGTGGTGTTTTCAGAAAATGAATGAGATGAATTTTCTTATTGTCCTTCTAGAGAGCCTGTGATTGAAGCTCCCATTGGTTTTTTTTTCAGTGAGTTCTTTGCTGTTTCACCCACCCCCCATCTACCCCCCATGTTGAAATAAAAAAGAGAACCATTGCTTTACCAGAGCAGTTCGATAAGTTTTCAACAAAGACAACTTTGTCTTTTTCTGTGTGCCCCCCCCTTCAGAACTGGTCTGAATGCAGGCTGAGTTGAATTTGTTATCCCCAGGATAAGTGAGTCTGAAACTGTGGCTTTTGTTCCCTCCACCAAACGTCATGGTGTCCCTGCAGGGCAGCTCTCACTAGAAGAGCTGACTGTGTGTCAGTGTCTGTGGTGATGAGTTTTCACTTCATCTTGTTGCCGTCTTTCAGTTGTCGTCTTCTTATTCTTGTCTTGATTCTATGAAAATGGCACAATTACCATTTTCCACTCACAGAAAATGTCTGTAGACTACCTGACAGAAAATTGGCCACAACATGATTTGGCTAAATGTCTCTTTCAGTAAATGTCCATGTTGCTGGGAGAGAGGGGAAAACAGTAAGTATCTGACCCAAGACAGGGGGCAGAGAGAGAGAGAGACAGAGACAGAGAGAGAGAGAGAGAGAGAGACAGAGAGAGAGAACTAAAACCACAGAGGGACTGTCATATTTGTGGTCTTGAGGGGGTGGATGATTCAGTATAAGATGAATCACTGATCCTCACACACATTAAACCTATTACGAGTAAATACACCATGTGTGTATGTGAAAAAGCGGTTAGGGCAGCAGTGGTATTCCTTCTCATAATTGTGAGTGTGGGGAAGTCTCTTTGATAAATCCTGCTACTTAATATACTTAGTATTATAGAATATTAGCTGCCTGCAATTACATTTGGATAGGGTTTGTGTGTGTGTGTGTGTGTGTGATTGTGTGTGTGTGTGTGAGAGAGAGAGGGAGTGTGTGTGTGTGTGTGTGTGTGTGAGAGAGAGAGAGAGAGAGAGTGTGTAGGTTTAGGCAGTGAGTACAGTATATGTGCATTTGTGTAACAGACTTGATTATGTTCATTGTGGCTGTCAGACAAATATGACTACATGAATCTAATAGTCAGATTCTTGATAAATACGACCACATGAATGTTATGAATATACTTAGTATAATAGAATATTAGCTGTGTGTGTACCTGTGTGCATTCGTGCTCGTGTACTGTACATGTGTGTATGAGTGTGTAGGTTCAGGCAATGAGTATACAGTATGTGCACTTCATCGTGTTCATTGTCAGTGTCGGACAAATATAACCACATGAACCTAATAGACAGATCCTTGATAAATATGACCACATGAATCTAAAAGACAGATCCTTGATAATATGCTTTTATGTGACCCCATATGAGAGCCAAACTTGCACAGCTCTAAAATCTGGTCGCATGGCTGCTGTTGAAATAAAATAAGAGGCAACAGTATCCCACAGACTTGCACCTGTCAACACTGCTGAAGATAAGGTCAGTGTTACATTTATTAAATTCCAGTAACAAGATGGGAAGTAGCAGAGCAGAAGACTCCTAACGTCCTCCCCTCTGGGGTTTGGTGGAGAGATAAAGTCCCAGCACTCCAGCACTCTGGTATTAGTACAGCGAAAAACGCGCTACTTTGAAATGAAGTCTCAGATATACAGTATGTCCTTTCTGTTTAATGCCCAAGCATATCTAATGTACCTCCCATCGTAGATGAAGCTGTTATCATGTCAGGTGTCACAGTAAGATAAAAAGGTGAGGGCATATGTTTATAATAATAATATATCCATGACATTCAGTGGTGTTTTTATTAATTTCTTGCAAAAGTGTCAGTTGAAAAACTAATATTTGGTAGCATTTTTAGTATTTCACCATTTTGTGCTAAGTGGACGAAGATAAAACAGACCAGTCAGTGGCATTGCTGTCTCTTGGTGTTAGAACAACCTTTGCTCTCATTACTAAACTGACATGTGGACTAACAGTTTACTTTCACATTTATTGACTTATTTTCACAACTATGCAAACATAGCCCTTTTATTTGCAGAATATCTTAGTGTTAGGCAGGAGATGTCGATAACAATGATGCCACATCTTATAATATGGAATAGTTATTTTTAAATTAGTTTCAGTAATACTTTATTTAAAAGTTCCATTTACAGTGCATCAACATTATGTACTTGCACTGTACCTAACACTAACCCTACTCCTAACCCCTACCCTAACTTCAAGGTACAATGTTGATACATAAGTTATGTGTTGTTATAAACTTTGTTACACTGTACTTTATGATGTAGATATACTGTAACAGGGACCATAAAATAAAGTGTAACCTTAAATTCTACATAATAATTATCGTGCCGCAAATTGATAGTAAAAATGCTCTTTAAAATATCTTGGACAAGAAAAACTTAGTGTTGGTTCTGCTTTGACTGAATCCACAGTCACACATCCACCTTCATCAGTCTCTGCACTTTTGGCCACAGATAGACATAATTGTTTGTAAGTAAGATCAATTCAAACTTTGTTAGACTGTACTTCATGGTGTAGATAAATTTAACAGGGACTGTAAAATTCAACAGTTTCACTGCATGTCCTACTACCAAGTATGTCTATGCATGTTACAAAAATATCTTTGTATCCTTGTAAATAATGCAGCAGTGACCACAAATACTAATAATATGGAAGTGAGCACAGTTACACAGCATGTTCTGCGACGGCATAAAGTACTGTCCTTGTTAAATCACTCAAACTCACTTACTGCTCATCTCCCAGTAGCATACAGTAAATCATGGATGTGCTTCCATGTAAACCTTGTAACCCAGAATGAATCATTTGCTATGTTGTAGCTCTCCAGCTGTAAAATGAATAACACCAAACGTCCCTAATGCAGCCAAGATAAAGACATCTGATAAATCCATCACATCTGCTCATGTTGCGCATCTAGAGCGATGCATCCAGATACGTGTTTGACACTTCCCATGTTCCAACCCCTAAAAGCCTGTGCTAAATTTATGTATCTGCCAAATAGTCTTGAACCAAAAAATGTCCCTTACTGTTCAATGCCAACAAACAATACTGCAGTTAAAATACTGTACTTATTGTGTGGAGTAGAACTTAGAGTAGGTGTTAGAAATGTGGAAATGAGATCCTTTCATTTGGAATAATAATTATCAATGAATTAGGAATAAAAGATATAAATGCTCATTTATCAGAAAAAAAATAATGTTAAATCTACTCTTAGACATTGTGAGCTGTAAAGTAATAAACTGTGTTAGACTTCTCAGTACAGTATTGTTACATGGTAACTTGGCGGAAAAGGAAAAAATTATTAAATTTAGGGAATGCTTTAATATTTCCTGTCCTTTGAAGTTGCTGGTGTGTGAAAGCATTTTGTAATCCATGTGTGTGAACTCATTTAAAGACCATGAACACTGGTGCACTTTTCCTTATTTAATTATTTAGTGTTTAGACATTACACCATTATCCCAGGGACCACAGATGCAAATTTGCCACAGAGCTAACACTAGTACTAGTCTGGGCCCCCCGTACTGCCTGCCTGTGATGCTGCATAGAATAGAATAGAATGGCGTTTACGTCAGTCTGGCAAACTGGCCTATTTCCGGCTGTTCCTTTACGCCTGAAAAAGGGAACCAATGAAAAACGAGCTTACACATGCGTCATCGAAATCAATGGTCTGATTGGTTGTAGCTTGGTCCAGTAGTATACAGATGCATTTGACAGACGCCTGTTGATCCTGCCTCTCACTGAGAGCTGGTCCCATGCACAAATTCGCAACGCTTCAGTGCATATCACAAATCGCACAGTCCACCACTTTGACGGAAACCAAGAGTTTGATAAGAGCAGAGGTGGACAATGGTGCACAATGACTGGTGTAACAACAGCACTATAATTGACAGCCACTGTTCTCCTGACCTTGAATTCATGCCAGTTAAATGTCATCCCCTTGGGTCACTGAGGTCTTTGGAAAATTTGGGTTGCGACTTACTGGTGATGGTAAATTTTGGGTCCCTAGGCCACACCAGTTACGAACCACCTGCATAGAAATCCTGCTGATACATAACATCTCAGTGTGGTTGGCCAGCTGTACTGCAGAAGACGAGAAGAAGCTACGAAGGGTGGTAAGGTCAGCTCAGAGGCTTGTTGGCAACCCTCTCTCCATGCTGGTTGACCTCTACAACTCCTGCTGCCTCAACAGAGCGAAAGCCATAATCAAGGACAGCTCACATCCATCTTACAACTTTTTAACCTGCTGGCTTCCAGGAGGTGCTCCAAGAGCATTTAACTGAAAAACAGTTTTATCTCCAGGGCCGTAGCCTTACTGAACTCCCACATGCACTAATTCCCACCCCACCCCTTTCAGCCCTTTAATCACTATACTTACTATGCTATATTTATATATAAACATCTATATATATATATATGCTATACACTTATTTATTGCTAATATTATTTTCACTGACTGGCGTGTCAGCTAAGTGTAATGTTTATTAAATGTTATTAATACCATAGCAATCTGGGCCTGTTAGGGAAAGTTATGCAATATGTAGTTTTTGATTGTTTAATGTTATACAAATAAACATCACTTTACCGTCTCATATACTGTAAATTTGAGCACAGCGCCCAAAAGGAGTTGGAAACCCTAAACCCTTCTTACTTAATGACTCTCACTCATTGACTAGTGTAGTGCATGTGTTCTATATAGGTGAGCTCTAACACATGTGGGCCAAGAGCCAGCAGAGGATCCCTGCTGCAGTCTGCATGAGATGAGATGAGATGAGCTCAGATGTGCGGCTTATGGCCAAGCTGATGAGGAGTATCACAGCACGGCGGGCCGGCGGCAACCTCATAAAGCCATGTAAAACAGCTAACATGAGCCTGCATGCCAAACCTGCCATCTCACACACTCACATCTGAGCCTCTCTCACTCTCCCCTCTGGATTTTTTATTAGCCTAGACCTAGATCACACCCCAAGTGCAGGTGTGAGTGATCTGTGTGTGGGTGTGCCTGCATAGCCATGCACATGTGTTTGTGTGTGTGTGTGCATGTGTCTGTGTGTGCTGTAGTGGTCCTCTTCATATGGGAGTTTGTAAGTGTGTATGTGTGTCTGTTTACTCAGATGGGTTGTATTCAAGTGACCTTCTCTATAAGAATTCATTAATGCATGTGTGTTATCCTACTCGTGTTCATGTCTATCTAAGTGTGTGTGTATGTGTGGGCACGTGTGTGTGTGTTTGTGTCTGTATGTGTATTAGATGTGAGCAGTGCTCAGTGTGTGTGTGTGTGTATGTGTGTGTGCATATGTGTGTGTGCGCATTAGATATGAGCAGTGCTCAGTGTGTGCTCTCGGTGTGTGTGTGTGTGTGTGTGCGTGTGTGTGTGTGTGTGTGTGTGTGCGTATTAGATGTGAGCAGTGCTCGGTGTGTGGGTGTGTGTGTGTGTGTGCGTATTAGATGTGAGCAGTGCTCGGTGCGTGCGTATTAGATGTGAGCAGTGCTCGGTGTGTGTGTGTGTGCGTTTCTGTGTGTGTGCGTATTAGATGTGAGCAGTGCTCGGTGTGTGTGTGTGTGCGTTTCTGTGTGTGTGCGTATTAGATGTGAGCAGTGCTCGGTGTGTGTGTGTGTGTGCGTTTCTGTGTGTGTGCGTATTAGATGTGAGCAGTGCTCGGTGTGTGTGTGTGTGCGTTTCTGTGTGTGTGCGTATTAGATGTGAGCAGTGCTCGGTGCGTGCGCGTGCGTATTAGATGTGAGCAGTGCTCGGTGTGTGTGTGTGTGCGTTTCTGTGTGTGTGCGTATTAGATGTGAGCAGTGCTCGGTGTGTGTGTGTGTGTGCGTTTCTGTGTGTGTGCGTATTAGATGTGAGCAGTGCTCGGTGTGTGCTCTCATGTGTGCCCCAGTGCTCCTAGAGTATACAGACTTAATTGCAACATGGTGGTTGGAGCTCTGGCCCTCAGAGACTTGAGGAGAGTAATAAGGAGGGAGGGCTCTGCTCTGCTCTGCTCTGCTCTGCTCCGCTCCGCTCCACTCTGCTCTGCCTGTGTGGGCTGTGGAGAGAGAGCCTTGAGCAGGGTGCACCAGAAGACAGCTGGGATTTGGATAAGGGAGAGTAGTTTTACCAAGGGAATGTGTGCAGGGTCAGACCGAAAGCATTTGGGTGGAGAGAGATAGCACTGTGTGTATCAGTGTCCCCTGTGATATCGTACATTCTACCAGAATAACACAGACTAGCTGACTACTAGAGTTTCATGAAAATTTGATAAAAAAGTACACCCTTCTTGTGTTAAACCCACAGTGACAGCATTTTTCAGTATACACATACTGTTTTTTTAAACATGTTTTTAAAATTAAAATGTACTCATCTTCAAGGCTATCAGTGTGGGAAGGACACTGGTAGTTTGAGGTTCAGCACCTTAAGAGCTCCAAGAGTTTGAAGTGAACCATTACCCTTAGCTAAACTATTTGGTTTTTTTCTCACAAAACAGAACTGGTGCATCAGTGTTTGCCACCTAGAGACACACTTTTACTAAGCATGCAAACATTATAAAAAGGGCCCCCACACGAGCAGATATGTAGATCAACACCTATACCCACTGCCTTGCTCACATCCCCCCTCATGGGACATACAAATCCACAAGTCCATGCGGCCACAGCAATGGCCAATCAAAGTGGCTGCCATTTCGATGTGATGGTTGCACAACTGAAACAGATGTATTTCACGGTAGATTTTGTCTTCTTTTAATCAGTGTAATTAAGTGCAGCCCATTGAGACCACTGGTATGAGGGCCAGTGTCATATGCAAGGGCAATCTGTACAGCCTTCCAGTCCTGCTCTGCAGATGCTTCTGACAGTTATGGTTGGCAAATATTAGTTCATAATTCACAGGACTGCTTTAAATCTGGTTTGGCATACTGAAAGCTGCCTTTCAGCTGCCTTTCAGCTTTTCTCTGTCTGTATTTTCAGTGGCTCTCTCAGTACCTCTGTCATTCTGTCTGTATTTTGCTCTGTTACTAAATGATGGGCATTGTAGTGTTGTGTAGCAGATCATCATGCAGTATATGAAGAACAATGGCTGCTCTTTTTAAAAGAATTCAATAAGGCTTATTGAGGCTGCACTGTGCCATTTCACACTGATTTCCTTGATATCTACCTGGCCTTAAGGTTACAAGAATGGGAAATGTGATTGTGTGATACTCAAATAGAGGCAAATAGAGGTCACTGTTCCCTGGCCAGAATGGAGCATTAAAGACACGGATTGGCAATGGCATTTTTTCACAGAAATGGTAGGAAGTGCTTAATTATTTATGATTAGTAATCAAGGAAAAAAGATTATAAAAAAAAACTTTGAAGGAGATTGCATTGCTTCTGACACTCTACAACTCATTTCAATGAATGTAATTACACCTCATTTCCATACTGGTCACTTCTGTTGGATGTGTTGGTCTGGAGTTTGATATTACTGTAGGACTAATGCATTATCACATGCTGCCCGTGTCTTTTGATCTTTTAAGACCTGAACTTTCACATCTTCTGTGGTGTATTTTTGGATTCAAATCTGCTTTTTAATTATACAGGGATGTTTATACATACGCTGTTCTAATCTTTGAAAATTAATCCAATTATGCTGTTGAAACTTTGGAAAATGGTGCTGAAAAATGGTAATGAAAATGGAAATTGAAATATTTTCGCTATTTTTTAACAGTCTAGTAAAGGCTGTTTAAAACTGACTATATTTACTATGTACATTTCTTTAAAAGAGAATGTTTATCAATAAACCAAGTGACACAGGCCTGTTAAGACTACATACAGTACTGTACACAATTACAGCTGACATGGAGAAACTCTCCTCTACACTGTCTGTGATGAGAAAACGTGTTTTCTCTCCTTGGCTCCTCTTTTGCACCATTTCATTGTTTTCTCCTTTTTTCTTCCTGGTGATGAAACCGTGCCATGGCTAATCAGAGAAGGCTTTTTCCTTCCCACTCAGAGGCATTGCCAGTGACCTCTTTCATCTTAAGGTTGAATCGAGAGAGGAAAAGAGAGAAAAAAGCTGTTTGTGTTGCTGTTATTGTCTGTTTCCTGTTTTGGACACAGGTAATGACTCCCTCACACGTTAGCACATTGCTGGCACCTGCTTCCCATGGTGAGGTATGTGTCGTGAACAGCGTGCACTCTCTCACCCCCTGGGATTCTACTAGCCTTGCTAAACCAAGCCAAGCCAAGGCAGAAAGAATATTTGTTTCTGTATTGTCAAGTTCCAGGATCTAAAGAAGCTGTACTGTGCATTTATGAAAACAACCTTTGAGATATGACTGAGACTATGGTTAAGCGCATATGAATAAACGGAATCATGGCATAGCACTTTGAGCTGCATCTTGTATGAATTGTGCTATAAAAGTAAAGGTTATTATTATTATTATTATTATTATTATTATTATTATTATTATTATTATTATTATTATTATTAGTGCACTAGGAGAGACTAAAGATACTGTACACCTTAACAAAGTTGTTTACATTTCAAAGTACTATCTCATCTTTACTACATCACTTTTAATTATATTATAAAAGGCTAAATTCATGTTTCTGGCATTGATTTTTTGTTATGTAATTTTGAGCATGCATGAGATTTGGCCTGACAGTGCATGTACTGATATATCAAGAAAAATGGAAATAAAAATGCAATAAAAAATCAAACATGATATTTGTAGACAAACACAGGTTTGTATTTTAAATGTATAATATACACAACACATAATTGTCATGTTAGCAAAAAAAAAGCAAATGGACTGCAGTGACATGCAGACCCTGTCTTGGCAGTCAGTGCACGTATCTTGACACTAACATTATGTATTCAGGCTTTAAGACACGTGTTTAAGCTGAAAACTGTGTTAAGATGAAGCGTTAGAGTGCTCCAGATCACTCTTACAAATCTATGATGTACAGAAGATATACTTAACCCTTTAAGAGGCACCCCCTATTATAACTTTGTTGTTACCAGAATGGCAATGACCAAGTTGTAATGTGTTACTGAAGACTTTCTGTAATGTCGTAGTAATGTTTTTTTTCAGTCACTGCAAGTCGTTGCGCCGGCGATACAATGACCGCTAACGGACTACCCTGCAGTTGTGTCAGAAAATGTGTCGGCACCTAAACAGGTTAAGGTACAACTTAAGAGCGACATCATATTAATAATGACTAACAGCTCACATGACTTTGGGCATAAATAAAAATGAACTTAAAATAAAATGTATCAAACAGGTTCCGTGAAATATATAAACCGCCAGCTGTTTCACGTAGCTGTCAAGCATTACAGTGCTGTATGTCTTGTACTGATTGGGCAGGCACCCTTTTTCTGATACGTAATTATGTGTTATGTGCAGAATAGATCGGACAGGCAGTATGCGTCGGGCACCGACAGTACCAACCAAGGTGCCAGTGCTTACAAGAACTAATGGAGCTGTAAGGGTCCCTCTCCTTTCAGAAAGCTATTCAAATAAACAAACACAGTTTAGTCAATTAGAAACCTTACTTTTACTGTTTTCAAAACTTACTGCCCAGTTAAGGCCTGTGATGTGGTTCTGGAAGCTCTCAGAAAAAAATGAATGCACTTATTGATTTGTGTTTGGCTCAGGGTTTTGTATCGTATGAGTCAACTAAACTCCCAGTGTTGTTTGTTTAGTCATTCGGTTGAATCACACACAGTTCATGACTATTGAAAAGATGTTATTGCAGTAAATGGTCAAGCCTTTACAAATACATCACGAACAATTATGTGCTTTTGCATCTGTGTCACTGTCTTCTCATTCAGCCAGAATAAGAATGCCCACTGTATGTGAATGTAGAAGTGGAGCTCATGCAATATTTTTCTTTGTACGCAGAAGCAGAGATCATGCAATATTTCTCTTCCCAATTCATGTTTAATGACAGAGATGAGCTTGTCTGGTAAACCAGCCCCTCGTACTTCATTTCATTTTGTACAGAGGATCTGGAGTGGCTGCATTGAGAAATGAGTTCTTCCTGGAGGTGTGGACTCAGCTGAAGTTTAAAGCAAGTGTCTCTGCCTTTACCCAATCGCTAACGTCTAGTCTTCATGTATGCAATTAGCCTACCTATGCACTACAATTCAAATAGCACACAAAGTCAGCGTCATGGCTCACGAACACCTCTGTTCGCTGATTGGTTAGGAGTTGCTCGGTCCTCATACATGAATTTCAACGCCAGCGAGTCCAGACCCTCTGTACAAAATGAAATGAAGTATGAGGGGCTGGTTTGCCAGGCTAGAGATGAGCCAGGTACAAACAAGATTTGATGGTTCTGTGATAAAAACCAGTACCACATGTGGTGGCTTAAGACAGTCGGACATTTTATTGTGGTTGTTTTGGAGCTAGACTGGGTTTCAACCTAAGCTGGGTTTTAATGCGCTCTCTCTCTCTCTCTACAGACTGGCTCTACTATGCATAACTAATGAAATGACAGACTTCAACCTGCACAATGTTAACATTCCTTGGCCTTTTAAGAACCTCATTTGTCAATGCTGATGATCATCTCGGTTTCCCCTCTCCCTGGTTTAAGGTGGCTGTTTTTTTGCCATGCTGATTTCAAATGATGGGTCTCTGTGGTATCTCATAACATCTTGTCACTATCGATTAGTGTCCCTTTGGTAAGTCCCTGTGGCTTTACACACTGTGCTACATCCAGCTTTGATTGACTGGAGATGAGTAGGCATTAGCCTTCCATACTACGTAATCATCATTAAAGGGATCAATGGCATTTGGAAAACTATGATGGCTACACACACACACACACACACACACACACACACACACACACACACACACACACACACACACACACACACACACACACACACACAGGCACATGCACAGGCACAAACTTTCCTACATTCAGTGTCTTCTTCGTCTTTCTTCTTGTCTTGATTTGGTTCAGGCAGACAGAATCAAACAGTGTTGTTGGTCTTGAGGAGCCTTTAGAGCATTTTTAAATCACCTTTTAAAAATGGCTTGCTTTGGGTACTGTTTTTATTGCCCTGTTTAGACCATACCTTGTTCGCCAAAGCAGTTTGGCTTTTCTTGAACTTCTTTCACAGTTTAGTCTTGTTATTTCACAGAGGTGGTTTTCTTCAGCCAAAACAAGGAGGGCAAATTAAGAACAGCATTGTTAAGGATGACTCCTGCAACATTTTTGTTTCATGATGTAGACAAAAGTTGAATCAGACTGTTACACACAAGTTCAAATTCTTGCTGTTAGGTAAATGTTTCACTGGTGGGATTGCGTCACAAATATATTTTTTTGTATTTGTGGTGAAAGGGGGAAAATACCCTGGAAGGCTTTTGAAACGCAAATCAGATTTTTATCAAATGGAACTGATCTGATGCAATGAAGCTGGAGGCCAATGTCTCCTTTCATGCAGCGAGTAAATCAGCTCGAATGAGAAGCACTGGGGTGCTGTGTTGGACATGTGTTGGAGTTGCATATCTTTCAAAATCATTTTTTATGCATTTGCGTGTTCTTTTTTTATGTTTACAGATGCAAGCCAAAAACCTCAGTCAGTAATGTGGTCATTACTCACTATGGGAGCTAGCGATATTGGGTCTGCTTTACAACATATGTGAAAAGAGGATAAGAAAAGTCTGTAAGTTGTCTGTAAGTTTTGTGCTACAGTTGAAACTGAAAGCATAATGTTTTGCCATGGATGTTAACACTGACACATATCCGGGTGTCAATGAAGCAGCATAGCCTCTTTTGAGAGGAGATTATTAAACCCATGCGCTTGCAACCCATGCTGATTTCGGCCAATATCTAGGGTTATTTACAATTCAAGGGAAAATACTAACACCATGTCAAAGAATAAACAACAACAAAAAAGGGTATTCCATAGGAGGTGTACGGATGTTTGCAGTTTTCTTTCCACAGCATCATCCATCTAACCTGCAGAGAGGTGGATGCCTAGTGGCCGCTTGTTCTGGGGCAGTGGTGGCCTGGAGGTTAAGGTATCGGATTTGTCACCACAGGATCTGCCTATAGTACCACTGAGGTACCCTGAGCATGGTACCGTCCCCACACACACTGCTCCCTGGGTGCCGTTGTCATGGCTATACGCTGCTAACGTGTGTGATGGGTTAAATGCAGAGACAATTTCATTGTGTACACTGTGTGCTGTGCTGTGGTCTGTCGTGTAATGACAATGATACTGGGTGCTGTTTGTTTTCTGTTTTTTTGTTGTTGTTGCTCAGAGCACTTCTACTGACACTCTACTACTCACATCTCTGCTGAGTCATCATGAGAGGAAAGTAGTATGCAGGAGCAGATGCTTCATATGAAAGCAAAATAAAAGCAGATTTATGGATTTGGCGCCACTCTGCTGTTTGAGGAATGAGTCGAATATCTCTTTTTCATTTTTTTCTTAATTGATTTATAGTCAGTGGCCCTTCGTTGTGATTCTCCTCTTAAGCCCCCCCTGTCTTTTCTGGACAGTTGTGACTTTCAGTGGACAGGTTAACTGCTCGCTCGGGCAATATGAATTGGCCATTGTTCACACGTTGATGAAATAACCGAAGGTAGAAACACCCGGTGTGTTTTTTGGGCAGTGCGCTGAGTTCTGTAATGCTGACACATGAAGTGGTTTCCTGGGTCATTCAGCAGCACTCCAGAACATTAGTGACATCATAGCTCTGGCACATAGCGGCACCGCAAGGTGTTCAGCTGGGCTAATTAATTGCAGTGCCTTTTGCTTTCAGACCTCTTTTTCACTAAGTAGCTCTCTTGTGCTCAGCAGTGTGTACGTGTGTGTCTGTGTGTGTTCGTATGTGTGTCTATGCGTGCGTGCGTGCATGAGTGTGCGTGCACGCACGTGTGTGTGCGTGCACATGTGTGTGTGTGTGCGTGCATGCGTGTGTGTGCTTTTATTGGTGCTGCCTGCTTAAAGAATGGTCAGGTCTGTGCTGCTGATAGGAGTTGGCTGAGGGAGAATGGAAATTGTGCCCTGTGCCTCTGGCTGACGCCTGGTCTCTTTTTCCAGGCCCCCTTTTCCTCTGTAGAGTTACAAATACATTGTGCCTACTGTACCTGCTCACCATCTCTCCTGTCTCCCACAGAGTGACTTGCCATGCTAACTGTTGAGTAGGCATTCTGGGAAAATTGCCCTGGTTCAGTCTCATTGCTTTTCCCATGTGTTTGTAGGAAACAAGACAATGCCAAAGTAAAATTTTTACTCTCTGTCTCTCACTTTCTCTCAATCTCTCACTTTCTCTTTCTCTCTCTCTTTCTTTCTCTCTCTCTTTCTCTCCCTCTCTTTGTCTTTCTCTCTCTCTCTGCTTTATGTCTTTACTGTACCTCCATCACTCTTCATGTCTGACCTCAATGTAGTTATGTTCCATGCTGAAATTCTTTTTTTGTGCAATATTGTATTTGTAAAGTCAGTGTTTGCTGGGATAGAATTAGTTAGAGAGAGGGGGAGACTCAAAACAATTTGAGATCATTATGCCTGTCAGGGGAAGCCACTCCAGGGAGAGAAAGTCCAGCTATAACTCCGAGCTGAGCAGGAGAGAAGAGAGGTCTATTGTGCATTTGCTTTGTCTGACAGTTGCTTTGAAGCGTAGCAGGCTGTTCAAACATCAAATCTCGCTGCTTCTCGTCTCTCCAGACCTCAAACACAAGGACTCAGCTTTTCGTTAGTCTTCGAAAGTATCCAATAAGCATTTGTTTCTAATCCCAGGGGTGATAGAAACAGAGATGACTTGTCCATTGTCTCCATTCTGTCCTCAGGGTGCAGGCACACACTCTGAATGTCTCTGTCTCTTGGCTCTGTTTAGGTAACACTTTTTAAGGATACAAGGATATGTTATTGTCACATGCATAGACATACTAGGTAGAATAGGATATGCAGAAATTTCTGATTGTCTGGTTGTTTTATACATCACATTAAATGTCACACCGAAGGGATGTCTGTTTTACTCCTAACAGTGTTCACACTGTAGTGTGCAGCTGTCCTTTGAATGGACTAAAGTACTTGTTAAAATGTACTTGTTAACTTGTTAAAGCACAATTACTTGCACAAAGAATTAATACCACTGTTATGACGCATTTATCTTCTGTTCAGTGCTGTTGTATTTTTTGATACAGCTCCAATATTTCTTTGAATTGTCTCAAGCCACTGTACAGAGTCTGTACATTTGTAGATCAAGCACTAAAGTAGTGTTGGCTAGGAAAACTACTTGTCAACAAGACAAAACCCTGTGCAGAACCTCATCTCTTAAGAAGGGAATCATGTTCTCATGGCCTGCAGAGAGAGAGAGAGAGAGAGAGAGAGAGAGAGAGAGAGAGAGAGAGTGTAAAGAAAGGGAAGGAAGGAAAAAAAGAGAAACCAGAGATTATTATACAGATTATTATACAAAAATAAATGGGTAAAAATGCAGAGAGTTAGAATTGTATGGGTTGTGAAACACCTTAATGAGTGTACAGTATACAGTATTGTGACTTGTAAATACAGTAGCAGAGCCACAAGGCAGAACAGTGTGCCATAGATGGTGTGTGGTTATGGTATAGGTAAATGTCAGACTATTCAGCATGTATGCTGTATGTATAAGACATGTACCTTAGGGAGAGTAGACATTGTGCATACCAACGTCTTGCAAAAAGTCTGAGAGTCTGGCTAATATGTCACAGTATCAGGCAAATGTGTTTGTTAGTGAGTCATGATAGTAACTGTTCTTTCAAGGGTTGCGGTTATTGCAATAAAAATCACTCCTGACATTACATTAGTCCGTATGGTGTTTTGTTTCTCCACATAGTGGCTGATTGGGGACAGAGAGGGCCATTGTGGCACCATTTGCTCGCGGAGTAATGGCAAGCCCGTGTGCGGTTCAGATGGGCGGAGTTATGAAACTGGCTGTGACTTACAGAGGGCCAAGTGCAAGGACCGCACGCTAACGCTTGCACACCGCGGCCGCTGCAAAGGTAAGCCCCAGCTCCTGCTTTCTCTGTTGGGAGACAGAGAAAACAATTCTGTCAAACAACATTCAGGCGCACAGTCAGATTTTAAATTCATGCAATTCATAAAGGAACAAAAGGTCTAATTTTATTATTACTTTTTTCATCTCAATTCAAGCACAAAATACAGGTATTTTTTAACAGTAGTCATCATACGTGTCTACCACATTGTAATAAAAACAAAAAAAGACCACAGCAAAAAGGGACAAAAGCTTTTGTTCTCATTTTCTATTTATTTTTTTACAGGCACAAAAAAAACTATAATTCCACCCCCTCTCCTCCCTGTGCCTACTCTGGCTACTGAGGAAAAAGAGCTGGAACTGAAAGGTACGGCATGCTAATGAGTATGCATTGAGCATGAGCATGAAAGTTCTTCAGCGATGGTCTGGATGGTGGGGGTGGTGGGTGTTAATTCAGGTTTCCGTTGGTTACCCCAGGAAATTAAGTTACATTACATTACATTACACTTAGCAGACTCTTTTATCCAAAGCGACTTACAACAGGAGGACATAAGCTAACAGACGTGTAGAGGAACACAGAGTAAACAAACTACACGCATACACACAAGGAGATACATGTGCCTTAAGTAAGTTTCCCAGAGCAGGGACACTTCAGACACACACCCCTTCTACCATGCAAGCATGAGGCACCTACATAAAGTGTTGGTTAGTAGAGATTCGTTTTGTGAGGAAGGGAAGCAGTCTTGGAAAAGAAGGATCTTACAAGTTTCATTACAATCATTAAAAGGCAATGGTAAACATTTAGCGGTTGTATAGGTAGTCGACAAACCCCTGCAATGAAAAGCTTGGTACCACTATTAGTTTTTTTCCCTCACCACCTGAAGTCGACATGGCAATCAGGCATTACATAAGGTCTCCATAAGGCTGCATGGCACCTTTCTACACCCTGTATAAGACATTCCACTGTACTGTACTGTACAAAGACAGTTGTTATCGGCTACTGTAAGTTGCGCACATAACGTAAATATCTAGTTGAAGTAACATGTTATATTATTCTGTATAACACATATAATGCTTTCATAGTCAATAGGGTAAGGCATGCTTAGCTTATACTGGTACATCAGTACTGATCTGCATTGTAAAAGGTGCTACTGTAAACAAACTTAAAAAAATGAAGTGGCTACATGGATCTTTTCACAGTGGTTTTCCTAAACAATTGCCATGAGCCATGCTTTACTTTTTTCAGTGTGTTAACAGGCTGCTGTTTAAGGTTATTGTGAAACCAAGGCAGGATAAACACCGAATAGTCCTTCTGGTTAATAAACAGGAAGTTATCCATATGTGCTGACTTGCATTGTTTAGCTAGTGGGGAAGAAAATCTTAGTCTTGGACTTAGACATAATAATAATAATAATAATAGTAATAATAATAATAATAATAATAATAATAATACATTTTATTTGTATTGCACTTTACATCTTGACAATCTCAAAGTATCACAGAGCAACAACTTAAACAGAATGATCTAAATCAATAAAAAAAAAAACTTAAAAAGACAGTTTTTTTAGATTTCATTTAAAAACATCTGTAGTCTGTTGTACCCTCAAATGGTCGGGGAGGGTGCTCCACAGCCTTGGAGCAGCATATGAAAAGGCCCGATCACCCATGCTATGAAACCTGATCCTGGGTTCTTGGTTGGTGGTTGACTTGCATCAAAACTCTGTATGACAGAAAATGCTCATATTGGTCATATATAGGTAATTTCTATAGTTAACACATTTTTGCATCATGTTTTTAGGTTAGTGTGATCATATTTAGAAGATGATTTATACTATTTGTATGTAATATCATATGATTTATGAACTGTATTTGGGGTTGTGTCGAGTAGTGGACTTGTTTCCTACAGCTATTATTTAATGGGGAGCCGAAGATAAAATTCTGCGTAAATGTATCTGTGACTGATGAGCCAGGTTTGGAAATATTTAAAACCAACCAGACAGGTGATTGAAATTGGATAAATACTCAAAGGACTAGCAGTTCTCGTAAGCTATTATTTAATCAGTTTGTTAGCTAAAATGCTTAGAAAACTTCCCTCTCCATTGTAAGTTTGAATGATCAATTTGGTGCTATGAATTACACGAGGAAAGTATTGTAATTTATTTTGCAAAGTACAGTCTTTAATATTTTATACCTCAATTTTTCACATTGTTTTTAATTCAAACATTTTTTTTAGAGGCGGGCCGTTATCGGCGTTAACGTGCTGCGTTAACGCGAGACTCTTATCGAGCGATAAAAAAAATATCGCCGTTAATCTATTCTCAAAGTTGGGTTGGGAGCTGGGTCTATACTACACAAACTATGATGACTTTCACCAAAGATCTTAGATTCTACAAAGATAAGCCAACATAATACGTTACTATGGGACCAAAATGCCAACAAATTCCTATTTCGAACTCTTAGAAAATAATTTAGTGTGTCTGTAAAGCGAGCTAGCAAGCTAACGAACTAGCTCTAGCTCATTCAAGTGAATAGTAGTAACTATAACAACATGATGTGCTAAACGCTAACAGCGATTGGGCTCACCTTGAATTTAATACATTGCTGTAGCCCTATAACTTTATATTACTTTGTCTGCTTACACTATAACCAGTAACAGAATCTAGGTGGCTGTTAGTGACAGCTTTCAATTCAAAACATTACGTTAGCGTAGTTCGCTAGCGTTAGCGCGCTAACAACCACATAGTAAGTGGTTGCTGCCTGACCTGAAATAAAGCTAATTTTCTCAAAATCCAAACAGTAACAACTTACACTATTAGGCTTGAAATTATTACAAATAGTTGCAGATTGTGACACATGATTCCAAAAAAACCCTTAACAACTCCAGAAAAACGTAATGACCAATTTATTAGTTAAACTCCACATGTGTCCCATTCATTTCAGTAAAACGAACCTAGAATCTGCTCTGCACTGCATAAAGGGGGATTCCCCCCTCCCCTTGCGAAAATAGAACACGGAAGCAAACGGCTCCCTTCCTCAACACTTTCTGCTTTCACCTTGATATTTTAGCGCGGATGTATACCCTACCTCTATATTTTAATGCGGATGTATACTTAGCCGAATTGCACTGAAGGGGACTCCTGCCACAACTGTCCCATGCGAGAGACGTTTTTCTTTAGCAGGCCATATTGTGCAGAAAAGGAGATCTACTTTGCCACCAGAAAATGTGAACAAGCTGGTCTGCCTAAGTGACTGGTGGAAGAAGGAGAAATAGAGCTTGATTGACACAAAGCTACTGACTGTAAACAGTTCATCACAACTTCTTATGTGGCTTACAGTTCAAAATCCATGTTTCATGTTTCATTTAGTTCATGTTTAACTAAATAAACAGCTAGTAAACACAAGTACATTTTATTGAACATGATTTATTTCCATCACCAAGTATCAAAGTAGAACAGCTTTTTCAAGCAGTTAGTGATGCATTTTGGAAACAGGAGATGAGCCCCTGGTCTACTGTGCCACCTGGCTTAAGAAACCCGTTCTCAAAGACTTACTTCTAGTCATTATTTAGGTAGCACACATATTCTGAATGCCTTCGGCAGAATTCAAATGAGCCATTTTAATCTAGATTAATCTAGATTAATTTTATGATTAATCTAGATTAATCTAGATTAAAAAAATTAATCTATGCCCACCACTAATTTTTTTACATTTTGTGTGAAAATAAGTCTGATATTTTAGATTTAGATACCAGTATTATATAAACAAGAGGCAACTTCTTTTGGGACTTTATTCCAAGTGTTTAATAAAGCACCATCACACAATCAAAAAAAAAAAAAATCAAATTGACATAAAAAAGTTACAAAAGTGTATCATTCTTTCTCAGTAGCAGAGGTTCAGACACCA
This sequence comes from Coilia nasus, assembly GCA_027475355.1. Lineage (NCBI taxonomy): Eukaryota > Metazoa > Chordata > Actinopteri > Clupeiformes > Engraulidae > Coilia > Coilia nasus. Next base: position 31,412,330 of record CM050205.1, on the reverse strand, counting down.
AAAAAAGTTGACTAGAAGAGACAATAAGGGAAAAAAGGGAGAGTGTTGTTAGGCCAGGTGTGTAGAATGCATAACAAATCCACATCAGAGTTCAAAGTGACCTCTAATAGTCCACAGGTGGCCAGTGTAGAGCGTGGGTGAATTAGTGAGCCTGTTGATGCTGCTTGGCATATATGTAGTTTTCAGATGCTTTCTCTGACCCACCCCCCCGCTTCCCGTCTGTGTGTGTGTGTGTGTGTCTGTGTGTGTGTGCATGTTTGTGTGTGTATAATGTTTACAAAGACATATAAGGCATATACACAGTCAAGGTTTTATGTGTGTTAAATGATTCAGGAAAGTAAAGTGAGTGTTTTTATGTGCATCTTACATAGTCATCATCACATCAGTGTTTGAATGAAGAATTGTGAATGTGTGTGTGTGTGTGGGGGGGGGGGTTAAGTTATTTGAGGGGCTGGAGACATGAATATGTATTGAACAAAGCACACTCAAAAAGCTGTGTTTTGTATACCTTTGTATACCATGCATTGACATACTTTATACTGTGCTGTTATTACCATTTTTGATGGGTGTGACATTTGGTTATGTAACAGCAATTTTTTTTTTAATGGCAGACTCTAGCCAGTCAAAGTGCCGCATAGAACGAATACAAGCCTTGGAGCAAGCAAAAAGACCCCAGGAGTCAATATTTATTCCAGAGTGCAACGAGGATGGTACCTTTGCTCAGGTTCGATGGCTTGTCTGTTCAACAACATTCTTGATTGTGATCTATTGATTGTGATGTGTATATCTCAGTAAACATTCCCCGCCCTCCACATAGGTGCAGTGCCACACCCTCACAAGCTACTGCTGGTGTGTCACCGCCGATGGCAAGCCGGTCAGCGGATCGTCTGTCCTCAACCGCACACCTGTGTGCTCAGGTACTGTGTGAGGCTACTCCGGCCCTTGTGTCGGGTACACTCATGGACTCTTCATTTTACTGGACAGTTGTGTGCCTCTGTAATAGTTCACGCCAGTCATCTCTTCTTAAAGATAAGTCTCATTCTCTGTCCCTCTGTTTTTTTCTATTGTAATAATAACACTAACAACAACAATAACACTAAAATATTTATTTTATAATAGATGTAATAGAGTGGGTGATAGTGGGAGACATTGGTAGAGCAGAGCTGATTGAAAGTGGATGGGAACACTTTGTGATAATAGCTATAATTTTCTTACTGAAGATAATGCGCTGGGTGCTTGCCAGATTTGGCTGGTAGTGTAATTATAGCGCATGGTCCTATTTTCATGGTCTTATTTCTCTCTCCCTCTCCCTCTCCCTCCCTCTCTCTCTCTCTCTCTCTCTCTCTATCTCTCCTTCTCTTTCTCTCACCTTCTCGCTCTCCTTCTCGCTCTCATTCTCTCTCTTTCTTTTTCTCTCTCTCTGTCTCTCTTTGTCTGTCTGTCTCTCTATCGCTCTTTCTCTGAAAGTGGGGATACATGCCTTCCAGGTTTGACCTGGGTCCTTCTTTCTTTTGCCCTTCTGTGCGCCTGATGGGGTTTTCCTTCCTCTAACACACTGAGTCGATCAACAGCAATTTTGCAAAGATTCTCAGAAACATACCTTCGCTGGCACAGACAGAAATTGCTGCCTATCAGGACTGCTGTAAACTCAGTAATGAGTGGATGTGGAGCACAATCACTAAGAGCTTTAAGATGCTGCAGCTGAAGCCTGCCTCCTTTTGTCCAGCATAAGCTCCAGTACTTTCATCTTAGTTTCTTGCATTCAAGGTATGTTTCATTCTCCAGGCCCCAATTTGTCCAAAATGTGAAGGACAGGCAGGCTTTATTGGCAGGGTTGGCTTTCATTGCACAACACCAGAAAATATTGAATTGTACACACACAGATGCCTTTTTCCAATACTCTTTTAGACTGAGGCATCTGGTGGAAATTGACATCAGTGCCTCATTTTAAATCTGGTCCTTTGGTATTCCACTGCTGGGAAAGGAATATCTCAGCTCACAAGCACATCTCCATTTGCTCTCATGAATGAAATCGCCCTGTGATTTTTTTTTTACCTGGACACAAATGAATCATCTGACATACATTTGCAGGAAACTTCCGTGAATTTATGGGAACTCATGCTGTGACAAGTGGATATTCAGGTAGTACATTTCATTCCAATAGCCTTTTGCTAACAGTCTCTTCCTCTTTCCATGCCTCTCCCTCCCTCCTCCTCCTCAAATTCAGTTTGGGTTTCTCTTTGCATCATAGCCCCCTTCCGAGTGTGTGCATGCCAACTTTGAATATCTGCACGTCCTTGGATGATATTAACATTTGGAGGGTTGAGTGTGTGAAAATGCTGATGGTGATGTCCGCAGTCTCCCTTGGGGATTTCTGTGACGGACTAGGAGCTGATGGGTCAGGATGATTCACAACCAGGACTGACTCTCTAATGTGAACCTTGTGCCGCAGAAAGATTTTTTTTTTGAGAAACATCTTTCATTCATGAGAGTTTTTTTCAGATTATGGAGTAATAGATATCTTGGATAGGAATCTTCTCTTTATTTTGAGTTGCTTTTTAAAAGTTTTTACTCCTTTTTATGTTGGTTTTTGGCTCAAGAATGTGTACAGAAAAACTGAAATTTACTGTAAAACTATTCTTGAACTCTTTGATGTCTTCAGTCAGCAGAGTCATCATACTGAAGACTGCAAGATAGCCAGTAGAAAAAGGGGTATCGGCAAGAAATAGAAATTTTCCTGCAAATGATCACTACTCAGGGTGGCACCAAAGCAGGTCAAATGCATGTGGATGCCTACCACAGCTACGAGAATGGGAGAGAGGCCGTGGTGCTCTGTGTGTAGATGTGGGCTATAAAAACTCTGTTTTATTTTAAAGGGTCAGTCACCGATAAACCTCCAGGACCACCAAGCTCTGGAAGAAAAGGTGAGTTGAGATCCACAACTTCTGTGTGGATGTATGTGTGTGTGTGTGTGTGTGTGTGTTTGTCTGTGTGTGTGTTTGTGTTTGTGTTAGTGTGCATGTGGGTGTGGGTGCATGTGGCAGTGTGTGTGTGTATGTGTGTGTGTGTGTGTGTGTGTGTGTGTGTGTGTGTGTGTTTGTCTGTGTGTGTGTCCGAGTCTGTGTTAGTGTGCATGTGGGTGTGGGTGCATGTGGCAGTGTGTGTGTGTGTGTGTGTGTGTGTGTGTGTGTGTGTGTGTGTGTGTGTGTGTCTGTGTGTGTGTCTGTGTCTGTGTTTGTGTGCATGTGTGTTGTGTGCTCCCTGTGGGTGTGTGTGTGTGGGTGTACATATATGTGTATGTGAATGCGAGTGTGTGTGTGTGTGTGTGTGTGTGTGTGTGTGTGTGTGTGTGTGTGTGTGTGTGTGTGTTTGTGTGTGTGTGTGTCAGTCACTTTTTTCCTGGCAAGATAGCTGAAATGTCTTAACTATATTTCCAGTATATTTCCCTCTGCAGAGGTGTGTGGCTTATGCAACACCCAATGTAATGCAACAGCATTCCGATCCTTTCCAGTTGGATCCACCACACTCTGTCCATAATAAATAGAAAAGCCCTACTTACACTTAGGCCAGTAGGACATAGGGTAGCGTAAGTAGCTGCTAGGCTTTGTGGGACCATAAACAATGAAAACGTGTTCCAGTTGTTGCCTTTTTTACAGCAAGTGTTGAGAGACAGGGCTAACTTCAAAGACTTAGCCCAGCTTAGCGTGTCTGTCCGTTCACTACGCCAGCCAGCAGCTCCAAAGCTCTCTATTAAACAGCCTCTGCTCAATCAGAGTGAAATTTCAGACCTTAAATACATATGTTAAATGCATTTCAGCTGGGGAGTCATTGAGCCTTTTTCACTTTTGGAAAAAGCTCGTGTCATTAACAGGCCTCATGATATTTGTGATTTGCAACTGATATTTGTGATTTGCGACTGTCTATTAGTACATGTCAGTCTATGTGTGCACTGCCTGTATCAACCAGTGGATACAACACCAAAAGTGATCCACTGCTGTGCCTGTTACTATGGCTACTGTGTTTGCACACATCACTATCAGCTTTTTTGTATGATAATGTTCTATTTACAGTAAATCCTAACAATGCATTGAATGGCCCAGATTAGTTTTTCCACACGTATTACAGTAGTAGTAATACGTGTCAATGCACTCCTTGTATTATCACTATCCAACAAACACTAAACAGCATAGGGGTACATGTGTTCTGGATAAAACAATACCCAAAAAACAATCCACTTTATCATGAAATTATTCCTAGATTTTGTCAGCTCAATGGATTTTAGAAAGGTAGGTGTAACTCCTGATAGGAGACTGGCTGTATGGCGAAGTCCTCACATCACTCCTAACCCTAACCCTAACCATAATCATTGCTAAATGCAACAGACTACTAAAAATGTTAACTCCATTGGACGCTCTGACTTAATTCGATTCCTATCCAAATCCCTCTTCATAATCTTGATCAGTGGTGCTAGTGGCCAAGCTACTGCTTTCAGTTTGGCCTGGCATGTTGTTAGATGCCAGACTGAGAAGGCACAATGACACAGGTAAGTGGCACTCTATAGACAGACATCCACTTCTAAATTAGTCCCTCCATACTCTAAATCAATGAATTGGCTTTAAATTATGGACTGTGGTCCTACGTTGTGGTGTAGTTATACATGAAATTTCCACACATTTTAGTTGTGATCATGAATATATCATGTTTGTGTTGATTTAGATGGAATTTAAAATACTGTTATGAAGGTAAATTGTGCATACACAACATTATTAGAGCTACAGTGGGTTTACAAAATTACAAAACTATATTAGAGCTATAGTGGGTTTACAAAATTATGCTGTTTGAACATTTAAAACTAAATGCACTTCTGCAGTCCCCTCAGTCATTATTAAATGTCAACTAATGTGCTAAAGTTCCACTTAAAAGCTCTGCTAAAGATCCAAAGTCAATGCTATTAGCATTAAGAGACCCTAGCCTCCTACAGCCATCAGGCACTGTACACACTGCAATGTTTTTTTCGCTGGCTAAAAAACTGTTTGTTGTTACACACATACTTTTGAAAACGAGAGGTGCTCAAAGTCAAAATCTGTTGAACTTTTGGGGTCATGCCTTTTTTCAACAATGGCTCGTTGTAACTAACTTACAGCTGAGTTCGAAATGTCAATGAAAAAAATGGAGGACCATACGTATCTTGGCAACAACAACTGTGACTTCTCCAGGAAGCCTTTAAAAAAAAAAAAAAGCTCAGGTTTTGGCTCGGCTTTAGGAGGTGAGAAAAGCATTGCAGTGTGACCGGCCTCTCAGTTATGGATTTTATTGAAATGTACCTTCTGGCATTAAGTAAAGCCTTCTTTTTAAAACACAGTGTAATCTAGCTATATACTATACATATAAAATTGGTACCATGTAAAATGGAAGCAAAACACACAGTAGTCTAAACATGTAACATACTTTGTTAGTAATCACATTATTTTATGTTGTCAGAAATCTATGTCATGTCGAAAAAGTAAAAGACATGTTTTCCCCACATGATCATGTGCAGCGAGTGGATGTAGCATCTCTGTATGTTTGTCCATAACTGGTGTGATCATTTGTAGTTATGTGGCAAAGTGAATAAAATTCAATAGTATTCTATCTATCTGTCTGTCTGTCTGTCTGTCTGTCTGTCTGTCTGTCTGTCTGTCTGTCTTTCTGTCTGTGCTCTTGGCCGGGCCATGTGCAAATCCCAACCATTCAACAGTTCTGGAGAGTAGATTGTATTTACCTAAATAATCGTAGTCTCTTTCCGTTTCTTCCTCACACTCAACCCAGATGACGGCTCCAAAGCTACGCCCACCATGGAGACTCACGTTGTGCCAGAAGGGGACGGTAAGCCAAACTTCTCCAATTCTCGCCTCACTTCAGCCCAGTTTCTAAATTAAATTGAGGGAATGAAGTGGTTATACAGCCATTAAAACTAGCCGTGCAAAGCTGCATGCAAGTTTCATGCTTGCAAAGTTGATTTAGGATGCATCCTTCTGTCCTTTTGGACCCTGAGATCTATTAGAGCTATTAAATGCTTTAGGAGATGTTCCTAAAAATGCTTACTCACAGCGTTTACTATTTGTTGCTGATATTGGCTTTCTCCTCCACACAGAAATCACTGCTCCCACTCTGTGGATCAAGCAACTGGTGTACAAGGAGAGTAAGAACAATTCCAATAGCAAGAGACCAGGTAGGCTAGAGATCATACTAACACATCTGAACACCCAGTATATTCACTCATTCAGTAGTCCCAATTACCAAGTGGCAGTCCTACAGAGGGACGTTTTGCTGGCTGTTTCCATTACAGCACTGTAACGTGTTACAGCACTGTAATGTAAGAATGTGTTGAAAATGTGTTGCGAGAGAGATATTTTTGACAGTTATATTCTCTCTGCAAGAGAGCCCATGTATAGCCCATTTCACACAGTAGAGCATTTCAATGTGCTTCACATATCATAGATTAAAAAAAACAAAAACAAAGCAAACAGCAGAGAAGGTGATGCAGAGGACAGTAAGATGATTAAAGAAGCTGGTCCTCTGTGGTACACATACTGTACATACACATACACACACACACACACACACACACACACACACACACACACACACACACACACACACACGCACACACACACACACACACACACACACACACACACACACATACATACACACACATACATACACACACACACATACTGTACATATACACACACTAAACAGAAAGGAAAAGAAAAAGTGTTCTCTCTGCAAAGCACGTTACAGTAAGTGGAGTGCATATGGGTGTATCTCTCAGTATGACATAGCCCGATATGGCAGGCCCTACTGTAGCTGCCAACTCTTTTCCTATATACATACTTTGTCAACATCCAGGGCCTGTAATCTCATCCATGGTAGAGCACTCAAGCACACAGGCAGTTGTGCAACATTTCTGTTCCAGTTTTCAGTGGAATATAAAAAAGAAACACTCTTAAGGATAGGAAACCTTACACCGTTGGCATTAGGTCTGCTCTTTCATACTTTACCCCCTCCTGCCTCTCTCACTCCCTCTCAACAGCTCTTAGACACAGACACAAATACACACAGACACAGACACAGACAGACACACACTCACACCACACAGAGGCATACATATATACACACACATACACATAGGGACGCACACAAACACACACACATACAACCAGTCACACGTGCACACAGACACAAATACACACACACACAGACACACTCACACCACACAGAGGCACACATATACATACACATACACATAGGGACGTGCACACACACACTCACACGCACACACACACACACAGACAGACACACACTCACACCACACAAAGGCACACATATACACACACATATACACACACACATACACATAGGGACGCACACTCACACGCGCACACACACACACAAATACACACACACACACACACACACACACAGTCACACCACACAGAGGAACACATGTTCACACACATATACACACACATACATATAGGGAGGCACACACACACACACTCACACGCACACACAGACACAAATACACAGACAGACACAGACTCACACACATACATACACACACCTACACACAGGGACGCGCACACACACATACACACAGGGACGCGCGCACACACACACACACAGACCCACACGGACACACAGGCACACATGCACACACGCAGAGATGCACAGATAGACACAAAAGAGCACACATGCAGGCACCGTTGCACATGCACACAGACACACAAATAAACAGACACACACACACACACACACACACACACACACACACACACAGGTTCTGTCTCTTGCCAGTAATTTGTTTAGCTTTCGATGTCTCCTTTACAATTTTCCTTAAATGAGTGCGGCACCCCCTGGGCATTCCCAGTGCATTCAGTGGAGCTATGCTGCTTTCACGCTTGAGCACAGACTGAAAAGTAGAGCAGAGTGCTTTCCTTGCCTGTATTCTGTGTGTGTGTGTGTGTGTGTGTGTGTGTGTGTGTGTGTGTGTGTGTGTGTGTGTGTGTGTGTGTGTGTGTGTGTGTGTGTGTGTGCGCACGTTTGCGTGTACGTGCACATACTGTATGTTTTTTGTTTGCATTTATTCACTGACACATTTGTGTGTTCAACGAAAGGTACAGTGTGTGGGTGTGTGTTTGTGTGTGTGTATGCGTGTGTGTGTGTGTGTGTGTGTGTGTGTGTGTGTGTGTGTGTGTGTGTATTAGGTCCACAGGCCTGTTAGTCCAGTACACGTGTGAACTTTGTTATATATGATTTATACAAAAGAGAAAAAGAGCATAAGACAACTAAAACAACCTTTAAACGTGATTTGCACTTCATATTGCACATATGTGATAGATCCCGATATGCTTCTGCAGTGATGCCTAATGTAATGTTAAAATTATTCACACACAACAATAAATATCTACATTAGAGTGTGCAGAAAGTTACAGTAACTGTCACTGAAATCAAAAAGATTCTGATGAAATGTTCAGGGTAGGTCAAAAATGGGCTAACTTAAAAGTGATTAGATTTCGGTGGTGATCTGAGCTGCGCTGGCAGAGGTCTGTGCTCTCTCTTCTAGTTTTGAATGTGACAACCCACAAGAGAGTTTTCACAAAAGGCTTTTCACACAAGAGGTGTTACTTCAGACACCCTTCCAATCTAAATCTTTTCACAGACAGACAAAGCAAAGATGGTTGTGCTGTAATATTTTCGTGTGCCATTGTTTTGTTTTGCATGAGATCTAAAATAGGGTAGTTATGTCTCCTAAACTCATGGTGTGGTTTCCCCTGTGCTAATTTGTTGCTGTTGTAAGTGAGAGAACTTTGAGGTGCATTACAAAGATCTGGGTGAAAATACTATATAAAAAACGAAACACACACACACACACGCACGCACACACACACACACACACACACACACACACACACACACACACACACACACACACACACACACACACACACACACACCCCCACAGAGGACAGTACTGCAGTAATCAGTCCACAGCTGCCAACAATAGAGTTTGGCCTGAAGTCCTAAAGAGAACAAGAAGAGAGACCAGGGTCAAGATAAAACAGGGGGAGAGCAAGAGTAGGAAAGGGCTGCCGAAAGAAGGGGGTAGACAAAGAGAAAAAAGAGAAAGAGAGGGATATAGAGAGAGAGGGAGAAACAGATAGAGGTAGAGATAGAGAGGGAGAGGGAGAGAGAGAAACAGATAGAGATAGAGAGAGGGACAGTACTGGTTCATAGAGAAAGAGTGTTTACAGGAATCTCTGCCACTTCCATACTTGGGAGCTGTTTTGTTTGGCCAGCTTCTGTGAGGATGAGGAGCAGGAGGCCTGTCCAGTAGGGATTGACAGATAGTCTGTCCTATCAGAAAGCAGGAACACATCAATCAGTAGAGCTTATAAAAACAGCTCACATGTACAAGTACAGCAGAGTGATTAATGAACCACACTCTCAGTGCCTGTCTCCTTCACGATGCTCTTACACTACGCAAACTCTGTAGAGATATTTATTTATCTGTGCCTCTGCTTTCCCATTCTTTAAACTCATGCAGTTGGTTCATTGGCACTGAACATGTAAAAGCAACCAAACAAATAAATATTTTAAGGAAAAAAATAGCTTAACTGATATACATGCACAGGGAGTACAAGAAGATAGAGGACAGGAAAAGATAAAGTTTTATGAGTCTCTCATAAAAAAAATATAAAAAAAATAAATGGTTGAATTTTAAGCGCCCATCTTTGTTCTCCTTCTTCCCATTTATAAGCGTGAGGGAAAAGTACAATTTTCTGTTGGGAATCACAGCAGCCTGGCGCCAGTATACCCTCTGTATAATAAACAGTGCTAAATAATTTGGAAGCAGAGAAACCTTGGCGAGAGTGATGGGAGCCTTTGCAATGCCTCGAACATTTGAGCATGCGGGGAGGGGGGAGGGGGGTGAGGTGTGCAGACATGCTGGCTCTCTGGTGGCAGGTTAACCCCCACATGCACACACACACACAAAGCCAAATACACACACACACACACACACAGACACACACACACACACACACACCTTAACCCTCACTATCGAATGCATGCACACACACAAACTCACGCACACAAACACACACACACGCACGCACACACACACACACACACACACACACACACACACACACACGCACACACACACACACACACACACACACACACACACACACACACACACACACACACACACACACACACACTTTGTTCCCAATGGCTACCTTTGCCCTGCCAGGTCCCACTTAAAAAGCCCAAGGCCATAAGTGAGCATGCCAGCACTGTCAGGACTGAGAGCGGAGCTGCTGTAGAGAGGACACAAGTGTAAAACACAAGTATTCTGTTACAGGGGGGGGGGGGGGGGGGCAAGAGAGACAAAGGAGAGGGAGGGGGGAGGGAGAGAAAGAAGGAGAAAACACAGAGAGAAAGATCTTTCAACTTATAAAATACTTTATAACCACTACCCCCTGCACAACCCTCAAAAGATTTTCTCTAAAAACATTACATTCTTGCAGACACAACACTGAAGACTGTGAGTAACATGACCAGGTGGATAATTATTTATGCAAGCGTCTTTGATTTAGTGTAGATTGGTTTCTGTGTATGAGGTTGAGCAAGTTTGCACATGCAATCAAATGCAATGAAATGTGTATGTGAAAGGAGGTTACAACATATCTGTTTCTGTCAGGAGCGTCAGAATGACTGACTCTAGACCAGTATCACAGGATTAGTATTCTGCTGCAAAATAGGGCTGACTGACTGACACTTTCAAACTCTCTTGTTCTGCTCTGCTCTTCTTGTCCAGGATTGGAGCACACAGAGGTTTCTTGTGTGTTTGTGTGAGTGTGTTTTTGGTGTAGGTGTTGTCCTTTCCTAATGGTCTGTAAACACACTTGATTACAAATGACAAATCAGGCGTTGTAAAAGCCCTCTTCAGTGTGCTGTGGATGTGGATGATCTTGGACATACAGTCCCTGCTGTACTTTGTCTTGCCACTGCAAAGTGAGCAATGCACTAAATGGATGGAAGTATAAATACAGAGTTGTGGCTGGACGCATTAAAACCTTTAAAAGGCACATCTCTTGAGAGCACTCTTGCTTTTATGACGGTGAACCAAGCGAATGTGTACTTTGAAGCTTTGTGTCTGTCTGGCCTGTCCTGTCTCGGGTGCAGGGAAAAAGGCCAGGCAGACATCATCACACCATGTTCTTTATTTCCTGCCAAACTGTCATTTGAAGTGTGTATGTTTTACAGTGCCTACCTCTGAATGTGCTAAGAGTGCTTTCTGTTTGGTGTGTGTGTTCATGTGTGTGTGTCCTAAACAGATGCAAACTAAACTAAAGGTCCTAAATGGATGAAGCTTTTTTAAAGGCCTTTACATTGTGAGACAGAGCAGCTTGTGTAGGATGTGCAGGGAGTCCCGACAAAAATCTACAGCCACTGAGCTGTTAAAATAGACTGGTTAGTGGTAGTCAGGGTAACACCCCTCTCAGTAACATGCCAAATACCCCTGGCATTACTGTTATAGATGCTGACAGTAGGAATGTTATTTTTGTGGAAATAGGCTATTGGTTTGACCTATACACTTGCTACCACTCCAAACCTTCAAAATATCAGACACTTGTGGATACTGTTACCAACCAGGGCTTTAGCTGTAGGCTTATTGTCTTAGTTTTTGGCAGCCTGGGACATGTACATAGACTTGCCATGTGGTTGCTGCAACTCTGTGGACGGAATAAGGGCAATTCAAAAAGACTTGCCAAGTACTGCTCAGTCTCTGCCATAATAGATGGTATATCAATCTGGAGAAGGAGATGCCATGTCTACCCTTAACCAACAATGTAGTGCGACGTGTAGCACAGGACATTTTGTGATTGGCCTAACTATTACTATGACATACTTCCATCAATGTTTGGTCTGTAATGATTTGCCTATGTCAAGATCCAAATAAAAGTATTAGTGTGTGTGTGCATGTGCATGCATGTGCCTGTGTGGGTGTGGGTGTGGTTGTGCATGTGTGTGCGTGTGGGTGTTTGTTTTTGTTTGTGTGTGTTTACGTGATATTTATCTGTTCTCAATATTGAGTGTGTTTCTCATGATTTTAGAGAAGGTTCCTTCTTGTGACCAGGAGAGGCAGAGTGCTCTGGACGAAGCCGGACAGAATTCTCGTGAGGCCATTTTCATTCCTGACTGTGGATCTCAGGGACTCTACAAGCCTGTCCAGTGCCACCAGTCTACCGGCTACTGCTGGTGCGTGCTGGTCGACACTGGTCGGCCCATCCCTGGCACATCTGTTCGGTAAGGACTGAGAAACAAGTAAACCGGTCACTAAACCAGAGGGCTATTCCACTCACAGTAAGTGTTTTAGTAACCAACCAAGTTAACACAGAGTAAGTGGTATTTCGTCTAATAGAAGGGTCTTCTGACTTCATTGTCCTACCAGAACAAAGCCATATGGCTCTGCTTTTAGGAGGTTAACCACTTACTTTGAGTTAACATACGTAGGTAAGTGCCATTAAGGGGTTACTTTTATTGTTTGTAGACTTTGGTTTTCATTTCATCATTTGTAAATTTAAAGAAGTTTAAGTCTGTTGCTGTTTATAGCCTCTGGGAAGATTCAGTTAACCGGCCTTTTCCACAGAATGTGATGTATGACTGTTCTTATTTATATCAAACAAAATTCTGGCAGTCTAAACCAGGGTGTTATCATAACATTCAGAAGAACTCTGCGCAGACGTCTGAACAATGGCTTTGTCATCGTGAACCCGGCATTATCGTAAAGCGAGGCAGAGAAGAACAGGCCCAGATCCATTACAGCGATTAGAGACTAGGTCTATTCCCTTGGAAATTAAATTATTTGTTGGAGTCAGTTTGATTTATCCCACTGTGTCTTTTGTGTACACTGTGTTAATAGGTTTCTGTCTTGTATAAGCTAAGCAACTAGCCAGTTCCATTCCCACAGCATGACTCGGCATTATCGGCAGTGTGCCCATCAACCCTCCCGTGGACGTGCATATGTGTGTATATCTGCGAGCACTAGAGATGTTTGATTGGTCGCTGGGATTTGTCCAGTATCGGGTTTAGACTCCCATCACTGACTGTTAGTGCCGTAATCCCACACATTTTTTTTTAATGGAAAATGAAAAAGTGTTTTATTTCAGCAAAGAATGAAAATGGAAGCAATGGAGTAGCATTTTTCCTGCAACATTTTTTATTCCTTCAATTTTATTCCCTCAGTTCTCAATTCCTGCAGAATACCGTCACTGCTATTGGACAAAAATAGGATTAGTCACACTGTTTCCCCATATCCTATTTAAAATGGGGCTGTTGCCGGGACCTGAAAAAAAAGATCAATCAACAAAGACTGCCAACCAAGCAAGACATTTTCCTTAATATGACCCTCTTTCTCGAGAAAGGAGGCCATGCACTAGATTTCATCTCTGAGTATGAATTCCCGCTTGGAAACACTTGGCAAAGTTGTTTGTTTGCAAGGCTTGGTATGAAAACAGACCCTTTACCTTTTTATCCTTGTCTACAGGATACAGATGCAGTTTTTAAAGCTGTGTGTCATTTTGTATTAGTCAAGTCAGCTTTATTGTCAATTCTTCACATACAAGGAATCAAAATTACAAATCGAAACTTTATTGTGTTAATGTTGTATATCTATTTGCATTTGCATTATACTGTATGTCAGTGACAGTGTCTACATATAGTACATAATAGTAATAATAGTAGTAATAGTAGTAATAAATACATAATACATAATAGTAATAATAATAACAATAGTAATAATAATAATGATAAGAATATTTTCTCTCATTTTTATGTACATAAACATTCATATCTACTATGCTCTGTCTGCTTTCTTCCTGTTCCTTTCTTCCTATTCCCATCTAGCTAGTAGTCAACTATTAGGGAATTCTCAGTCTTCATTTTTTAATACAAAACAAATCAACACACTTTCACAAAAGTGTGCTTAAACTGGTATGAGAAATGTAACTCTGTTTTTCTGACATTACTGTAACTACTGTGTTTCACTTCTATGTCTCATTCTCACATAGCAACCCAGAGGAAAATATTGCTTCTTGCAGCAGTCCTATATTTAGCTTTACTGATCTCTAATCTGTTTTACTACTGAGTACAAAAAGACACAATATAAGACTATTTTAAGATCTGAAGTAGATTTGACTTATATTGAGTCTCACTGTACACTGTTCCTTAAAGGTTGAATTAACCAACCAATTAACTGTAACTTACTGTACTGTAAGACAAAGACCAGGTCTCCTAACACCCCTATGGGAGAAAAACTATTTAATCAGCTTTAATCAACTGATTAAAATCAGCTTTAATATAACATCTTATTCATTTCTAAAAGACAAAATCAATAGAATTCTAAGAAGCTATATTTTGCTCTGGAAACCTACACTGTCCCCACTTTGTGCATGTTTCTCTGTGTACTTCCTTTCACACTGGCAGGTACCAGACTCCAGAGTGTGACAACGATGCTCGCTCGCGAGTGTTGGAGATCGAAGACCCCTTCAGGGAAAGAGACCTGACAGGTGAGAAGGAAAATCACATGCATTGCCATAAGAGTAATAGCGGCCTCAGCCATAGAGAAAGACAGAGAGAGAGACAACAGGCAGGTTGAATTGAATCTAAATGTTAGTGATCTTCGAACCGCAAATTCTCTAAGTGTCTTTGTCGGGAGACTGGCCACATTACAAGACAATGATTCGTTATTGTATGGTTTCCATTGTCTGTTGGTGATGGGACTTTCAATATTAACAATGGATACTTCACACGACTCCCGACAAAATTCTCACACGTAGCCTTTTTGTCATTTTTTGTTGTTGTAGAACATCAACAAAAAATTGTAATGGATTCGGGTTGGTCACGACAAATGCGGGGAAAAATCATGTTCGATATTGTATAATGTGACCTGGCTGTTAGGAGTTCTGCACTTTCGATTCCGAGAATTTTGTTTCCTCCAGCATAACAACTGTGCATCATAGTATTCCATCTGCAGAAGTCATAATAAACAATAGATTTCAATGAGTGGGACGAACAAAAATACACTTAAATCATGCTCGACACACCATTGCCAGCAGAGTTCGGCAGTGGTGTGTGGGGTTGTATTGAAAACAATGAAATCTAAACCAATATATGCCTAAGTCACGCCCCTTCCGGTAGACCCCATGGGACCTAAGATTGGAAAAACAATGAATGGGAGTCAATGATATGAATGATAAAAGTTATTTTCTAGTCCAGCTTACCTTATGGATGGATTTCACATATGATGGTTGTGAATTTCAATAATGACTATCCATATGAGCCAAGGCTATTTTTGTTATACAATTGCTGAGTTATGCATTTGTGAAAATATGTTATTATTTTGACTACAAACCAAAGTCGCATAGGTGACGTCACGCCCTTTTTCCCTCCAGATTTGAGCAAATTTTGTATTCTCATTTAACTGTGAAGATGCCAGTGTGTTTTGTACCAGATGGCCATCACAACAGTAGTATGAGCTGTTCCTTCTACCGTTTTCCAGCTGATCAGAGAAAGAGGAATAAGTGGATAACATTGATCAGGTGAGGTACTTTTTAGGCTGCACAGCTAGCATTTTCACGTTAGCTACAAAACACCGCTAGCCTTAGTGACGTATAATAATAATAATAATAATAATAATAATAATAATAATAATAATAAACTTTACTTGTATAGCACAGTTCATATGCAAGATGCAACTCAAAGTGCTTTACAGTTTAGCAGGGTTGTTACAAGACAACATTTCTTGCGGTTCAGTGGTGTTGGAGCAGATAAATACAGTAGCAGACTGACTCTTGCATGAACACAGGTAGGCAGTCCTTGTAGGCCCTAGTCAGCAATCTTTGTAGTCCAGTGGCGCTAGAGCTATGCAACGCCCTGTTAATGTGGGCTCTTATGTGAACATAGGTCGGCAGTCTTTGCAGACCAGAGGCACTACACGAGGAAAGTTAATTTAGGCGCAGTCGGTTGTTAGTGTCCCCAGGGAGCAACAGGGGTGAGGAAAAACTCCCTGTATTACATGAGGCCAGCATTTGTAGTCCACTATGTGGTTTCACACAAAAACCTACTTCTAACGTACACAAAAACCTAACTTCTGCTGTCTGTGAAACAACTGTGCTTTCTCTTTGTGAAAAGCCATCATTTAAATTCACAATCATCATATGTGAAAGCCATGTAATAAGGCAAGCTGGACCAGAAAATAACTTTTCTCTCTTCATTGACTCCCATTCATTATTATTCCATAGTCCCATGGGGTCTACCGGAAGGGGCGTGACTTAGGCACTCTATACACAGTGTGCCGCACTTTGTCAAAGCTAGTGTGTAGAGCTCATAAGACTTGCAGGGTAGTCAAGCAAACATCAATCAGGGAATCAAGGAAGTTTATTTGTCATTGTGGTACGATTTCAATTTGAGTTTGGCACTCTCTTAATTGCTGCCAGGAGGGCGTTAAACTGAATTTTGTAGTGTACCACAATGACAAACTGCCTTGATTCCTTGAACTCCATTGGCACAGCAGGCTGCAAGACCCCCACAGTGGTCTCCCAGTTCCCATGCCAATGCCCTATAGTGTAGTAGGCCCAGCTTTACTTCTCCTCTCTCCTCTCCCTCACAGACCCAGTGTAAACGCCTCTTTAACTCCCCATCTGGAGTCTTAACAGAGTCAAACATGGCTTCTGACTGTGCTGCAGATGTTTGGCATGTTTTACAGCCAGTGGGAGTGTTGTAGGGTTGTGGGGGTGGGTGGTGGGTGGTTGATGGGGGTTATTTTTACATACTATAGCGGGATGCTCTGATCCTCACAACAAAGTACACGGCTCAGTCTGAGGGACATCAGTGCAAATCATCACAGGAATGCTTCACAGGATGTGCCCATTTGGCCTCGCATCCCAAGGGGTCGCACGCTTGGCTATAAAATGTGTTGACCAATGCAGCAAAGATGATTACTTTAATGTCCTTGTGGCATTTTTAGCATTACAGTGGTGTGTGTGCTCTCTCTCTCTCTTGCTCTCTCTCTCTCTCTTACTCTCTCTCTCGCTGTCTCTTCCTCTCTATCTCTCTCTTACACACAAACACACTGTGTGTCTGTGTGGGTGTTTCACAGAGTGTGTGTAGATTGCATAAGGTCCAGGCCCACATGCTTTAATTTAACACTCGGATTAAGACGCACTGAGGCGGCACGTCACTTTGCTTGTCGTATCTGCACAGATTCTAATTGGATTCACCTGGCGTGCTATTGAACCTCACCTCCCACACAACTCACTGAGTTAGCCGGAAATAAAACATAAAAAGAACTGAAAGAATAACAAGGGCAAGGAACTCAAACTTAGACAAAAACTCAAACAGTAAAGGAACGTTGTTCCAGAAGAAGGGAGACTGGGGAGAAAACAGGGTAAAATGAGAAGATAAGTTTATTATGTTTCTGGTGTTTGAAGTTTCTCTTTAAGAGACACAATTAAGGTGAAAAAATTTGAGCCCCTTGAACACGCTGTTAAAGTTGTGCATCTGGGCAATTAAAATGTGCTACCAAAGGTGTTTGGAATCGTGTCGTAAATTCTTAACAGGGCGGCACTGCCCCGCTACAGCTTGCTTGTCACCTTACACTTTAGAGTTTTTACTCTGACCTGCTTTTTTCTTCCAGTAGAGCAATATACATGACCGCACATATGTACATGGATACACACTGAAGCTGTACTTACAGAGTGACAGGATCAGTGACTCCCCTAGATTGTCTTTCCCCTAATGGATTAGATATTAACTGGCTCTATGTTGGGAGAGGTCAGACAGTGGGGGAAAGGGACAAAATAGCTTTTTTTTTCAGGCTCAGTAGTCAGAATTTAATAGCACCAATGTTGTCTACTTCTCTGTTACTGAGATATCAGCAGAGTGCAAGAAGAGTTCTGTATGTATAATGACTTTTTTTAAAATCACTTTTAAATAACCCCCACAGTAGTAACTGATTGTTCTGCTTTTTTTAAAAACTTACAACAGGTTGTCCTGATGGAAAGAAGGTGGAGTTTATAACCAGCCTATTAGATGCACTGACCACAGACATGGTACAGGCCATCAACTCACCAACCCCCTCTGGTGGTGGGAGGTCAGTAGCAATGCTGTAAATATGTCTATATTATATATATATATGTGTGTGTGTGTGTGTGTAGTCAAACCACTCTGTAACGTACAATAACAATAAACAATAACGGAATAACTTGCCAATAATGTAATAACATTTTTTAGCCAATAATGTAATATAATTTTGTCAATAATGTAATAAGTTATTACATTATTGGCTGGTTATTATGTCATTGGCCTTGTATTAAAAAAACTTTTGGCAACGTCATAAGTGGAGCCAATAACATAATAGCATATGTTGTACTTCCTTTTATTCTTACATTCTGCATAGAAAATAGTCTTACTATTGCCTCTTAGAAAGAGACCTGACCAAACCTGACCAAAGAGGCAAAATGTTATTACGTTATTGGCTCATATTGGCAATTTATTATGTTACTGGATTAACTGCATTGAAAATGGACAAAATGTTTATGTTATTGGCCGTTATTACATTTTGGGTTGCTACAAACCTTCCAAAAGCAGAGCACTGTGGCTTTGTTCGGCTAGGACAATGACGCAAAAGGAGTTTTAGAAAGTTTACGACTCACTTTAAGTTAACTTACAGTATCTGGATTAGTCACTAGCAGAAGTGGACACACCGGCTTGAGAAAGCAAAAGTCCTGCCATATATTCCCTCTGCCTGTGGTCCTAACAGAGGTGACTTCAAAAGTGGTGCTAATTAGGATCAGCTGCTTTAGTGCATTGGCTGGAACAAATATGTGGCAGAGCTTTTACTTTCTGAACCTAGGATGTCCGCCTCTGGTCACTAGACCACCTATTTGGTATACTCCTATGTTCTCTGTGGATTTCACTGCACACATTAGTCTGTACTGTGGAGAGAGAGAGAGACCCGGTTAACATTTTGTCCATGCAGGTTTGTGGAGCCAGACCCTAGTCACACACTGGAAGAGAGGGTAGTGCACTGGTACTTTGTCCAGCTTGACAACAACGGTAGCCACGACATCAACAAGAAGGAAATGAAGCCTTTCAAGCGCTATGTGAAGAAGAAAGCCAAGCCAAAGAGGTGTGCCCGCAAGTTCGCTGACTACTGCGACCTGAATAAAGATAAGGCCATATCTCTGCTGGAGCTCAAAGGCTGCCTCGGCGTCAACAAGGAGGGAGGTGAGCTTGGCTTCTAGGCTGTCAATAATATTAATGTCACCACAGTGATTAAAGCACCTGACCATGAACATGCATTTGCCCATGGGAACTCAGGTCATTTCCCAATTCTACTCCATCTCTCTCTCCCACTTACTTTCTGTCACCATCTTCACTGTCCTGTCCCAGTAAAGCCATAAAAGGCCAAAAATACTTTTATATATCTATATCTATATCTATATTTATATCTATATATACAGAATCTATATATTACTATAATTATTTAAACAGTCAATCAGACAAAGGGAGCCTTCTGATTGGATGGGCCTGATTGACAAGTGGGTGGGCACAGACCAACTATAGCCAGCTGTGGCTATCTATAAAGCTATGTGCATCATATTAGATTTAGGTGTTTCTTAGCCTCTTACATTATCATAGTTATGATCAGAGGTGTAGTGGAGGGTAGACACATGTAAAGGCTGTTTACACGCCTTTTAACATGATAATTAGCATTTATTTAAAAAAAAATTAATTGCTCATGTTGAGAATACTGTCCATAGAGTTCACCACTGGTTATCATCAATGGTTATTTTGGAGAAAATATCTCTCAGAGATATTTATGTGTCCTAAATACATAAACATCATTTTGGTGAAAATGAAATTTGAATAAAGATCCACAAAACATTTGTGTGCCATGCCATGTGTAATTGCCCCTTGTAAGCTAAGGAATTGCAGTTGATAAATAGTGCTTATTTTAGATATTCAGACTTCTTTCACTCAGTGGAACTTTCCCCTGTTTAAGTGCTCCCGACAAAAAAAAAGTATACACCAAATTCAGATGCAGCCAGTCAAAACATAGTGGACTCTGCCAATTAATGCTTCATAATGAAAGCTGGTGGGAAGACAAATGGAAAAGTGTGTCTCCTGAGCCCGTCTGGGCTTTGAGAAAGAAAACAGAGCGCAGTCAGCGTCAGTGCACACTAGCATCCCCGAAGGGATCGTTAGCCTCACTGTTGCTCTACCGGAAGAACCTCATCCAGACAAACACTAGGGCTGGGTATTGCCAACAACCTCACGATACAATACGTATCACGATACAGGGGTCACGATACGATACGTATTGCGATACATGTGTATCCTAATACATGACCTTCAAGGCAATACATATCCCAATATTTTACATTACTTTACATACATTTTTTTAAGAAACCAGTCATATGTATACCCAAATGATATTTTTATTATGCTGGATAGCAAAAATGATAGACTGCAGTGCAGTTACAATGTAATGCTGCCTTTGAACTCATAAACAGTGGCATTTAAAAATACATTTTCTAAATTCAAAGACTTAAGCATGGCCTTAAGCAGGCCTATCAGCCTGTAGCGCAATTACTTAACATCTGAACTTACCACCACCACACTGAACTTGCCAGTAGTAAGAAAATTATACAGGTAAAATATAAGAAAAATATCAAAAAATAAATATGATAAAACTAAATAACTTAAATATAAAAACTCAAATATAAAAAACATAGTAATATATAACTAAATAACTTAAAAATGGCCTTCTTCACAAGCCTGTAGTGCAAAAATAGCTGCCTTTTAACAGTTGATCTACATGATCATGATCTACACTTCTCTCAGCTGTAAATGTAGGACAAAGAAATGTAAAAAGGAGTGACAATAAATAAATATGAATGCTGAATGATAAATGAATGATGAATTAATGTGAAATATCGATACAGACCCCTCCGTAACGATACGTGTATCGTGAAGAGGCCCGCAACGAAGTATTGCCATATCGATATTTTGAACACACCACTAGCAAACACACACATGAAATACTCACCTTTATCTCTAACTCGCTCTGTCATGTCTCTCTCTCTCTCTCTCTCTCTCTCTCTCTCTCTCTCTCTCTCTCTCTCTCTCTCTCTCTCTGTATTGACTCCCTCCCTCTCTCTATTGATGGGTGAAGTCAGGTGTGAAGGAGATTTTGTCTTTCGTGTGCTGAGTAGATATTTGATTAACTCGGGTGTAATATGAAATGAAAATGATTTCATAAAGAAGTATGAAATCTAGCGAATATCCTTTCTCTCTCTCTCTCCCTCCCTCTCTCTCTCTCTCTCTCTCTCTCTCTCTCTCTCCAGGTAGCACTGTGACCAGCAGTAGTAGCAGCAGCAGCAACCAAGGCACAAGGCAAGAAACAAAATAGTTCGGTAAAATCTGACTACAATGACTAACCTACACCTACAACTGTAGATTGTAGTTTTCCTACAGCTAATTTATTAACAATATGTAAAAAATAGTAGTAAAGTAGTTTTATTTTACAGTCCTAATGAAATGAATTATATAACCGTTTCATGCATTTTGCACTGGTCAGTAAAAAAAAGAGTATTAAATATATTTTTGTTTCGAGTCACACATGCAAAATCTATTCACATTATGGTTTCAGAAAAGCAGTGACTTGAGAACAAAATGGCAAAAAAATTGTTGGGAGTCTGTGACATACCTTCCATTGTGACTTTGTGGGGAATTACAGGAAAAGATTTAAAATAACCATCATCTCGTGGCTTTTGGCACATGTTTGGATGATGTAAATGGGTCTTTGCCCTCAGATGACCAGTATGGCTTGGCAGTTTGGGGTAACAGCCACCTGCTTCTCTGAGCATAAATATCTGCTGCTAATGTCATTTACTTCGACTGCATTAGCCCCTCTCTCTCTCTCTCTGTCTCTCTCTCTCTCTCTGCTGCTTCTTCGTGACCAAGTGCAAAAGCAGTGCTTTAATTTGCAGTGCTTTTATTTGTTTTGTGCAGTCTGCTAGTAGTCTTACCTGTTTGTTACCAAAAAAGAAAATGAATGAATAAATGAAGCAATGAATGATATAGAGTGAACTACATACTACATATATCTTCTTGAATGAAGGCTTTCAGTTAGAAATGTTATGAAGCTGTTTTGAGTCCCTAAGTGGCTTCAATATGTATAGTATAGAGATACAGTAAAAAAATCTAATCTGGTGTAGGTGATGTTAATACATCAGTATGTTATGATCCAACTTAAAGCTGTCATTTTTGGGAAGCCTTAATTCTGACCTGTTACCCGCAGTCTGTTATAAACACAGGACAAGTCCACAATATCCTTCTTAGCTGTAATGTGTATATGTTTAGACTGGCTGCAACCACACCAGCTCTCTGCTGAGGTGATTTAGTATGGCAGGTTATTTGCACTATTATTGGGGCTTTGTTAGAACTTGGCCACTCTGTTAGAACTGTGAAAGTGAGCCTAATAATTTACACCAACCAACCCTATAAGGTCCTTTTGTTATGTAATGAAAAATTAAATGGATAAACATTCCTGTGTGCGGTAGTTATCCAGGTCTGTGGAAAAACTGCACATTATTGTACAGTAACACCAGAGAAAGTCTTGAAATGAAGTGAAATGTAGTAACATACAGGACTGCTTGTTCATTGCAAAGTGATTATCAGTTGTGACAGGCAGCTACTTCTCTCTCTCTCTCTCTCTTACTCTCTCACTCTCTTTCTCTCTCTCTCACTCTCACTCCTGCTCCCTGTTTTTCCCTCTCTCTTTCTCTGTCTTTGTTTGGTCCCAAAGGGTTTCCCCATTATTAGTCCCATCGGTGTTGTTTGCTCTGGCCCACGGGCCTGTGTAGAGCGGCTGAGCGCTGAGGTCATGTGTTTACCCTGGCGCTGTCTATCTGCTGCGCTGACTGCCTGAGTAGCCGGGGCTGGGAGTGGGCATAACGTCAGGCCTATCGTGCCGTAGGCATGGCTGCCAGGATAAACAGCAAGGGTCGTTTGGAGAGGAGAGGAGAGGTGAGGGGGCTGCCCATCTCATTTGCCCAGCTTTCTTTCAAGAGCCCACAGTGTTCAACTGTACCTCTCACGGGCCTATCTCAAGCTAACGTTGTAGTTTAGATGCACACACTAGCCACAGGCAGGTCAAGGTAACCTTGGCTACGTAAGCCTAATGTACTGTACTAGAGCTACCAAACCTTAATGGGGAAGTCTGGAAAAAAATGTGATGCCAAACACATGTCAAAACCAAGCCATATATTTTCCTGATAAATGTAGTGGTTCTGTTTGGTTAAGCAGGTATTCTGTGAAACCTGTTATGGTTTCAAAGCTGCTTGAATCAGCTTCTTGGGTCTGGATTCATTTTCTGCATGTGAATGGAGAGACATCTATAAAGTTCTTATTTCAGGAGGGATCCAACTGTTATATGTTAAATCAAGCTGTCCAGAATAGCTGGGAATGTGAGTATCATAGACATGATGTCATGTTTGTTGGTTTGTGAGTTTTGGACACTGACAATTGTAAGGGGAATGTTGTGTGTTTGTGTGTGTGTATGTGTGTGTGTGTGTGTGTGTGAGAGAGAGAGAGAGAGAGAGAGAGAGAGAGAGAGAGAGAGAGAGAGAGAGCATGCTGAGATGGCATTCACTCTCCAATACTGAAATGGAAATGTTCTGAAAATGGACTATTTGTAAGCGAGTTCCCGTGGGTGTTGGTTCGGCCTCTGGTGTCACTCTCGTCATCGTCGCGTCCAAGCCTTGGGAGGCCTCTAGGTGAGGCTGGGCTCGGCTTCCCTGTGCCGTAGGTACCTGGACCACTTCTTATGTAGCACGTTGTATTTCCATGGGTACATGCTTTTGAACATTTACACAGTGCATCTTTTCATTTGTAAAATACATCCAAAAAAAAAAAAAACCCCTTTGGAAAAAAATAGCATGTAGCAATAAAGCACACTTGGAGCTACTCAAAAGGTAATGTGCTTAATGGAAATTGCAAAAAAAGAAAAAAGACGTCTTAAACCAAGTTGTCAACTAACTTTGTTTCAGGCTGAGCAGAAGATTTAAGAGCCATCCTCAACCTGCCACTCATCAGTCTGTTTGGTCACCACGTCTTGTCAGACATTAAAGGCCAGCTGTTTCTGGCACCTTCTACCATATGAGGATAATAAACGTCTTGTTGACCCTCCTGAGGCCCATTTTGCTGTACCAGTTTTTTTTGTGCATTGGCATAATTTAACCTTCACAGTAGGTCTTACAAGGCTGTTTGTCTCCTCTTCCCTCCTCTCTGTATCTGAGCTTTCTCAGGTTATTTGTGGTGAGTCAACCATGAAAGTGGAGCTTTGTGATGCAGCTCTGGCAGCATGATTCAAGTGCACAGCAGTACTGTACCTGTCAGCCCTGCACTCATGGAGACTTAACAACAGTGTCACATGACATTACCTTTATTATATGCACTACTGGTGATGTTTGTAGTCACTTAGAGTCTGTGTTAGTGGCCAAATAAGCACTGACTTGTCCAGTGAAAACACTTTTTCAAATTTACGCTACTCACATAATAGGATCAGAACCTTACCAGCAGTAGCCAATTTATGGTTTTACACTCAAATCACCTTGACTGGAGAAAAATGGCAAGTGAATGCAAGCTTGGATGTGTCCTTATGTTCCTCTTGCTTTTGCGTTTAGTTGTTGCAGCCATTTTGCTGTCAGTTCTCTCAACCCCCTCTTCTTGCATTCACTGCAATAGTCTGTTTAATCAAAAACTTCAAAAAAGTAGCCACTGAGTTTGGAGCCAGGCTCAGGTTGAGTAGATCCAGTTTCGGCTTTTTATCAGATGCGGGACTGACTGGGGGTGTCCAGGGCGCTTTGTGCCGCTAATGGCACGGATATTTCACCACTTTATCTCAGCGAAATAAAGGGAGGGCACAGCTCACTGGGTTTTACCAGAGCTCCAGTAATTACCGGGGCAATTCAAGCACATGCTGCCGCAGGGGTGGGGTGGGTGGGGTGGGGAGGGGAAGAGAGAGAGAGAGGGGGGGGGGGGGGGGGGCGGTGGGTGGGTGGGGAGAGGACATGAAGCAGAGCCAGTCCACTTAATAAGTGGGAGATAAAGAAGGATATGGAGGACGGGGGCACTGGAACCTGTTCCTTGATACAGGGATAACATGATGACTGTTTTACTGACATTCATAGACCTCCTAAAATCACTTGCTCTTTAGGCTTGCTCACTTCTTCAGTGGGATTATTTGATAAACATGTTTGACAAAGTCTTTCTTAAAGGCTGGAAATCTTTGATGATAAGAGGAGGGGGCGTCCCCCCCAGCTTTAAAACTACAGTATAACGCTGACAGTGTTGTGTTATGCAGCCCTAGTCTAGCTCTTTCTGCCATGTGAGTGATGAGTAAAAGCATTTCTACTTAACTTCTAACCTCATAGATTCACTAAAACCCGCCACATTTTGAGTGAACTTAAGCAGACCCACATGCTATTGTTCACTTTTCCGTCTCCTTCATCTACAGTGCAGACATGTACTCACAGAGGCACACACACACACACACATGCACACACCTCTCTCGCTCTCTCTCTGTCTCTGTCTTTCACACACACTGAAGACACAGACACACACACACACACACACACACACACACACACACACACACACACACACACACACACACACAATGTGGTCTGCTGGGCTATGGACCCCCTAGTGTCCCTAGCCCCTTCCCCCATGGGGTTAGCTTCACAAGAGCTCTCACGCTCCCTTCCTCAGCAGCCATCTGCAAGCAATCTGGCTCCTCTGCCCATCTCCCGCCCTCCTGTCTTAGGCCTCTGAGCCTCCCTGTGATTAATGGGCCCAAAAGGAGTCGCATACCGCATCTAGGAGACAGTTCCTCCACCACTGATAGTCAGGACACCACAGGCTTCTCAGGCAGGATCTCGCTTGTTAAGGTGTCGTGTCCCAAGGACCCAAGTCAAAGTCGATTACTCCTCCATTTGAAGTGGGTCTCTGGCTATGCATTTCTGTCAGAGTGCAGAATGGTGGAAAGGTGATGTACAAAATCAAACGAAATTCCATCTGCTGAAGGTGGTTCTCTGCTTTGATTTATCTGAGAGCAAAAATCATCAACTATCATGTACCAAAGGACTACAGCTAAAATGAGCAACTCTGGCACATTTACATTTGAGGCTTTAATTAAAATGTTGATTAGTGTGCATTGTCCCTTTTTGTCCCAAAATAGATAAAAAAAACAATCTCTACTCATTGTATGTTCATTCTGAACCACTGAGTACAACTGGTGCATTTGTACTTTGAGTCCAGTTTTTGACCACTTACAGCGATGGTTTATTTCCCACAGGACATCAAGTGTGAAGCGGGAAGGTTCCAGAAGCTGAAGCAAGCACAGGGGGTCACGAAGGAGAAAGATCTATACGCACTCTCATTATAGAGACGAGAGTGAACGGAGAACAAAATGAAGAGGTTCCTGTACAAAATCAGGCAAAAAGAAGAAATTGTGGAGCCAAAATATTTGCACTTTCTCTTCCCAGTTTTTTTTTTTTTTTTTTTTTGACATTTTTCATCACTGTTAAACTATGAAGTAAACCATACCATAAACTGGCATTATTCTGAGGATCTAACTAAGGATAAGCACTCAGTTCGTTGTAACTGTTTTGTAATTGACTACCTGTTTCAGCCCTGATTTCTGCTACAGTTATTTACCAGGACATCAGAATTAGTGGTTGCGAACTAATCTATCTAAACTAAACTCAATTTAAAAATAGCAGTATGGTGTGTTGCTCACTGAAATTGACTGTTCACTGAAGGTTTTTTTTTAAAGCTTTGTCATTTTGAGTCAGATTAGATGTCAAGCATCTTGATGAATGATCAAATGTTGTGAGTGTAATGTTGAAAAATATTCACACTGAGATACAAAACCATATATGTTTTACTTATCATAAAGCACTCTGTCGCAAGAAATCAAACTGAGGCACAAAATATTAGCGTATAAAAAACATACATTTACATGGACAGCTACATATATCTTTAGAAATGATAAAGTCACTTCCAAGCCAAATTCTTGTCATGGTAGGTGGTAGTCACAATGTAGGTGCTTTGTCAGTATTAAAACCAGTATTTGTCTCTAAAGACTTAAAAAAGCTTTCACTACAGGCGCTAGTGAAATAGTGCTCTTTTGCTTTATGTTGTTCTATGATGAAGGCCTGAAACAGATTTGTATTAACTTCTTATTTTCCACTGGAATTGAGACCAGCGCAACTTAGTATTAGTGTTTGTGTCAAGTATAATTGATTTGGAAAATGGTCAGGGAAGGGGGTCCAAAAACAGGCTGGGTCTCCTGGCAAAGCCTGTGTTTACTGTGTAAAAAGGTTAATGGCAGAACATCGATAAAGATCTGGATTGCTGGGTAACTGCCTCGTATGACATACAGTGTGTTTATCATTCTTTACATCAAACTCCATTAATAGCTGTTAGCATAAATACTAAAACACATACAGTCCATCAGGAAGCACACTGTATTACTGTTTAACTGAAAGATTAAGGCTAAAAGAATACTTTACTCCTTTACTTAAACATATTGTCAAAATTAGGAATTGTGAGGAATATAATTGATTGTGTTTGTTTATGTTTATTGTATATGTATGGACATGCTGTAGTGGCTAATGGGAAATGATGGCAAAACTGTAAATATGTAAGATACTGTGTGGCACAAGAGGCAACTTCATCGCAGGAGGATTCTGGGATAGATGTTCTTGATACAGCTTAGCACTTAAACATGGAATATGGCTTTAAATTGGTATTATTTAGGTCACCCTGCATCCGTTAAAGCCTGTAAAATGAATAAACCTACGAAAAGAGCCTCCGCAGGAATCAGCCAGAAATGGAGTTGCCTTGAACTGCAGTACTCACGGAAGGTGTGTCCTTATTTCTTTTGTCAGTTTGGAGTTCTACAAAGCAATCTGACATTTAAATAGATTTTTTGAGACTGTCAATAAACCAATAGCATCACATGTAAAAGTGTAAAACCAAGACACTGAAAATTACATATGTTGAAATGAGTTTGTCTTGTCTGTTATCTTAATCCTCTTGATTCAAGTAGTCTGGGGTATTCCAGAAAGCATGTCTACACTCTTTAGGGGTACAAAGGCTTATCACACCAGCAGTACCCTCAAAGGCACATAGTTCTACCTTTTAACCACTGTTTTACAACTAGTTTGTACCTTCTCCAAAGCTCAATAGGTACACATCAGTACCTTAATGTCCAAATATTAGCCTTTGGGGGTACATTAATACTTAATGTACCTTAAGATACAGATTTATACCCCTACTGTCCCCCTATTTCTGAAAGTCTAGTCAGTTAGCTGGGTATGTCACTCAGAGCAAATGGTAATCCTCCTGATAGAAGTGAAAGTCAGTCCCATTGGTCATTCTGATCACACGGCTCATCACATCACACACAACAAAATTCAACCTGCATTTAACCCATCACACACGTGAGCAGGGGGCAGCCATGAAAAAGGCGCCACTGGAGCAGTGTATTGGGACGGTACCATGGTCAGGGTCCCTCAGTGGCACTTCTGGCAACCCGGAATTCGTGGCATATTTTTTGTGCTGAGTTCTTAAGTGCTAAACTGGGCTCAGTGACTTCGTTTTATCCAAGATGAATGCAGAGACATGTTGACAAATTCATATTTGTTTTGGTTTTGTGGGAGAAATCAGAAACATCAGTCACAAAAGTGTCTTTTAGTTGGCACGTTGTGGGTAGCCTACCAATGTGCACCCAATTTTAAGAAATTAAACTCACATGGTCTGTTCAGTTTTTAAGAAACATTATCCAGTCTTGTGCTATTTAAACGTAAGTGTAGCTAGTTTTTATAGATTTCTCAAATTTATGTTGATGGTATTTAGAGGACAGATGAATGCATCTGTCTTTACGATTAGCAGCCCTTGGAAGGTGCTTCAAGTGTGTGGTTTACTTACTGACGCAGATAAGTTAACTCAGAGTAATTAGTAAACCTACTGCTAGAAGACTCATACAGTATCTCTTAGTTCACTGTTAGAATATAACTATAAGACTTTTTTATATGGAGTTTTACTACTTGCTCTGGGTTAACATTAGCCTGGTAAACCAGCCCCTTGTACTTCATTTCATTTTGTACAGAGGGTCTGGAGTTGCTGCATTGGGAAACGATTTCTTCCTGGAGGTGTGGACTCTGCTGAAGTTTAAAACAAGTGGCTCTTCCTTTACCCAATCTCTAATGTCTGGTCGTCACTTATGCAGTTAGCCTACCTACGCACTACAATTCAAATGTAGCACACAAAGTCAACGCCATCGCTCACTCCCTCTGTTCGCAATTGGTTCGGGTTCGGTTGATCCGAATACATGAATGTCAATGGCAGCAAGGCCAGACCCCTTGTACAAAATGAAAGTACCAGGGGCTTGTTTACCAGGCTAAGTTAACATACCCAGGTGACTAAACTTGCTTTCTGGAATACCCCTCTGATATGTTATGACATTGCACTGGGTCAAAGCAGGATTTCCCAGCATGACATGCAGCCAAATGTATCTAATGCCTTTAGACCCGTTGAGAATTTACACAAATTACACAAAGCACAACAGGTTAACACCATTGTTTTCACTCATTTGAACTTACTGCCATACTGCCTCTGTTTCATACTACTGATATTATCATTCTCTGTTAAAAAGCTCATCTTAAAACTGTACTTCTGCCTTCAAACTCTTTTTACCCCACCACCTCTCTGTCTGCACTGTCTATTGCCCTCATACTGTCAGACACTAGAGTGTCATGAACACCTGAGGATATTGTACATATGCCATAATTGTCCATTACAATCAATCCACTGTCCATAAAGTGCATATGTATGTATGTACAGTGATAGCTGTATTAAATAGACATAATCATCTGTGCAGAGCCGGAATGGGAATTTGTGATCCATCCTCATTGGTGTCGCAAGCCTTCATTTTGCCACTCTTACCCCGCCTCAATCATGAACCAATTATAAAAAAAGGTGAGTTCCACTGTCTAGGACAACGCTAGTTCTTAAGAGGCAGTAATTGTCACTGAACCTGCTAACAGCAAGCCTTGACGTTGCCATTCTTTTCCCATAAATATGGTCTGCACACACAGTACAGTAGTGTGCCAAAGTTGTCTTAAAAAATTTGCTTTACCATACATTTTCACAATATATGGTAAATTCAGTAATCTACAGTTACAGCCCACTCTTGTCTGTAATGTTATATTCGCCACCAGTAAATTTGCAAACCACATACAACACCATGTGCAATATTGACTATACAATGATTTTGTGTTCTTCTAAATCCAGGCTGTCTTGCATCCTTTTTTACACTATTCATGTAGATGTTTGTGAATTTTTTTGTTTTCTGGATAATGTCAGACATCCTAAGTCTCCTGTGACCTCCGGGACTCTCCCACATTTGAAAAGCGACTCCGGTTGCTGTGTTGTTGACCTCCCTGAAATTAGTTTCTGCAGGTTGGATATGTCTGTGATGTACACCAACTTCTATGACAATCTGATGAACACTTTCAGGCTAGACTGTTTTACTTTAACTTTTAGTTGTAATGGTATATAGTATACATATGTGTGTATGTGTGCTCTCAAAGGTTGACATAGTGAACCTACATTAGAAATGTGATGTGAAAAATTACCTTCACAGCCTAAGAAGAACTTCATAGAATTTTTGGGATTATTTGACCCACCTTCTCTGGACCAACATACAATAAAAATGTTGCAGTCTTGGTTGAAACCATTGACTGTATATAGGAATCCTATACACAGTCATATCCTATCCTGTCTACAGTCAATGTTTGAAACCGTTGGCAGGTTATACCACAAAACTGATTTTAGTCTCTCCAGCCTTTAGCCTGGTAAACCAGCCCCTTGTACTTCATTTCATTTTGTACAGAGGGTCTGGACCAGACACCGTCAGAAACGATTTCTTCCTGGAGGTGTGGACTCAGCTGAAGTTTAAAACAAGTGTCTCTGTCTTCACCCAATCGCTAATGCCTGGTTGTCACGTATGCAATTAGCCTACCTACGCACTACAATTCAAATGTAGCACACAGGGCAGGGTCAACGTCACAGCTAACAAACACACCCTCTGTTTGCTGATTGGATCGGTCTTGCTGGGGCCGACTACATGACCCTCAAGAGATTCCAGTCCAGACCATCTGTACAAAATGAAATCAAGTACAAGGGGTGGGTTTACCAGGCTACCCAGCCTTCTTCCTCTTAATGCTAACAATGTTAGCACTTAGCCGTGTCCATAATGGGTATATTAAAACATGAAAACGAGTTGGTATGTTTGGTGAGGAGTAAAACAACGGTAGCCTGTGATGGTATGTATACATATTTTACCTTTTAGGGTTGATGGTCAGTGTAAGGACACTGATAGGAAGAGAAAACATGTTTGTGCTGAGGCCATGAAGACAGGGCCGGATTAGTGAAGAAGCCAACCGGGCACAGGAGGCCGGAGGGCAGGGGTGGAGGAGCAGCCTCATAGGTGTGGTAAAGTCTGATGGTCTGAGGGTCTGATGTTCCTGAGTGAGCACCATTAATGCAAAGGCAGTGGCTATGGGTCCGGACCAGCAGCTGGCCACTATTTACACAGCACACTGCCGGACCAATAAGGGGCAAATTATTGGTACGGAATTAGTTTCCAGACCTTTATGTTTTGAGCCATCCTCAACAGATGGTACATTCCAGATAGCCTAACCCTAACCCTGCATGCACAACAAATCCTGCGCACAGTTTTGTAATAAGAGGTACAGCAGATTCCGTACCAGCAATACCAGGTCTAGGGGCATAGAAGCTGGCGTAGCAATAGCCACTTTGTAATGCAAATATGCAAACAGGGGTGTGAATTGTGTAAAAAACGTATGGCATATAGCGTCGATAATCCATCCCTGTGTGAAGATGCTGTTGGGTTGGAGCTTTAAGGTGGAGAGAGGGTGGAGCGGGCGGATGTGTTAATGCAGGTGGTGGTGGGGTGTCTGGAAGGATAGGGCCGGGATGAAATAAGAGCTGGGAAGCAGCTGCAGGACATCTGTCTTGTTCTGACACATGTGGCATTTGACTTCCAGTGTGAAGTTCAAAAGAGTTTTATAATGACGCAGCTGCCTAAGGATGTGTGTGTGTGTGTGTGTGTGTGTGTACGCATTCATGTGCGTATGAGCACATATGTGTTATAAGGAGATAAACTGTGTAGCTAGTTGTGAGTATGTACACATTTATGTGTGCATGTGAGTGAGTCAATGTGTTCGTGTGTGTGTGTGTGTGTGTGTGTGTGTGGCAGGGGGTTGGGGGGGGGGGGGGCGGCATAGCCAACTCACCCACGCTAACACTTCATTAACTTTATTAATGCCATTTAAACGATGGTCAACACCAGTACCTACATATATATCTTTACGTATAGAAAAGCTTTTGAATCCCCAACATTGAGCAACATAAATCATATTTACAAAGGGGTATATTTGTTTCGGAGGCCCTGGTTTGAGGGTTCTGGGGGCATGCGCTTGCATGTGCACTGTTTAACATTTGTGTCTGATGTCCTCCCTGTCTGCCTCAGCACCTGCTGGTTAGCTCAGGCAGTGGGGTCAAGGGTCAAGTCCTTGAGGTCAGAGGGCAGCTATGTCCACATACTGATTGAGAACTCAGCTGGGTTAATAGCCGCAGGTGTCTGATGCTCCCTCAAAGGAAAAAAGAGGAATATTTCCTTTTGTGGTTGTGTGAATTAGTTTTATGCTTTGCTGAATGCTAGATAAATAATTAGAGCCATATGTTTTTTAAGGGAAAAAAGTATTATGTATGCATTGTCCCAAGCTAATGTGTTTGTTTAATTCTTAAGACAGAAGCAGAAATAAAATCTGCATGATAAAGTTGGAGAAATTTTCATTATGAGACTGGTTTTAATAGATCTGCATTCAATTATATTTTTCATGACAATTGATTGTATTCGGATTGGCCTTAAACTACTGGTTTATAGCTTATGCTACCCAGCTACAAGCTGCCAGCCAAGTATCCAAGAAAGAATATCTTATCGCTTCTTTCAGTAGTGAAAATAAAATGCTCAAAGCTCTGTTAGAAATTACTGTCCCAAAATCCTTTTTTATTTTGATTTTATTTAGATTTGGATTTCCTTTTCAAAGGAACACACACCACACACACTATGCAATTGCCAGTCATTTTATGTAATTCACCTTCAGCATACAGTCACAGTTACTTAGATGGTTACTATTAAATTATTAAATTATCAATAATTGTATGGATGTATTTAAACTCCAGCATACAGTAACAGTCATTCAGATAGTTATCTAATGGTCTGTACATGGATGTACTGATAGTGGTGTATTTTTGCAAGTACTGTGTGACACCAAGCCCCCTGATGGTAACAAGTGCACCTTGCAGTCGAAAAGAGTTTGTCCTGTGGGACTCATACTATTCTCAGGCTTCCTTTGAGAGAGTACAGGAATATACTTATGTTAATGCCAGTATTGAATAACAATTCATTGTGCTTGACCAACAGTTACAAAGACATGTTTTACAGTATACTTACTTATTATTAGTTAGTTTTTATATGTATATATCTGTCATTTTATGCTCAGGAATGGCTTCACAAGGTTAACTGGTGAGGAGCAGTCTACCCAGGAGCTGAAACCCAAAACCTTTGAAGGCACCAAGAATGCATTTAGATTTATAGAGTTTTAGGAGGGCTTTTATTGTGCTGATTTGTTTGCATTCTTGTGATGTGGTCTTTACACAGGAATGCCTCCTCACACTTTGTCATTATCAGAGCATACCTCCCCTTTGTATTGGCTTAGAATGGTCCTCTTTTTAGGCAGTGCTCATGAGAACCTGTTTAAAAATCTCATTTGGTTATGATCTTTCAACCTCCCACGCCCTCTCTTTTTCCTTTTTTAATTGCACTTCTTGGGTCAGCGTTAGCTGAGTAAGAGAAAAACACAAAAAGGGTATACATACTCATTTTGTTGCATCATGTCGCCTTAAAAGAGTGCCGGGAAGCCTTGTTGGTGTTGAAGTCCAGTAAATGTGAGTCACCCAGGTGTCTGTGAATTTCCTCTCTTCTATGTTTTTAGCATGATTTGTATTTTATCGCCATGTGGAATGAGTGAACTTGCAGCACAGAAGTCAGATGCCATCAAAGTAACCGTCTCATTTATCTGTGATCCAAAGCATCTGTTCTGACGAGACTGACCGGAGTGATGCAGTTAGTACCATAACAGTGCTATTCTACATAAAAACTAAAATAAATAGCAAAACAAATATCAGAACAGTGTGCTAACAATCACCTTTTAACCAGAAAAACAACACACCCTGAGTTGGCTGTTTAGTAAATGTTACGCCTTTTGTTAAGTGCTGTTTAATTTATCTCAGATATTATTACCAGATGGTCAAAGTCCTCAACAGACACTATTAAAACTAAACCAAACCATGTCCAGACAGAGACTGGCAGAGAGGGTATTTGTTTATTAGTTATGAATCTCTTGACTTATTGTCTGTGAAGACCAACACGGTAACATACATGTCATGCAAACATACCAGTTGCTTTATGGAGAATATTTTACGGACATAAGATCAGGCATGGGGTATTAGACATTATATGCAGCCTATGTAGGTCAGACATGGCTGTTTCTGTCATTATGTTGGCGGCACAGTTAGTTCATTTTTCGGGGGCTGTGAATTATGTCGCCTGTATGTTAGCATGCATAAAGCATCTCTGCCACGTGTGTCCTTGTTGTAAACCAGAACTTCAAACCCACTCACTGTAGGTTTATATCATGCTATCAGTTAATGGTGTCAGATTGTTCTATAATACTACAACAGTTAAATATCACACCTGGTATTGAGGACAGGTACACTGCAGACTGAAATTACTAATAACAATTTACTAACTACTGTGGTTCCTGCCAGCCAGTACAAACGCATTTCAGACTAGTTTGAAAGGCTTGGGGGGAAAATGTCTAAAAAATATCAAGACTGAATCATTTACTTCCATCACCATGGTGGCTACAGTGCATATTTACATTAATGTAAATTTTTGCATTAGTAAGCCATTTGGCAGAGAAAGGAATTACCATGGAGTGCTTGTAAGTAATGGAGCCAGCCTCCTGACCACCAGCATTCATTGCTCCCATTCTTTCAGCCGGGCCACAAATTCACCAGACGTGTGCGACTTCATCAGTTCTCCTACAGCAAGAGCCCCAGTGGCGTCTCTGTGTGGGTAAGAGGATAGACGGGAGGAGTGGTGGCGGGTGTGGTGAGAGTGTTTGTCAGAGGAAGTTGTGAAGACTCAATAACCATGGTGTTGGACTTCAGCAGTAAAATCCAAATTCATGGATGATGTTAAGGCACACAGATGAGTCAGAGAGTGTGCATGTGAAGATTGACATTTTTTTTCCACAGCCAACTCATAAGAATAATTTGGGAAAATTCTAATTACAGCAAGCAACTGACAGAACAGGTAAGAATGGGTTAAGGTTTGTTGAAGCATCTACAATTACTGTGAGGTTACTGTCAACACAGTATTGACTGTGTATTGAGTATTACTGTGTCAACACAGTATTGACGTTGAACTAAATATAATTTCTTTCACCTATTCAATTCACCTACCTTTGTAATTATATTAATTATAATATTAGTCACATATATTAAAAGTGTAATTGTTAAAACAGGTAAGTGACATCTGCAATTATTGTGTGTCAGTAATTATTAGTAATAGTAATTGTTAATAATGCAGGTATGTGTGAAATTCCTTTGAGACAATGGACCAAATATAGAGGAAAGCAAAATAACACATTTCAAATTGAGGAAAAAAAACATTCATCAATCAACAGTGTTTTTCACTCACAGGGAGTGATATCAACCACATCAGCCCCATGGCTTTGAAGCAGGTTAGTGCTTGGTTTACTGTAACTTCATATTAGATATGAGGACACTTTATCATTGAGTTACTGTAGGTGTCATTTGTCTAACCAGATTATCAACATAATTGGATTTTAAAAATATTGCTGCATTGAAATGTAAACTTCACCCAGGGTGTATTTTAATCATGTGAAGATAAAGTGCTAACTGCCTTATTTACTGTGCACACATAAATCACACTGATAGGTAATTACAGGATTATGTTCATGTGGTACATTTAATGTCAATGCAACGACTGGAGACTGGGCAGCATGAAATATAAAAAGCTACAATGCAAATTCAGACCTGGCGTCAGACACGGATTAGCAGACGGGTCTTGCGTTGCTTGCATGTGGGGTGGGGGGGGGGTGGGGTGGGGGGGTGGGGGGGGGGGGGGGGGGGCTAGGTGTCTTGTAGCCTCTTAGCAGTCACCGGACCTGTGACCTGTGAAAATGTATTACTGTATCTGTGTAATGTTGAACTTTTTGGTGTCAAAAGAGCTTAGTATAAATGTAAACACATTACTACCTATGCAAACCTACAAGAGAAATGTTATTGAAACGTAGACTATGAGGTCAAAATGCCTTTGATTTGACCCATGTCTTCCCAATGAACCAATAACCATGTTGAGTCATGCGGGCATGTGGAACATGTTACACCTAGAGCCAGCTGACCGCTACGCTCCTGACCTCCATCGTGGCGGCAGTTTTTGGCTCCCTGCAAATTGGATATCACACAGGGAATGTCAACGCTCCAGCCAGGGTGAGTAAGTGTGAGATGGAGATGGAGATGGAGGGGAGGGTAGGGGAGGGTAGGGGTCGGGTGGACTCCTCTAGGTGGGGAAACAGAGGTTGGCACAGCACCATCGTAGGCATGTAAACATCTCCTCAGTCCACACAACCCTGCTCCCCCGCCAACCACCCACTACCCTGAAAATATAGAGTAAACTTTGCAATCCTCTGCCAGTTTTCCCCTTTTTGGCATAGCTCCAGTTCACATTTTTCGAGCTCCTTTATGTTTTCACATAGGTACGCATGATGAGAGGATCAATTTGATTTATGGTTGATGTGTGTGTGGGCTGTTCCAGAGCGGGTAGTTAGCAGTGTTTAGCTTTTCATCATTAAAATATTTTGGAAACCATCTGCAAGCCATTTTTAATCACACACACACACAGTCCTTGGCCTGTCAAAGAACAGGTATAAAATGCTACTGCCTATATCACACTTGCTTAAGTTAACAAGGCTATTGGAGGAAAAATTCGAATTGACATTGTTTTTTGTTAACTGGGCATGTAGTCAAAGGTAGGTTTTAAAAGGGTTTTGTTCATACCACATTTGCAATAGTTTACAAGGTTGTTGAAAGAAATTCAAAGACTGAGTTTTGTTTATTGGGACTGAAGTTAAAAGAAATGTGTGTGTGTGTGTGTTTGTGTGTGTCAATGTAGATCATTGAGGAATTCTTCAATGCCACCTGGACGTCTCGACACAATCAGTCCATGCCTGACCACAGTCTTACATTTTTGTGGTCGCTCTCTGTCAGTATAAAAGACTTTGGAGCCTTATTGGGCTCACTTGGGGTCAAAGGGCTGGCGGACTCATTTGGAAGGTGAGCAAAATATCATTAACACATTATTATTATGCTGTTGCGGAGTCAATGCAGGTTCTGTTTTTCTACCATTTGTATGACTGACTGTGCTTGTTCAGTGTTAAACTTTTCTAATGACCCTGTTTTTTAGGAAGGTCAGACATTGACCCTTTCTCACCCCTCCACCCTTTTTGAATTAGACGGAATTCCATCCTGATCGTGAACTCCTTGTCCATCATAAGTGCGTGTTTGATGTTCTCCAGCAAGAGCCTGGAGTCTTTTGAGGTGCTGATCATGGGCCGTCTGATATTCGGCCTGTTCTGTGGGTTAGCCATGAGCCTGAACCCACTCTACATCCAGGGAGTCTCCCCCACCAACCTGCGTGGGGCGTTTGCCACGCTCAACCAGGTCTCCTTTGCTTCGGGCATTCTGCTGGGGATGGTGAGATCACACATTGTTTCTTCTCTGTGTTCATTTCTGCTGTGAAAATGACTTTTTACAAAGTTATAGTTATAGTTATGTTTATAGTTATCGTTCTATGTGTGAACAGATCTTAAGCCTTGAGGCATTGAACTCATTATCCGGGGCCTGGGCAGCATCAGCAACAATATGGGTCTACTATGCGTGTTGTTTGTGTGTGTGGTAGGTGGTTGGCCTGGAGACGGTGTTAGGTACGGAGGAGAACTGGGCCATGATGCTGTCATTATCACTCATCCCAGCAGCGCTGCAGTACCTCACCCTTCCTTTCTGTCCAGAGAGCCCTCGCTACCTGCTCATCAACCAGGGCAAGGAAGAGCAGGCAGAAAAGGGTAGATGGAATGTGACTGTGTCTTTGCCAAGCTGTGATTTATACGCATACATACATAACTACACACATACATACATGAATGCATACAGTACATACATACATACACACATACATACATACATACATACATACTTATGCACATACAGCATACATAAAAAAAAAAAAAACAGTATCATAGCTGTATCTAACACTGTACAACCAAATGAAGAGTGTGAAGTATTTCACTGAGAGATACCCATAGCCTGTACCAGGAATACAATCATAAAATGATTGTGTAGGTAATTCCAATGTGTTTGTTTAAGCGCTGCAGAGACTCAGAGGCAACCCTGACGCCGTTATCCAGGAAATAGAGGAGATGAAAGAGGAGGCCACTCACAGCCAATCAGGTGTCACCATCAGAGAGTTCCTGACAAAGAAGCGGTACAGGCAGCCTATCAGACTTGTTCTGATTATCAATTTGGGAAGCCAGTTGTCTGGTTTCAATGCAGTGAGTTTATTTTCTGTCATTCTTGGGATTGAGAACGTATTTAATATCTCCTCCTGCCTTAGATTTGTCATATAGACTTTCAGACTTAATGATTCTGACCTTAACTATCCTTTAGTAGTTCATAATGTTTCAAGACTAATGATGGTTCCAAAGCTTCCATACTACATTTCCCCTTTATTTCACAAGGAGGAAAACATTTGGGATGTGGTGCATTTGTCCTGCAGACATGAATCTTAATGCTTGCCTGTATCAGGAATATTCCCATGGAGCATCGTGAAATTCATTTGAATTATTCAGGCTCAGAGTTTTCGAAGCTCTTTTTAAATTTTACACTTTTTTTGTTGAAGGGCAGTTGGGAAGTGTTAGGGGTGACTTTTGGGTCAGTGTGTCATCCCCCAGGTTTGGGACCACAGCGGGAGATCTAGACAGCATTACTCATGTATTTTTCTTCTTTCTTTTCAGATTATAAATTATTCAACAAAAATGTTTGCCAAGTCAAAATTTGATGAGGCGAAATATCTGACGCTGGGGGTTGGGGCTGTCAATGTGGCGTTCACCGTAGTGGCTGTGAGTGTTGGCAGGCCCTCGTTTTTGCCTGTGTTATGTGTGCAGAGCACTGTGTAACTCAAGACAGATCATACAACTTTCAACTCATTAAAACCTTTCTTTGCTTATATCCAAGTTTTTCTTGGTGGAGAGAGCCGGTCGCAGGAGGTTGCTGCTGACTGGCTTCCTGTCTTTAGCACTATGTAACATGCTAATGACCATTACGGATTCCATCCTGGTAAGGATAGAGCCTAACTTTAATTATGGACTTTGCTGTTATACGTATTATTTTTTACATTATCCTGGAAATGTCACCACTTACTTATTTGGAGGGTGGATTGGGAAACACTAGACCAGTTTTTAAATGATTATATCTGCTCAATTCATTAGGCTACCACAATTTAAAACCAGGCACATTAAAGCTCATTCAGTTGTCTTTCTAGTAATATCATGGTTTATGACTATGTAAGTGATGGTATGACCACCATGGCCATTTGAAGACACTACCCATGAAAAAAGTTGCCAGTTGCCTTTGACTTCATATTCTGATATATCTGTTCTAGTTTTTCCAACTCACCACATCACTGAAAATGGGTAAAAAAGGCTAAATGAGTTAATTTCCTCAAATAAAGTTGAGGAGAGGATGATGAAACAAAAACTAAACATCCTGCCTACTGATGTCACCAGCATTCTTTCAGCGTTTTCAAAAAGCTCTGGTTTGCTTGTCCACATGACAACGCAACGGTGGCATTGTCAGATTTTTCCACTCTGGAACTCGTTTTCAAAAAACTCAGTTTCAGGGCACCCAGAACACCGGTGCCGTGTGGAAGAAAGGCTGAAACGAATAACAACTTTACCGTTTCTGAAACGAATAGCAACTTTACCGTTTCGTGGGCAGGGCCATTTATCTGCATCTTGTAGGCAAACTTGGCCTTTCAAGTTGACAGTTGGGTTGCATGTGGCTCACTTGCTCCCCTTTGCTTCTTGATGAAAATGTTGTCATTGTTGAAAGTGATGGAGGACACACTGAACAACTTTCTGAATTTACTTTATAACAGGATCTGAACTTGTCACTTTCAGAAAACTGGCAGAATTAAAATGTAAATTTTAGAAAGCATGTGGCAACTTCTTTTTGAGGGCTAGTTATATTAAAATGGCAGTAGTGGCCATCCGAATCCTTTCATGGTCATAAATCATGATATTACTAGAAAGAGAACTCAATAAGCTTTAATTTGCATGGTTTTAATTGTGGCAGCCTCATTGATTGAGGAGATATTGCCAGTTTTTATGGTCCATCCAGTATTTCTGTCTTCCTGTTAACTTTGATTGTAATATGTGTTCCTGCAATTATTTTTCACATTATCTTGCAAATGTCCCCACTTACATGTCTATGTCTGTGTCTTCCTATCAGTACATTGTGCCAGATGTGCGGAGCCTGCAAGTGTTTGTGGTGTTTTTCCTGATCTCTGCGTATGAGGTGGGGCCGGGGCCCATTTCCTGGTTCATTGCGGCTGAACTCTTCGACCAGTCTGCCCGCCCCATGGCCATGGCCTTCACTAGCATGCTGAACTGGGGTGGGAAGTTTTTGCTGGCATTACTCTTTCCCCCACTGCTCGTAAGTTGTTTTCAAATATGTCCTGTGCACAAACTGTTATAGTAGATTATGTGTTTTCAACAATTTAAGGTTAAAGCCATTTTGAGGATATGTCTGTGGTAATGATACAATGTAATGAGAAGTGTTTTTGTCCTCTGACTTACAGAAACTCTGTGGCGCTTACGTATACCTCCTCTTTATGGCGATGGCCCTCGTGGCGTTCACCTACACCATGTTCCGTCTGCCTGAGACGCGTGGGCGTACTTTCGACGACATTGCAGCCGAGTTCCGTGGAGCAGAGGGCATACCACTACAT
This sequence comes from Coilia nasus, assembly GCA_027475355.1. Classification (NCBI taxonomy): domain Eukaryota; kingdom Metazoa; phylum Chordata; class Actinopteri; order Clupeiformes; family Engraulidae; genus Coilia; species Coilia nasus. The sequence goes on along the minus strand of CM050205.1, from coordinate 31,370,893 downwards.
AACAAGACCACCTTCAACACGTTTAGCACCTGACTGGCCCAGTTCCCATAAGCCCCAGCTCCAACATGCCCATCCACTACTTCAGGCACAGCTCAGACCATCTACCTCGTGCAGATGACCTCTCCCTCTATGTTGTGCTCTACAAGTCTTTGGTGACCAGACTTGGATAATGGCAAATGTCCCATATGAGTTGTAGTCTGGACATGGGTGATTGTGTTTTTTTTTACATTTTACCTTAACAGTTAATATTCTTCAGTCTTACTTGCAGGATGTCCTGCTCTGAGGGATGGAGGGACGGGAAGAGACAGTACCGCCCAAAGCTATTATTGGCCTGTGAATTCTGGCACGCCTCTGACCTGTGTAAATTTGAAACACTCTTGTGAACGAATATGGGGTTGCTGAGTGTGAAGATGGAACATCTTTCCCTTTGCTTGAATGACTTGATTGAGACTTTGAGAGGAAAAGCACACACGGTGTGTCTGAAGAAGAAAAAAATACCTTTAAAAGCAGGAGACTTGTGTCATTATGTTATCGGTCGGCAATGTTTTCAGTGCTTTCATGTAATGTACAATATGTATTTTAATCTAAATGTATTCAGCACACAAAGGTAAAATAACATATTTCACATCATACAGTAAGTTCATTCCAACTTCGATTTGTGTGTAAATCTCCCCACAATACTGTATGTTAGTCTAGTGGCTAATATAAGACACACAGCGAAAATAGTAATGAAGTTCTAAACACAGGGGTGGGTCGTTTGTACTCTGTTGTATTGTTGTCTAAAACAAGGTAAACTAATTACTGGAACAGAGGAGGGGGGGATTTCTTGTTAACAACGAACATCCATTAAAAGTAGGCAAATATAAACACACGCTCAACTGTGGAAAAATTACACAGACGGAGACAAGCCGTCGACATTTTTACTGCACAATTTAACAGACTTGTAAAACTTATCAGGGTTTCTTAACAGTCTCTCATGGGCCCATAATGAGAACCTGTTGTATCTGTCATTTACCTTTTGTGAGGAGAGGTTCATGCATTTCAGAAATGTGTGCTTGTTAGGTCTAATTATACTCCCAACTTCAGTACAATGTCACAACACTGTTTAATATGTGTGATGCAACCTGCCAGTTAAAAAAGAGGTCAAAAATAGAACAATAATGGTTCCTGACATATTGAATCACTCAATAGTTTCCATTTATATAAACAAATGTGACTTTTCTCACTGTGCAAGGTCAAAAATAGTACATCTCTGCTGTCCTCACAAGCCGTCTGATATAGTTTGGAGTGTCTTTTCAATGCCAATTAACCCTCACAAGTGCCATCAGAAATGGCAACCTGGTCCCCCATGTCGACAGACAGGGTCATTGCCAGGCGGACAAACAGACAGACAGACTCATAAACACACACACACACACACAGGATCATTGCAATACCTGGTCAATACCCTCCAGGGGACCAGGTGAAAATTCAGTTGACAAACAGGGCCATCTAGTTTAGCGCATACAACTGTGGCCAGTCCTTATGCATTATCTCACCAGGTAAACTGAGAAGATTGTATGGGGGGTTTAACTGATATTAACACTGTATTTGCTTTTAATGACAGCTTCAACATTAGGGCTAAACCATTATTAGAAGTTCATGTTTATTAAGAGGAAAACATTAGTACAGAGTGCAACTGTCACGCTGAATAAACGACAGCACATGGTTTTTACCTAAATCCTTGCCAAATCAAGAATGTAAGACCAGTTCAGATAATCTTGTGTAATAAATGCCACTGAAACAGACACATATAAAGTTTTTTAGTGAATTGCCATTGTTTTACCTCAAATAAATACACACACGTGTGCTTTTTGTTTAGAAATAGCCTCGTCCTTGCATAACATAAAAACAAAACAGGAATTTATTTTCGAGTCACAGTCTGTAGTGCTCTGACCACAAGGGCCTCTGGGGAGGCTCTGTACTGAGAGCCTCTCTCTGTCCATTGTAACTGGCCTGACACGTGGCTGTCCTGCTGAATCTATGGCTAATATAAACTTTAGAAAATAGACAGTATCCACACACTGATTATGCAGAAAGTTGATCATACAAGACTACACAATGACTTGGTCTTCAGAACATGTTACTGAAAATAAGCAAAAATGCAAACTTACTGGAAATGTATTAATTTAATTTATTTAGTAGTTATTGTTAAATAAGCCTTGTTGAAGGTTGTTGGAAATTCTGAATGTTCAGTCCCAAGACGGTGGTAAGTATAAAGTAAAAACTTTATTGTCCATGATGGGGAGTTTCCATAACACATTTGCTGTAACAGCACAGACCCAAATAACCTTGCCACAAATAATTGTGGCTTTAAAAATATTTCATTTACACATCAGAGAAAGTTCTGCCCCATTTTTAAAACACAGACCTTCAACAACTGCAGCATTCATGTTTTTCCTGATATTAATGACTTCTGCATCCTCCATATAGAGCAGTCCTCCTAGATGCATGTCATGTTCCAACATAAAATCTGGTGCTAAAGTTTCAGTGAACAGAAGTGAACAGCATAAAGTCATGCTGAAAATAGCAATAACAAATTATGCATTTTAATGTGTTGTGTTGATAATGCCCTGTTGGCCTTAGTTTCTCTAAATTTTCTGTTCTTTTAAAAGGGTTGCGATGCCCTCTCTGCGAGCAGTGTATGGGGCATGCTTCAGACTGAACACATTAGCAGGGAAAAGATTGCCGCTCGGTGCATACATCTCCTCTCCCTTCGGCCCCATCAACATCCGTAGAGTCTTATTCCGCAATAGGATTTTGTCATAGAACTCCACTCCTCCTTTAGCATACTCAGGGGAGAGGCTAGCTGCACGGCGGTCAGACCTGTAGTCCAGCCACTGGCTAATCTCATCAGCGGCGAGGAAGTAGAACGCAGCCCCTAAACCAAGCACAACTACATTTACCAACCCCCGTGCCAGCATGGAACCTGTGTACAGTCCGAAAATTTGCTTAAGCACCACGCTGTTGACAAAGATCCCGGCGAGGCAGGCCGGAGCAACCGCTGCATGCAGCACCGGTCCAGCCGACTCCAGACGGACCACCTCCCGGGCGATGGCAAACTTCTTCGCCTCAGGTGAAAACACGAGGGACTCCTTTAGGCTGTTGCCAATTTCACTCTCCCATTCGACCTCCTTGCCATTAATGAGAATGGTGCGGTTAGTGATGCCAGCTAAGTCATCTGCGGAGCTGTTGAAATTGGCTGGAATGCCAACGTGAGCACCGGCGGGTAGCCAGGGAACACCAGCACCGATTGGGTGGAAGCCAAAGGAGGCAAAGGCAGTGTAGTTTTTGGTGGAGCCCACAGTGCAATCCTTTAATACCGCTTGAAATGTGTCCTCCAGTTTCTCAGAGAGACTGGCGGGTTCCCCTTTACTCCACGCCTGATAAAGCTTTCGGTAAGTCCCGTTTGGAAAAACATGATAGAAAATATTAGCCGTGAAAACTCCTCCGCAGCTTATAAGCAAGACTGGCGTCCGGTACTTCTGCACAAATGCAGACACCTTCAGAAATGAGGAAATCATTTGGTGGCCCAAAATGGTGGCTTTTCTGTTGAGAAAAACAAAATGGTCAGTACAAACAAACAGCTAATTTGCTTGGCACACAATGCCACAAACAATGCAGCAAAAAACATGCTTTGGTCATTATAAAATTTTCCTCAGAGACTATGGCGCAATATGTTGTGACAAGCTGAATAACAATATTTTTTTTATTTACAGCTTTAATGGAGGTGTAAAGGTTAACAATATTATAGTTTGGTGTGTGCCTCAGGCCATCCTTACAAATGTGTGTTTGCTGTAACATCATAATCAGAAAAAAACTGGGTCGGTAGATACATTTTTGTAGTCATCAGTCATCATTTTAGATACAGCGGCGGGTCCATGTATGAATCCTATGCAGACCCCTAAAGTCTCGCACTCTGATTGGTTGCGTCTCTTCCTTTAAGGCCATTAAGACCTAACATTAGGCTACTTCTGTTACGAAAAGCAATCGGTCAGTAAGTTTGCAAGTAAGTTTGTAAGTCGAACGAGCCTACTGTCAGTCATATGTCAACAACACACCCCTGTCCCATAGACATGAACTACCATGAAGTATCTTGCTCCACCTATCTACCATCTTTGTTATAACTTCATTTGTCCGTGGGCTTGTCTGAAATAATTGGTTGGCTTTAAGCAAACCATTCAGTGACCTTTCTGTCCAAACGTCACCATACCACATTTCAAGTCCAGAATGCATTGCTTTAACAAGCCTTATGTCTGTCTGCATATGTCAACAAGATTGCTGCATTAAAAATGCAGCAGTGACGTCAAACACAAATCTTCTTCCTGCAACAACGCGACTGAGCTTGCACCTTCCTAATCTCCGTAGATGACACAGATGTCATGTGTTGTGTATGTAGGAAACAGGGGTGGGGCGCAGGCTGTAGTGTGGTGCACTAAGTTCAGACATTTTGGTGACATCCCCACACCTTTCTAGGAAGTCTGACAAAATTTCTTACCACAATTTAATTTCAACCCACAATGCATCCCTGACTGTAATCCGCTGCATACATTTTTATCAAGTCAAATATGCCTACAATTTCTAACCATCATGCAACACTTTCAGCACAGAATGCATCCCTGACTGTAGTCTGCTGCATATGTTTTTATGAAATCGAATGCACCTAAGCTAGGTAACTGCAAAATGTGTCTTGCTCAAAACTCATCGAATGGACATGGTTTAGCTACTGACACTAATCTTAACTTATCATCAGTTAATGGGGCAGTGGTGGCCTGGCGGTTAAGGTATCGGACGTGTGACTGCAGGTTCGCAGGTTTGAATGCACCATCTGCCAGAAGTGCCACTGAGGCACCCTGAGAATGGTACTGTTCCCTCACACTGCTCCAAGGGCGCCGTTGTCATGGCCATGTTTTTTTTTTTTTTTTAAGATATTTACAATACATTATCGTGATAAAGAAGTTATTAGTGTGGCCGTTGGTGCATTAGGCTGTGTGAAGGCCACTTCTTTCCTTCACTTCACTTCATGTCTTACAATATTTGTATATCATCATGTTACATTACAATTCTATTGTCTACTCTCAATAATAATACAATAATAATTTACAATTTATAATACTTCTCAGGCCTCTCGAAGCATAGTCACGTTCCATTCAACCAAAGGTGGTAGAAAAACAAACTGCCCCAACTTTTTTCTTCCGCAAGCGTTCAGCAAGCAAGCTGCATTTTGCATTTGTGGAGCGTGTCGTATGTTCCCGCAGCTGCTGCTGCTGCTGCTGTTGAAGGTCGAGACGACTTTTCAGTAGCCACAATGCACTGTGCTGACAGCTATTGTCATTCATTGGAGATATGGTCACGATAAACTTTCTTGTCAATGTTCACAGTTTGTTATTTTGTCTGTATCGTGATTAGCCAATTCAACCTAGGCAGCTACTTGACCTATACTTTCCGACTAAATTCTATATCGCAGGTAAATTGGTCGTAGGTTAAAAAAAGGCTTTCAAACGATAATAGTGCAAAAGTACATACTTGCTGAAAGTGACCACTCTCTCCTTTACACTTTACCTTGTTCTAAGAAGACACGAATAAACGTAACATTCATCACATAACACCAACGAAAGACAAACCTCATGCCAGAGTTTACTTCCGGCTACGTGAAATCGGCAACATTGCCTCCACTGCGTGAAGTCAGTGACAATATCCAAGAACCTTTGTGTCACGTTAAAAGTATTCGGCAATAATCTTCCTAAGTGTACAAGCATCTTGTGTTGTCCCTAAACTTCTTGTAGAGTAGTACTATGCAGAGCTTTGTGTTTTGTTGCTGATAATTCACTTTTACATGCAGTCACAATATCACTTCCCACCAGCTACCATCAACCAAAACATTTCAGACAACTTCTATGAGTTAGTCTCTCCAAAAAAGCTGGTCACGTGGCACAACTTACCCCATATTTGGGGTAAGTTGAGCCTGTGTGGGTTAAGCCAAAACAAGTGTTTTAAATAAAACTTTTTAATTTTCTCATAACAGTAAAAGAAAATCATATTAATCAGCAGCATCCAACCCAGCACTGACCAAATCTCACCCATGATTTCATTTTGCCCTTATACTATAGTGTAAGACAGAACCTGTAAAGATGTGCTGCATCTAAGTATTCTGTAAAACATATTAAATCTGATCACAGACAGAATTCAGTATTTTTACACAGTATTTTCCCTACTACATTTTTCATGTACCACCCTTCTCTACGAGTTGTAAGAAATGGTTCCCCCTCTTTCTAAAAATGCTGTCACGATTTAATTTGTGCACTGTTTTCTAGAAAAGGGGATGGCTTAACTTACCCCGTTCCACATCACTGTCTAATGTGATATGCCCAAGACATATTTATCTTATTCCTAGTGCCTGGCTTGGTTGTGGGATGGGTCTCTGACTCTCTTACTCTGTTATCAAAAACCTTTACAAAAGTGAAAGCATGTTGGAAGCCACACAATCAATATTTCAACCATATATCAACCATAACCTTACAATGAATATTTTGGGTTGCAATTTTTTATAAAACCTCACATACTCAATGGGCACAACAGTCTTTAACCAAAGTTGTCATTCCGTGAGAAACTACTTGCTCTTTTTGAAATACGATAGGTCATTCTGAGGTCAAATGTTGTTCTACCCCAATTGCCTTCACAGTGGCGGTCGTCTGATGGTACTAATGCAACATACTGTTTCAGTTCAAAGAGTTGAGGCTATATATGTTTTTTTATTTTATTTTATTTTATTTTATTTTATTTTATTTTATTTTATTTTATAAGGTCTTAAACCTGTAGTAGGTGACATTTTTAGTCAAATTAGCTGGAACTTTCATGACATTCTGGAAGAAGCATTTACGTAAAACCCTGAATTCTCTAGCTCCACCTTGAGGCTGTAATTTGTTTGGCAAAAATCCACCGCTCCCAGTTTTGTCCCACCAATCAGAATGGGGAGAGGATTAGCTGCCTGTCAATAATAATAATAATAATAATAATAATAATAATAATAATAATAATAGTAATAACACCACAACTACACCAGCAGCCAAAATGTGACATTAAAATAGCAGGAAACAACACCAATGTGATGTGAAGCCCTACGCATAGAGAAGAAAGAATACAGATGTTGAATTTGTAGGCCCCGCACTTCAGGGTTTTTGGGGCTTGCGGCATACAATACTGAATAAGTCAGGGGACTTTCACATTGCTTTTGCAGGGTAAACCTGTGTACCCCGGTAAAATAGCGGGGTTCCATTATGAAAATGTCTAATGGAACCCCAGAACCCTGTTAAAGGCTGACATGCTTTACCCTGTGGACAACAAACCTGGATTATGTGCCATCTTCAGGCCCTCCTGCCAGTGGTATCTGGGACTTGCACTGCATCATGGTGTCATCATGCATTCGGTTGGAAAGATTTACGCCATTAAAACTGCTGTGATGCAAAGGAAAATGTGTGGTCTGTCTTAGAATTGGTGGCTTTACCTGTGGCTCACCCCAGATGTTTTACACATAATTGTGGTGCTCACAGCCGTCATTTAAAAGGAGGATGCTTTTCAGGATTTTAAAGAGACCCTTCTGAGGGAGGAAGTCCTTTGGTATAGCCTGACCTAAACAAAATGTTTAGCCATCACACTCATGCCTTTGAACATGGCTTGGAGCTTGGTTTGCAATGGTCTCAAGCATACATCAGTCAGATCATGTTACCAAAGGACTTCACCAGTAGTAAAAGATTGCCTGGCCTTTTAAGTGGGTGTTCATTCCACTATTACTTGCTTGGACAGAGATGTGTTTTAGAAACAGATCATCCTGCCATCTTTTCCTCTTTTGTTTGGATGGTGAAACACCATGGCTTAAATTGCTACATAATTTTCAACCAACCACCATGTTGTCACCGATATTTTTTGATAATCAGGAACTACAGATTTCCATACCACAATATCACTGCATAAATGTACTGCATAAAAGTGATGAAACACTGTGGTTGTGATTCCTTTTCAAATAGTTTTTTTCTATGGTAGATATGTGATGGAGTGCCATCACTACTGTTGATTTGCTCTGACTGCCATTCCAACAAGCCTGGCTCTTTGGCATTGCAGTCAGAGTGCATGTTTGGTACTCCGCAGACCCGGATTCAAGGCTGCGAGGTGTGACTGCTCTCACTCTTTGCTACAATTGGTGTCATAAGTGGGGTGTTTGCCGTGAGGCCATCAGACTGTGGGAGACATACTGTCCCCCAGGCAAGGCTGACCCCCTGTGTGAGTGACCCCAGTGATGGGCAACACATGAGTAAGTGGGGCACCCTGGATAGGAGAAGTGTGGTGGGAGATGTATGAGGGACACCTGAATGTGTGTGTGGAAGCACATGGGTGCACTTCCCGAAAGTAATTACGGTTGAGGATGTGCTCTGACTGCCATTCCAATGAGCCTGGCTCTTTTACGTTGCGGTCAGAGTGCATGTCTGATACCCCAGAGCTACAAGATCCAAAAAGGATGCATGGTCCCCCTGGGATGATAGCACTCCTGAATATCTGGTTGTGGTGAGCTGCTATACCCTACTGGCATAGGAGACAGTCCTGCCAATAGGGGCAGACAAACAGGTGTCTTGTCCCGTGCTCTGGGAAAGGGGGGGCCCAGAACTGGTCCCTCCTTACATTATGGAATATAGAGGGAGGGGCCACATCAGATTATCTTGTCCCGGGCCCAGCCAAGACTGTCAGCGAGCCTGATAGGAGACAAAATATTTCTGAATGGTTAAGCTGAATTATAGGCAATACATGTAGGATTCTGGCCAAATTGTTTTAAAAGTCAAATACTCTGGCTGTACTATTGTATCTCCATCAATATTCTTGTGGCCTATGTTTGACATCTTAACAACAGCAGAAAATGACATCCCAAGCCTTTAAAAAATATCCTGCCATGACAATGGCAGGATGACAGATCTATATAAATGACAGATTTATATAAAATTACACCAAGCTCATTACATATTGGCAATTATACAGATTCTGGAACAAATTAAACAATGCGAGTTGATTACATATATGTTATGGGGAAAAAAAGCGAAATAAAAACTGATTTGTTTAGGCTATTACAGCCTACAGTGTATAATTACGGCTTTTTGTGTACTTTGAAAACGTAACCACCAGAGGGAGCCTGGTTTCACAAAATTGCATTGATGGTAAGTATGTTAGGTTCCTCTTCTGTTCCTTAGGGGACAACTTAAACAGATGTTTAGTCTTAATGCAGTTTCCTTCAGGGGAACATCACCAGTTGTGTAAAGTTACTGTATAATTAATTTCTGTCATACATTTAGAAGAGTACACATGAAAAGAGTACAAGATAAGCAGTTGACAGGCATTCTGCATGGGTAAATAGGTCTGAAGAATTTTGTCCTGGTAAATTAGTTCATAAAATTATTTTCTGTATCTGCTATGAAGTCCCTCGGGATCATTTTTGTCATGTACTTCCCTCTTGACATATTTTCCGTATGTACCTTCCCTTTTGAGTTCCATTGCGACATGGACAGTGGAACTTTTTATGAGGAGAGTGGAGTAGACAGTAGAACTAATGTTCTTAGACAAATAAAGACTCAGCTCTGTAATAGTATGGTCTTGCTGCAAGTCTGACTACACAAACGTAAATGTGTGTGTAAACGATGACCCCTGAAGTTCCAGGTATCAGCCCTACAGCCTTAGCCTAAGTTCCTTCCTTCTGCTAAAAAAGCAAGAGGTTAACGGTTTGTTTTGACCTGTTTGAGTGTTTGTTACTGCCAGTCGTGTAATCCGAAGCCATTTTTACCTCTCCAGGTTTTTTCATTGCGTGCAGAGGTTTATGGTGCACTCGGTCTGACTAATCTAATGATATAGTTAAAATGTTTGTGAAGTGGAATGACTCATGGTGACATTAATGACGGGAAGGGCACACTGCAACAGACATTGTTCCTGTGTTTGATGGCCTTTGATGGTGTCCCATCCGACTCACCAGACAGCATGTGACAGATACAGTCAGTACGAATCATTTTGGGATTGGGTTGGGATTAGTGCGCGGAGTAGCAGGCCAGGAAAGCTGATGAAACACTGTGCAAAAGGGCTACAGCAAGTTTGTCAGTGCTGCCTGATACTCTGCAAAGAGGACGAAGATGGACAAGGCTAGAACAAGTTTTTTTTTGTTCATGCTCACATTTTCACTCATACTTTTTTTATTTTCCTTAACACAGGTTAAATCCCTACACCTGTTTGTGGGTCACCCACCCCTAAAAAATAACAAGTACACATCAGACAACAACAGATGGAGTCATTGTGCCTCTTCTTACACACTGTTAAGACAGAGGATAAAGAGGTAAATTACAATCACCATCTTTCACCACACTCACCTCATTATTATACTCATACATGCATTGAAATTCACCAGCTGAAGTAGTTTAATGTTAATCATATCTGTGTTGCTTTTAAAAAGCAGCAAGTCAAGTTTTGCTGCTGTGAAATTAATTTTGAATCCTGATACTATACTAAGACGTATAACAATGAGTTAATAGTTTGAAATAAAAAAGGGAGTCATAATGGTAGTAAACATTGAGTAACCTGTTGCACACTCTGGGCATTATGTAGATTAATTCCAGTATTGACACCCTGACCCTTGACAGTGAATGGGTAAGAAGAGTACACACATAGTCACACACACATAGTCACACACACATAGTCACACACACACACACACACACACACACACACACACACACACACACACACACACACACACACACACACACACACACACACACACAAACACACACACACACACAAGCATATGGCAGAGTTGTCAGACCTGCCCCATATATCAACAGTGTCTCAGAGTTTCATACAAACAGCCATCTGTGACAAAAACATGGTAGTAACGTGTAACCCCCTTTTCCCCACCTATAATGACAGCATTGTTTGGACAACAGTTTTCTCCCTCCTTCTTTTGGCACAAAAGGCAGAAATCCCGGCCCCAGCTGCAGAGTCTCTGCTGGCGGTGTCTGATTCTGCATCCCCGGGGTAACTCTAAACCTCACCGCTCTCATTGTCTCTCTCTCGCTCTCTCGCTCTCTCGTTCTCTCTTCAGCTCCCCACAGAATCACCTGGCACCTGGCCCAGCCCCCTGCGGCTTCAGACACCTGCCCTTGATGGCAGACAGAAGAAAGAAAGAGAGAAAGAAGAAGAAGAAGAAGAAGAAGAAGAAGGGATGGAGAGAAAGAGGGAGGGAGGGAGGGGTGGTGGGTCTACACCCTGTGTACAGTAGTGGCATCGCCAGTCATGCCACTGCATGTTGTAAGTATGTCCATGCTGTACTTTCCCCTGTTACATCTTAATGCATTTTGAAGTGTGCTTTGAGGCAATCAATGGGCAAGATGACCTTTGTGTGTTTTTCAAGACTGCCTGCCAGTGGCATATATTACAAACATTAGTAGTGCTGACCATCTATAAATGTTTTAGTCTCCTTTTGAAATAACATTGGTTTAGTTTAGAGCATTTTAACTCCGTCTTACATCTTGCTGTATATTACTTGCGTATGTGTGAAAGGAAGTGCTTAAGTGAGCACAGTAACTCATACAGTCAAAATGAGCTGAATTTGACAGCTGCAGTGACAGTGGTAGTGCAAATGTCTCCCTTCAAATCAGCAGGTGGTGTTCCTGAGACAAAAATAAACAGTAACTGAAGCCAAACTGGTTTCTGTGATATGATCATTCTGAGATAGTGAATTTCTTCATAGCATTTCATTATGTGTGAGTAGTATTGTATTTTTTGTTTCTTTATATAGCATGCTTGTTTTGCCCAATAAACATTTATCCTTTAAATGGGTTCTTGTAAGCCTTAAAAGAACTTGCTGAGTTAAAGGAGAGGAAGCTTTTTACTTTACCTGCTTGTTGTCAGGCCACAGGTTCACCACTGACATTGTTCACACATCTGCATGATTGACATTCGAGTCCATCTCTCTTTTCTCTCTCTTTTTCAACTCTTCCAGACTTCTGGTGGGAGCACGTGTCCCCACACGTTTGCCTGTAAATCCTCAGATGGGTTGCATCACTTGTCTTTTAGCCAGCGCTGATTACATCCTTGCTCTTATTCAATTCTGCCCTTTCATTCCCCCTCTTCAAGACTTCAAGCCAGAACTTTCCAGGCTAAATAGGAGAGTTGCCTGCATGGACTCCGAGAGAGGCACTATACCCTGCAGTACAGGCCATTAAAACAGGGATTTTTTTTCATTAGTTTCTCAAATTGTATAACTACATTTTATCCCAATTACTTTTGTAATGTTTACAACTCATTTTAAATGTTTTAAGCACTTCTTACTTACACAAATACATGTAATAAATTGAAGGTAAATGTATTTGCAATGTATACATTGCAGAAGAGATCACACTCTGCTGGACTGCATTTATTATAAAGATGTCAAATGTGACATTTGAGCCTTGTAATTCAAGGCAGATGCTATAACGGTTTCAAGGATTTGAGCGGTAGTTCCACAACACAGCTGAGGACATACACACAGAGCAAGTGGGAGGGTGGTTTGCAACCACAAGAAAGAAAAAGAAGTGATTGTTGAGTGCCTCTCAATGGTAGAAGAATGCTTTAAACCCAGAGAACTACTGTGGAGCGTTGGATTAAACCATTCTCTGATTGTTTAGCCATCTTAGTTATGAGCAGGAAATTGTTCACCTGCCATGTGAAGCTCTGTAATTATCCTGATTTGGGTATTCCCCGAGTCCTGACTCATCTTCAACCCGCCCCCTTTTACACGTGGCTAATCAGCTTAGTTGCCCCTGTGTGGAATGCTGCCCTTCTTTATGATGTTTTAGGTCTTTCAAGATTCCACTTTAATTGTCAAGTTATGGTTTATAGTATTTGTCCGAAATGTAGTTGGCTATATAAGACATTTGTTTTAATAATTAAGTTCAAGTTGAAGCTAAATGTACATCATGAGGGTATGATAAACACTACAGAAGAACCTTCTGTACATACAATACAATTACATTAAGCCAGTCATACCAAATTTTTTCAATGCAGTGAAATTGTCCTCTTTTACAAGCTTGCGTCTGGTTGACTGATAGAACTAATGAAGCTTACACCGTACAGGAAGGGGAAAAAATTCAGGTTCTGATCCCAGACGTTGTATTCCTTTTGTGCTCTTTTTCCTGCAGTTTCGATGGCACATGTTGTCATTCTAAAGCTCTGCGGACTAGAACATTTCTGTCCAAAGATGGCCATTATCCAGTCACCATAGTGAACTGACTTGATTCAGTAAGAGCACAATGGCAGTTCCACAAAAAAGCCCTATCCACAGAAATTAGCTGAGCATCATGACCAAAAGCATCTGTTTCCAATATGTAGCGTAGCGGAAGGGTGGGTGCTTCATTTAGTGGGAAAAAAGTACAGCCTACTGTATCTTTAAATAGCCTGCGGCTTTGGGCTGGACGGATGTGCGGCTTATTGTTGTATCCCAGATTCCTTGAATCTAGACTACAACTTTTTCCCTTTGAAGACAACAAGTGTACAATTAGAGTGGAATGTGTGCAATGCAGCCTGTAGCTCTTACATGTTGTGCAGTTTCTATTGGTGGCAAAAACAACGTTCATAACACAAAAAGGTTTTGGACCATTGAGCGGAGTGGTCTGACATCAGTTTTTGAGATATCATGCTTTTGCAACATATTCTGTGTCAGTGTTTTAAACTAAAATTTCACTGCTAAAATGGCAGGTGATACGTTCTGTTACTTTGTATGTATATTTCAATTAAGAACAAGACATTGGAATTTAATACACACATTTTAAGTACAAGCTGACAACAGAGGGACCAAGCATAAAATACATGTATATGATTGGTAGAAAACACGTTTCATTCTTAGTAAATAGTTTTGTGAAAATTATGTTCAGAAAATGTCCTGAAAGTGATCAGACAGGAGTGTGACATCTTTTGCAACATTCACCACAGTCCACAATCTGTCCACAACTTAACAACAACTGGATGTCATACCTCAGAATAAATAGCAAAAACACTTACGACAGATAGACAAGCTATTTTTCCATCCTTTAAATTCACTTGTACTTAGTACTATGTTTGTAGGTCCCAAGTGTAGTTGTCAGATGTTGTGTTGTTAATTAAAAGTTATATATTTTAAAAACAAACACACGTGTGAAGCATTTGTGCAGATTTTCTCTGGAGGTCCTGTGAGTATACTTTGCAAGAACCCTTGCTGCACAATAAATGATGGTGACTGTGGGCAAAGATCACAGAAGGATGTGTGTGTGTGTGTGTGTGTGTGTGTGTGTGTGTGTGTGTGTGTGTGTGTGTGTGTGTGTGTGTGTGTGTGTGTGTGTGTGTGTGTGAGGGTGTGTGAGGGTGTGTGTGCGATTGTGCGTGTGCGAGTATGGAGTGGGGGTTGGTGGGTTATGGCAGAAGACATGCTGTTGGAAGCTCACTCTGAGCCGCGGCCACAAGTATTGATGACACACATATTGACAGCTGTGGCAGAGGGCCGACAGCTAAGCCAGCATGCTGAAATATAGATTGCTTGTCCGACCTCCTAACTCAGTTCAAGGCATACCAGTGATCCTGCTCTTTTTCTCTCTCACTGTCTCCGTCTCACTGTCTGTCTCTTTCTATTTACTCTCTCACTCTCTCTGTATGTCTCTCTGTCTCTATCTCTCTCTTACTGTCTGTTTCTCTGTCTCTTTCTATCTCCTCTCTCTCTCTCTCTCTCTCTCTCTCTCTCTCTCTGTCTGTGTCTTTTTTCCTTATTTCCTCTCTCTCTCCTCCTCTTCGGAAAGTTATGCTTTTGTACAAGAAAACAGTTTCACCTCAAAGGTTTTGTATTCCCCCAGACAGACTAAAATCCGCATGGACACTACAGTATGTGTGTGTGTGTGTGTGTGTGTGTGTGTGTGTGTGTGTGTGTGTGTGTGTGTGTGTGTGTGTGTGTGTGTGTGATAAATACATTTCTAGACATTACTGTACAGTAGCAGCTGATACACAAAGAGTTTTGAAATTATTTTTAAGATGTCTTTCCTGTTAACTTAAATGCCTACAGGTACTTTCAAAAAGGAGAAAAGATCCACCGTGATGGTTATCTTGACTTAAAAAGATCACAAATTACCTGCCTTTTTCATAGCAGTGCACCTGTGCTTTATAGTTTTCAAGACAGTAACAGTGTGATGACAAGTAAAGAATAGACATTTGAAAAGAAGGCTGCTATCAAGCTATTTGTGATTTATGATCTTTGGCACAAACATGGCTAATCAAACATGGCAGCTCCGAAAACACCTAGCAGAAGAGCACTGTTTGACAGGTAGCTTGTCAGTAATTTGTTGTATGGTTTGTAGATCAAGGCGATAATGACTTCCAGCTTCTCTTTCAAGTAATGTTGTTTTTTTTTCAGTGACAATAGCGCTTACAAAAGACCTAGTTTCATAATGATGTTTTAACTCTACACATGAAAACATTATATGTCAAAAAAAGACACGAGTCCAAAATGTGTTTACCACTTAACTGTAATAAAATTGTCTTTTTTAGGTCACATTTTTAATGAGGTGTGTTATTATATAAATGTTGAAGGATTCATAATAGTGTTTTTGCCAGTATCCAATTTTGCAAGAAATACCAAACTTATTATACTATTAACAATGTAATAATTATAAGGCAAAGTCCTTACTGTAAACATTTTCCACTTTTTTTCTAGAAGGATTTCAGAGGTTATTTGACAGATGTGTTTTCGGTGAAGAGCTTGTGTCTGCTGATGTGTGTAGAGTCACAGGGACTTCCCTGACTGGAATTACAAATCACCCATAATGTCAACACACAGTGCTTTTGCTTTATAGCAGTCTGGTCCCCGTTTTGTAGGACAAGAACATTTGCAATGGGGAAAACACCACACATGCAAACCCATTAGTCCCTAAGCCAACAAATTATTGCCTCAGTCATTCACAGACTCTTCTACAAGTCATTGCAAAATGACAGAATAACAAGAAAAAACTAACAGATTTTAGACATATCCTGTCTTTGCCATGGCATATGACCAAAAAACACTATCTACTGTCTATAACTTATATGTGTGTACTTTCCCATTGCCTTTCTGTAACACGTTTTACAATCACAGCGACTCAGACTTCAGGATTGTAAATCTTCTGCCCACCTTGAGACTGTCACTAGGTCTTAGAGCAGACACTAGATGATTGTTTGTGGCACTGAGGTAATGTCTAGTGTCCACGTCCACTCTATAATTGGATGAGATCTTCTGTCATGACTAGAGACATTGAGGGGACATATTATTGGCTTACATTACATTACTTTTTTAATTGCATGTTTCATTCGGGCCATTTGTAGTACAACTTTTTTGAGGCATTTCTTGAATCTTCAAATGTTAACTTGAAAGAGGCTACCCTCATAAACACAAATATTGCATGCATGTAAGGAAAAACACATTTAATGTAGACATCTACTTTACGTGTTAATACTAGCATCTTACTTACACTCTGTACAGTCTTACACTCTGTTAACTGTTTGCGAGTGTGATCTTCAAGCAGATGTGTAAAGATAAAATGCTGAGCTTATTCTAATGTCATTCAAGTCCATCAAAAAGCCAAAAAGGCCGCATGACTGCCAAGCTCACACAAAACTGAGCAGAGTGCTCTTTGAATGCGGTCAAAGATGTTCCTCACCTCATCCTCATAACTCTCACATCTGGGACATAAGACGGATATCAGCGTGTCGGTCTATTCCAAAACCATTTAAGATGATATCCTGCAAGTATGACAGACTTCCCTTTGTTTGTTATTGGATCTGTGAAGTCCCTGTGGTCAGCTTTGTAAAGAGAAAAATAATAATTTCAATATGATGGATAACATTACCATGTGTTAGAAAACATCCCTATGTCCTCCTGAATGATTGATTTCAGTGAGCTTCAATGGGGTGTAGTCATTTGGAAAGCAAATTTTTGAAAAACAGGGGCCTTTGTGCAATGTGTGATATGATCAAATCTTGCTGTGGCACAGAATAAATTACAATCTAAAGTGAAACATAAGGACATAAAAAACACCATTGACGGTGCAGGATTTGTAGTATGACTAAAAGCTCATCTGATACAGACATCATTCATTCAAGAGCCCCGTGCGTGCACCACAGCCGCTCTGTGGCCAGTGTTGTGTGCGTAACCTTATATTTGACATCGTCATGAGTAATATCACAGAGTGAGATTGCTTCTATAATGAAAGGACCACAGCGCCATTGTTTTATGCATGTCTTATCTCAGAATCCATCCAGGTAAACATCTCAGTGTTATTACTATGATGAACCTTTCACCCCCCACCCACCCGATCTGTCTCTTCAGCTGTATGTGTGTGTGTGTGTGTGTGTGTGTGTGTGTGTGTGTGTGTGTGAGTGCGTGCATGCGACAGGGGAGTTCTGATGGGGATTGGGTAGGGGGGCTTGATGTCCTTTTCAAATGTTATGTGATTAATCCTTGTTTCTGATTGTTTTTAATGTTTTTATATGTTAAAGCCATGTCTTTTGATGGTGTAGCAAACAAACTTAATTTCTTATTTAATTAAAACATATACTAGCTATACTCCTCTGACAAACTGTTTGTGTCTGGCTATGGTGGTGCCATTGCATCCAGGGAATGTTTCTCTGGTGTACTGAAATTGACCAAATTCATGGAGGCAGAAATTTCTTTAAAACGAGGATCTGTGCAGACTGCTGCTGCTTCCTATTTCACCTGCCTTACAGAGGGTGCCTTTAATCCCCTAGCCTGCCCAGCATTATTCACTCACTACACTTCATCAGATGGAATGCACTCCCAGGGTTCAGCCAAGGAACTGCTATCAGCAACAAAGTAATGGATCAATCCATGTCTTGTCAGTGCTTTTACCATTCCGGTCTGGAATGTGTCTGATGAAAACAATGATTCTGTTCTGTGAATAATAAAAAAAACACACACACACACACTCTCGTGTCTGCAATCTTGTACGCAATTAAATACTGCATAAGCCTTCATACTCATATTCAGGTGGTCTATTTGGGTGGACTAACAGTACAGTTCTTTAAGGTCAGGTGTATATTGATCGCTATATATATATATATATATATATATATATATATATATATATATATATATATATATATATATATATATATATATATATATATATAACAACATATAAAAGTCAGACAGAACAGACAGAAGACAGAACGTAGGCTACCAACTAATTTCTAAGCATAAATGATACGTTGAATCGTCTGCGCACGCGCATCACCATCCACCACACTATGGTGCCCCTTATCTATCACTCTGTGGAGGCATACCGTCAGAGGTTCGGCCAATCGGGATTAACTCAACAATTAGCACCTTGTTATCAGTACATTTACCACACCCTTTGAAGCTCGACTTGGGCCTGCAAAACTGCAGGAAGAACAGAGGTCACATACTGACCGTGGGTTTTGCAATATGGCTGGAACAACTTTGGTGTTTTTAATCGTTATCATTTGGAGTTTGTTTACTTTTAACATTTGCGTGGATCCAGCGTTTCAAGAGCAGTTATTTTTGAAGACATTGGGTCTGTCTAGTCGACCCAGGCCGTCAGCGCATGGCGCTGTTCCTTCCTTGCTTTGGAAAATTTTCAAAAAGGCCCATGCGAAAGATAAATCTGCAATTACAAATGACCCATGTATGGTTTCAGAATTTAGCGTCCGTGGCAACATTGTGCGATATGTTCAAGATCAAGGTGGGTGAAATTGATTTCGTCCGAAATTGTCATGAAATGTGTGTGCTATGGTGTTGTGCTTTGCATGTACGAGGTCCACATTTAACTCATCTTTGTTCACCTAACAGGTAGGATAATCCCGCCTTCCAACAGCCATTGCCCCAAATGTGTGGAGAAGCATCTGTTTTTCAACATGTCCGTGCTGGAGAAAATTGAGCAACTTTCATTTGCACAGCTGGAAATTAAGTTTAAGCAGGACTTCTCTCTCGTGTCACAGGACCTCGGTCAGCAAGCATTTAGTATGTCGCTTTTCAAAGTTCTGACGACTACACTTAAAGGGGTGAATCACCAATCCACTCGCAAACTGCTCTACTCCCAATCGGTGCAACTAACCTCTGGGACTGTACGCTTTAATTTGACTGACATCGCAGAGTCCTGGAGAAAGGCCAGCAAGAACTACGGACTGACCCTCGTTTTACACCCAATCCAGCCAACCAACGATGTAGACACACACTATTTTGACATTGACCGTGTATTTTATTATCGATATGTCAGTGTCGTACCAGAGTTGTACACATCGCTGGTAGTGGTGTCTTTGAACCCGCTCCACTGCAGATCTAGGAGAAAAAGAAGTGCTTATTATCTACCGGTTACGCCCAGCAACGTCTGCAAACCAAGACGGCTGTATATCGACTTCAAGGATGTTGGGTGGCAAGACTGGATCATTGCGCCTCAGGGATACGTAGCTAATTATTGTCACGGAGAGTGTCCATTCCCTTTGAGCGAAAGTCTTAATGGGACTAACCATGCCATCTTGCAGACTTTGGTCCATTCCTTTGATCCAAAAGGTACTCCACAGCCCTGCTGTGTCCCAATTAAGTTGTCACCTATTTCCATGTTGTATTATGACAACAATGACAACGTTGTCCTAAGACATTATGAAGACATGGTTGTGGATGAATGTGGTTGCAGATGAGTTTTGTTGTTGTTGTTGTTTTTAAGCCTGGACGTAGCCTAAATGCCTAAATGTTTTGCGTTAAAGAATCTTAAACAGCATTATTCATTTTTACCAGACTGGTTTTACAGATTCAGTTAATCTTAAGATTATATCATTGTATATTTTATGTTCATATGAATGTGTATACTTAATAAAATGAATAAAAACATTTACCTCTAGCCATTGTGGTAAGTAAGCACACTCAAGAGTAGTCTATATTTCTCTCCACATGTTGGCGCACTGTACCCAAACATGAACCTATGAATTAAAACTTCGAGTGTTTTTTTTTCTTTCTTGAATAAAGGCATATTTGACTAAATATATATGTATTGCTGTTCTTCGAATAGCTTGAAGTATACAACATTTGTGTACAATGTCTTCGCTGCTAATATGATGTTTCAAAGTCACAAGACTTTTAAAAACATAGGCTATCTGACGTGATGTAGGCTCCGAGGAGGGGGAAGGTCGCTGCATATTCAAAGTATTAAAACGTTCCACGCAAAGAAGTGACATGTTATGGGTGTCTTCCCGTGGGTGATGAATCGCAGTGTTTTGCCCGTGACATCACAGCAGCAAAAGACATCGGGATCAGGCTCGGCCTCAATGAAGTGCTGCGCGCACAGGACACGCATCTGAGTTCGTGCTGTGACCGTGGAGAGGCAGCAACACTTTCCGAGGGAAGATTGGACTTGGTCACTTCTTCATTTGCAGAATTTGAAATAATCGCTTTATTTGCTAACGTAACAGCAGAAGACACAGTCTGAACTTGGACTAATAACCTCTTTTCTTATTTATTTTAAAGGAGTGTGGCTGTTTTAGAATAGGATATGTGTAAAAAGAGACGGGCGGGCCTGTGGAAGCTTTGTGTTTTTAGCAAAACAGCCTAATGGAGAGTATACATCTGTGAAATGGAAATCGATTACAAAACAGAAAGAAGAAAGTAAAGCGAAGAACCATTTCGACGAACTGAGAGTAGACATTTCCTTGGAACCTGCCTGACTGTCATGGGGAGGATCTGAACGCGCTGCCGTGTGTAGTGGCTCTGTCATGGAGCTTTGCCTCGACTTCATTTAGCGAACTTGCACTTGGGAAGACACTATCTAGCCAAAAACCTTGCTCCGAGCACCATACTGCAGTTTTTACGCGCTTATAGTGGATGTATGACACTTGTTACTTCCAGTTCCGGAGAGTGTCAATGGATCCGCCAGTGGCTTGTCTGATCGATTGTAAGAGTTCGACAGATCCCTATGCGCTCTAATTGTGTTGTTTTATTGTTGAACAATGCATCTTCAGAGACGTGTTAACCTTTTTTATATATTGTTAAAAGCTAAAGTATATTTATCAGGACTAATGTACGTTGACAGGTTATGGTAAATTTGCGATTGTCTAGAATTAATGTAGAACACTATCTTTCAGTGGCAATCATACTACGCTCGTAAAGTGCTGACCCCCTCGACCCGCCTCTTAATTATAGACCAGCTTTAATATGATATCGTTTGCGCCATGGACAATGGTCAGTTATTTACTCTTTGGTGGTACGATTCGGCATGCTGAAATTTAATTGAGCCGGTGGTGCAACATTCTCTGCGAATGAGAAGAAGAATTACTTACGAACAACTACATTCTTGCTGGTAACACTACTTGTATGTAACATGGCAACTTCATATCGCAACCCAATAACATCCATCGCTGTATCCGCTGTGACGGCAGCGATTTAGTATTGACAAGTTGTCATTTATCAGACGAGAGTGACCATGGTCTTCGTTGTCCGTGCTGTTATGGTGCTGCTGCTCGGTCAGGTGTTTCTCGGAGACTGCACCGGACTTATTCCCGAGGTTGGCCGGCGGAAGTACAGCGAGTCTGGACGGCAAAACCCACCGCAAGACGTCTTAAACACATTTGAACTTCGCCTACTCAACATGTTTGGTCTGAAACGTAGACCGAATCCAAGCAAGTCTGCGGTCATTCCACAGTATATGATGGATCTCTATAACATGCACTCTGCAAATTCAGAGAAAAACCTCGGGAGACATAAGGGGTCATTGGCAAGGAATTCAGAAAAGCCTGCCAGCCGGGCGAACACGATTAGAAGCTTTCATCACGATGGTAAGGAAAACGAAATATACAAAGCGTCTCCCCCCTCTCTCACTTAAACGCATACACCCCCTCTTTCTTTTTCTTTGTGACTTTTCAGTCTTAATCTGTAGTGTATAAACGGACCACACACATCATCCAGAGTACCCTATATTAAGTTGCGATAACACAAGAGTGTCATAGACCTATACAATTTGGTGTTAATTTCAAAAACAGCCATGTCTTACCAGGACGTACTGGTATCTGTTGCATAAATATGGTGTGGTGTTGCTCAGACAAACTTATGCACAAAGTATTAGCTAAGCTAACCTTTAATGCACAGTCAATTCTAGTTCTTCTCTCTCAAACTGTAACTGATCAATTCAGTAGCTGAACTATGTGGTGACCACAGTTCCTACACAATGATGAAAAAGATGTCTAACATTTAATGTGGTGCTGTGTAGGGGAGCCTTTCAAATATGCGCTTCCAGTGACACTAACAAGTTCAAACTTGTTCCGAGAACAATTACTTTGTAAAGTCATATGTTTGAAATGTATGAATACCACTGAAGTGCATAGTCCTATTTTAAAGTTGTTTAAGTCATTCTTTCACCTAAACTACAAAGCCACAGGGTTTTGCCACTTCTGTAAGTCTTCCAGATGACTAGAGAGGGGGCAAAAAAACTAATTCCTGATCTGCTAGTTTTGACCTCGCATTTAAACATGCTGAGTTCCCAAAGGGTAATCATAATAGAACTTCTTGTTAGGATTATACTTGTCTCACAGAAACTGGAGAGTACACAGTAAATCTCGGTAAAAAGTTATTCTGAATAACAGGGAGACATTATGTGAAAAATGAAGGCAGTGATGGTCAGACGCCAGTGTCTCCTACAAATCTTAAGCCCCAATACTTGAAGATTATGAGAAGGTGGAGGGTTGTGTGCGGACACAAAATGGTTAAAGCAGGGAGGAAGGTTTGTCTGGCAGGGAAATCTTTGTGTGGTTGGAAATGGGCATGATCCCATCAAAGGCTGCAAACAAAAAATAGCAGTTTGGCATGCAGTGGTAAGGACTTGGCATGCCACCAAGGAGCACTGGTTAGGCCTAAGTTTGCCTCTCTGCTCCCCTCTGTGCTCAAACATCAGTCTGAACCACGCCACTTGAGGTCCTTAAATATAATTATTTTCAAAATGCTAAAAGTACTGTAGTGCTGTGAAATAATGTTGTAGTTCAAATTATGCACTGTAGTATGGTGTAAAGGCCCAGTGCTGAAATGTTTGTCTCACATTTATTTATTTATTTTTATTTTTTTAACCCTCACATAGAGTCATCAGAAGAACTCAGCAGTCACAGTTCAAAGACAACCCAGCGGTTCGTCTTCAACTTGACCTCTGTTCCAAGGGAGGAGCTCATCACTTCAGCAGAGCTGCGCATCTACAGGGAGCAAGTCATGGGTGCTGCCACGGCTGGAACCAGCAGTAACAGCAGCGGCAGCAGCAGTGCCGGCTTCCATCGCATTAACATTCATGAGATTATCAAACCTGCCGTGCCTTTAAAAGAGCCCATCACGAGACTCCTGGACACCAGGCTGGTGCAGCACACTCTGAGCAAGTGGGAAAGCTTTGACGTGAGTCCTGCAGTGACTCGCTGGACCATGGAAGGACATGGCAACTACGGCTTCATGGTGGAGGTGGTGCACTTAGACAGCGAGAAGGAAGCGGAGAAGGAGGAGGGCAGCACGCAGAGGAGGCACGTGAGGGTGAGCAGGTCACTGCACCAGAACGAGGACTCCTGGCCTCAGATGAGGCCTCTGCTGGTGACCTTCAGCCATGACGGCAAGGGCCAGGTTCTCCATATGCGGGAGAAGAGGCAGACGCGTAACAACAAACAGAGGAAGAAGCACAAAGCCAACTGCAAGAGGCATGCCCTCTACGTGGACTTCAGCGACGTGGGCTGGAACGACTGGATTGTGGCCCCGCCAGGCTACCATGCCTTCTACTGCCAGGGAGAGTGCCCCTTTCCACTGGCAGACCACCTCAATTCCACCAATCATGCCATAGTCCAGACTTTGGTGAACTCCGTAAATACAAACATTCCTAGGGCGTGCTGTGTGCCGACAGACCTCAGTCCCATTTCCCTGCTGTACCTGGATGAGTATGAGAAAGTTATCTTGAAGAACTACCAAGACATGGTTGTCGAAGGCTGTGGATGTCGTTGAAATTCAGATGAGAGAACAAGAAAGGAATAATACTTTTTTGCAGACACTTTATTTCCCAATTAAATCTTTATTTATAAGAAAGTAAAACATATTTTGGAAAAAGGTATATAAGAGTATATTTATGTCTACTATTAAGTTGGGAAAATAAATATTTTAATCAGAGTTCAGATAATGTATTTCTGATGTACATTTTTAATAGTACAATTCCGCACATGAAGTATCATGCTCAAACTTATTTTGTATTTATTTCTTTCATAACCACTTTCTAGTGAATAGTTTATATCTATTTATGTATAATCAAGTGGAAAATATATAGATGTGTACAATATTCAACTCACCATAGATGGCAAATTGTGTGTTTCCTTTAAACATTTGGTGAAAATAAAGTC
Organism: Coilia nasus; assembly: GCA_027475355.1. Classification (NCBI taxonomy): domain Eukaryota; kingdom Metazoa; phylum Chordata; class Actinopteri; order Clupeiformes; family Engraulidae; genus Coilia; species Coilia nasus. The sequence goes on along the minus strand of CM050205.1, from coordinate 31,346,422 downwards.
TACTCTGGTATGACACAGAGTAAGGCAAACCCCTTAACAAGCTAAAGCAAAGGCCACATCATGACTTCGCAAAGCACTGTAATAAACATCAGTGCTTTCTGCAATCAGCACTAGTGTAGTCAAGTTAAGCTCTTAAAAATGTGTAGTAGCCTTTTTTTTTTTTTTTTTTTTTTACAAATGATGTTATTCAGTGGACGTGCTGCCACTGCTGCCGAGCTAACATAGTGGAACAGACTTCAGAACGGCATGGCACAGCCCACATGCATATACTAGGGACATCACTGTGCCGTATTGAAGACATTTGATATCATGGGTTTTCTAAGCAAATGTTAATGTGAATGCACTTAATTATCTTAAAAAACAAACAAAAAAAAAACAATGTGACAGGTAGCTGACACTGAATGCTCAGGAAATGTGCTAGTATGTGAGCTTTCTTACACAGTTGAGCCTATGGAGTCTTACTTAATCAACTCTATTTTCTTTGAGACCATGATTATTGCATGTCCTATCATCTATGTACCTTCCTGACTTGCTTTAGGGTTGTTTTAACCATCCAATACACATAAGGTTTGCTTTTTTGAATCCCATGGATATAATGAAATGTAGTTATAAAATGGCAAGTCCTTTCAAATGTAACAGCATTGTCAATGCTGTATGCTGGAGATGGAGCTCTGTTCCCTGTTCACATGTCAGTGATTATCAACGATACAAATTGACAAGAATACATGCTGCTAGATGAATATACATCTTATGGCCTTTTAAGGATTCTTTTAAGGATTCTCGTCCATTTGTGGACAATGTTGATACATCAAGTTGAATGCTAGCTAGGGTCCTAATGTTCTATTACTTGAACTCATACTGTCAAGAACTCTGAGGGGAAAAACACATCAATAAACTGCTTTTGTCAAGAGGAGTCAGACTTTAAGGTGGACGTGTGGGGTGGTCTGCTGTGTAGTAGCGTGGAAAGGGAAAAAGGAAAGTACATTTCTGTAAGTGTTCTCTTGCAGACTGCAGATTTGCCTTGCCTTTCAGTATTGCCTTGCCATGCAACTCTCTGTCAATGAGTAATGCGCAATGATATCACTCTCATGACCAGATAACCTATCCAAAGGATGTTAAAACGCAGACTGCATATGACTTCCACGTAACGCATACCAGTCAACCTAGGTTTGTCTGCAGTGTCCCAGCGAGTTGGTTGGGTAACCCGAAGCTCTGGCGATTAATGGTTACGTGCATTATAAATCTTGGGCCAGTCAAGGATTTTTCCAAACTGAGCTCTCGAAAAAACACATTTCAGCTGTACATGCCATGTGTCATGGCTGGCTGGGTCAATGAGGTTTAATAAGACCATTCATTTTGCAAGGTCACTGAATGACAGCATTGGGTGTCTTGTGAAGTTATTGGTGTAGTCAGTTCAAAATGTTTGAAAATAGATACTGGAAGTTCATTAAAGGGTCACTCTGGCAATATGGCTTTTGACACTAGACTAGCTTCCAAATGGGTCTGTATGGTTTACAGATGTGCCTTCCATAAGGAAGAGACACACCCAGGCTATTTAGATGGTTGTCTAAGGACTTGTACGATGTTACGACTGGCAACACAGCATCACATTATAGTTAAATGTAAAGTAAAGTAAAAATAGTAACAGTAAAAATGAAAAATGCTTAACCATTTTAAAATTGATCCACTGGAACATGTTACATACCATAAAGTTTCAGATTAGCCAGTTAAGCAAACACATCTTCCTGGCATGCCCTGCATTCCTGGGACATGCTTTAGATAAGATGGGGAGATTGCAATTTTCTATTTTTATGAGCTTATAATTGGTGTTGTGACTAGGCTCACAGATAAGATAATGGCATTGAAACGTCACTGTCGCTGCTCAAAGAGCAACCCTGGAGCTGGGAGGAAGTGTGTAATTTAGGTATTTACTTTGCAGACATATAGGAAGTCCACAGCCATTGTGTGCTGTTTGCTACTTAAGACAGTGTCATAGTTAAAAAAATTACGGTCAAAAATGATCTATTAGAAGCCTGGTCTTGGTAACTTTTCAGAGAAACCAACTTGGACTATGGAAAGAGGGCTGTTTTAAGGTCGTTAGCATGGTTGAACTGTCTGACGCTGACAACACGCAGTGGTACTTTAGCTGTCTTGTGCACGTATGCATCTTTCTGTGTCTGTAGGTGCTCCTTCTGGTGTGTGTGTGTGTGTCTGTGTGTGTGTGTGTGTGTGTGTGTGTGTTTGCACTCTTTGCTCTTCACAAACCACTTGTAAACTTTCTCAGATGACTCAAGGTGTTCATAAGGGTTCCATTCTCTGCCCTGCAATAACACTCTCACCCCCGCCACTCCTCCACCCCTGCCGCCCTAAAAACCACGTGCTCCCTTCTTCTCTTCTTCTCTCCTCCTCTCTCTTTTTGGGGCTCTTCTCCTCTTCTCTCTCCCTCCCTCCTGCCTGGCCTGTCTGTCATGTGACCCGGGCCTGCACATGTACGCAGCGCAGGCCACTGCTCTTTCTGGAGCCCCAGCAGCAGGGGTTGATTTTGGGCGAAGGAGTTTTGATGGAGGGAATTTGTCCCGAAGCCTCTCATTTAGCACAGAAAACCGTGAACCAGGACCTCATCTGGTCCACATTTGCAGCACAGCGGCCTGACCACAGCAGTGCAGGGGAAATAATATACCCCGGATGGTTTCGCAGCAGCGGCAGCAGTGGCCAAGTCCTGGTATTTTTATTTACTCCAGGAGGCAACAAGTTAATTCATTCCCCTTTTTGCATACACAAGAATATCGACCCCGGAATGGCTGAGCCAGCAGCTAGGACAGAGAGAGAGAGAGAGAGAGAGAGAGAGAGAGAGAGAGAGAGAGAGAGAGAGAGAGAGCGAGAGAGCGACAGAACGCGAGAGGCACCGTAAGGCTCATTGACAAGAGGCTGACTTTCATAAAATTAATGGTTTGTTTTCTCTGCTTAAGTGTATAAACCCTTACGTGGAGCAGGGTGTGTGGAAACTATAGTCTCATTCGACATAACTTTTTTTTATATACATCCCTTTTGCCACCCACAACAAACACACACATACATACACACACACCCAGACATACTGTACATACACACATATTAGGCAATGAGGTTTGGTCTGGGCAATTTCTCTTGCAGTTCCTCACCTACTGTTCCAGTCATGCTGTAGATCAAACTGAACAACTTTTGGCACGCATTACTTACAACTCAGATTCAGCACTCTTGTAATGTTCTGGCAGGCCACAGTGCTATCCCTTATGTACGACCCACTCCCCTCTTAATGGTATGCTTTAGGGCTTGTGTTACTGTATTTCTATGGCAACCCCCCCCCCCCCCCCAACCCAATTGCAGCATCACAGCTCTTGCATTATCTCTCTGTGCTCAGAAACAGTAATGTCTGAGCTGACTTCCAGCTGATTCTGTGTAGATTCTCATTCATCTAGGTCATGGTAGTCAAAAAAGCTAAGTTGTAAGCAACTGGACTTATTTTTGGAGCTTGAAGACGTTTCACCTTTCATCCAAAAGGCTTCTTCAGTTCTGGCCAAGGTGAAATGTCTTCAAGCTCCAAAAAGAAGTCCGGTTGCTTACAACTTAGCTCCTTTGACTGCAGCTGATTCCATGTGTGCCTCGCCAGCTGCGGTGGATCATTCTTAGACTTGCTCTGCTCTGCACAGAAATGTTTTACATTTAGGCCACAAATCTCCCTCCCTTCAGAGCTGTAACGTTTTGCCATTGTAACAGGCCCTGCAGTGTTCCTGAGGAATAACTCACTGGGGACATAATTTTGTGCTGTCTTCAGCAGCCAAAACAATATATATATAATGTGTTGCATTTAACCATGTGTGTGTGTGTGCAACATCTACTTTTTAGGAATGCATTTTCAACAGGATGGTACATCCTGGTGCATATTCTTTCGTCTTATCTGTATTTCTGAAATGACATTGGAACAAGTCAGTGACTGAACCCCTTTGAAAAGGTTGGGCTGGGCCGTGTCCACAGCATTTTAAAACATCAAGATGTAAGCCTCTGTCATTTTTAATCAGCACAAGACATCAATTAAACGTCTTTCGAACATCTAACTCAGAGAAAGATGGTGCGTGTCCTCAACAATAAAAGGGTGTGTGATAGGTAATAGGTGCCTGCAAGACGTACGACACTGTGTCATTTAGATTTTTTTGGCCACTCGTTGTTCATTATCCCCCTCCCTGTTTTCCCTCTGATGGAAGCCTTGCTGCCTTTCAGAAAATGTTCTCTAAGGAAGCTTTCAATGGGTGCTTGTTTACATTCCAACCATTGCAGTACGGTAGCCACTTTGCAAAAGCACAGACCCCAGGTGAAGAAAGATAGCACATGTAATTACAAAGGAAATTCCCAAACTACTGAGACACAGACCTTCTCTTTGACTCAGCCTGAGATTTACTATATTTCCAAAGACCTGAGCATTGAAATCACACTCTCAAAATACAGACGAAGACCTAAGCCAACTTACCCATACTCACTTATTTCTGTCTCAAGGATGCATTATCCTAGATCACAGTGTCTGAAAATACACTACACAACATGAATAGAAGAATTACTTTCAGTCAATCCTCAGCTTTGGAGCTTTAATTGTTCGATGTTGGTCAGGTAGAACAGAAACTACTAACAAAAAGCAGTTCTATTGTTGTTTAAACAACAATAACTTCACTGCAAATGAAAAAAGAATACATAATGATTATGTGAGTTATGTGCTCTAAAACAAGATGTGATTTGTTTATAGTAACTTTCGACAGAGAATGTAATGTCATTGAAAAAAATATATTCAATGTGAATAATTCAGCTATTACTGTATATTGACATATTGAAATCCTGAGGCATATTCCCATATCTCAAATTGTGTGTGTGGGTTGGTGTGTGTGTGTGTGTGTGTGTGTGTGTGTGTGTGTGTTTGGGTGTGGGTGTGGGTGTGGGTGTGTGTGTGTACAGTATAAGCGTAACTACACTTAAATTCCAATTATTCAAATAATTGCATCTGGATTGCCAACCATTATAATTGTCAAACCACATCAAACTCTGCAAGGCTTGAACTCTTTCCAGTCCAGATTTCAGACTAATGCGATTGGTTGGTGTTGCAATATCAAAGTTCTTCACATTTAAGAGCTGTGACTTGTAAGTTGTTCATGCTAACCACTTCATGTCCTATCATTTTAATTGTAATTCCTTACTGACACATATTGTGCTTATCATACTGTAAATATCCAGTGTTCGGGCATGTGTTATTCCTGCATCATCACAGTACAAGGCCTTGTGAATCATGTTTTTCTGCAGTTGGTATCATGAAAATTAGATCCTGCATTGTGTTTCCTGCATTGCTTCTTGCTTCAAGCGTGTGGTTTGTCGGCTCTGACCTGCTGGTTGGGTGTAAAGGAGGAGAGTGTGGGCCACTTAAGTTTGGCTTCAAGGGTGAAGTAACCTCAGTGACCCCTTCCTGAGTCATTGCAACTTGGTGTGCAAAAATATGAAAAGCACACAGTTTTTTTTTTTCAACTGAAACCTTCCCAAGGCTTCCACTTTTACAAGACCCTCTCCTGTATGAAATTACTGCAGCGCTGCTGTGTTTGAGCCCCCTTGCTGATTTAGCCTTCAACCAATCGCTCTCAATTTATTTTCATATGAAAACACAATGAAAGAATGTGGAGCCAAAATAGACAGTGGATACATCTGGAAAACCTGGGTAAAAAATACAGACATAGCATAAGTTTTGCAAGAAGATGACAACTAGGACTTTTTGTCAGCGCTGTATAGCATTCACCCTGTCGCTATGCTGCATTCCTACTGAGATATTTGGTTATGCAGTGCATCTGGCACCTCATGTGACCACCTCATTTAGCAGTAAGGACGTGCCACTGTGCTGAAATGCAATTCAGGAGGTGAGGTGCTTGAATGGTGAGATGCCCTGGTGTGCTTAGACAAGTGCTTCTCCTCCAAGCTTGTCACATTTGCTATATGGTTCTCCAACATAAACAGCTGATGTCACTGGGCTGCCTTGAGAACATACACAAATGGTACACTAGAACATGTTTGTCACTGTTGAAAACCCTGGAGACACAAACTCCCTGTGACAACACAAAAAGTGCAAGAAATGAAAGCTGTCTGGTTCAAATTATGCTTATAAAACACCTATCCTTTTGCCAATGCCCCCAAAGAAACCTATTTTTTTCTCTCTCTTTCTTATGCGGCAGTGACTTCCACAGTGTTGGCTAGCAACAGGAGCCCTCCACCAAAACAAACACACCCAGATTCCCTCCTGCTCTGATAGTCAGCTGTCTCTGCTTTAGATACCGAAGACCTGTAATTTCATGTGCCGCGGGCTGCTGTCTCCGGGGTGATTTATTTTGTGTAAATACATGCTTTCCTTCCACTGGACCCCACCAGCAGATGGCAACCATCAGTCCATCTCACTTAAGACCAAATACAGGCCTGATATAAATACCTTACAGACCACTTCAACGTGTGTGATCGGACAGAGGACCGGCTTCAGATCGTAATTGCATTTAAACGTGGCCCTAAACTGCGGCCGCGCAGGCTGCAGGCTGCAGGCTGCAGAATGCAGGCCACATGCACACTGCACTCTACAAGGTGACGCAGCGCTGAGATTCGCCGGAGCCGTGAAGGTGTGACACACAGCAGGAGATCGCCGTACTGCAGCATCTGAACATTAACCATAGCTGAAAAACATTGGTAACAATGGAGATTGAAGATTCATGAACTGTGTCAATGTAGTTTTGTGGGAGCTATGAGTCTTTAGGAGCTGTGATGTAAATATGATTCAACTGAAGTATAGTAGTTTATGAGGAGTAAACACAGCTATCATTACTGGTTCAGAAACTGACTTACATGACATCACTAAAATTTACATTCACACTTACTAAACAGTATGTTCTACATAATGATGCAACATAATATTTGAAAATTTAAAAAAGTGTGTATGTATAAAAAAAACTCTCCACTGTAGAAATCAGGTTGAATGTTTTTTTGTCTAGCATTTGAAAAACATGAGACTTTGAAGTCTATCCTTCAGTCTGTGGAGTGCTCATTGGTGTAGAAGTTGGCCCATCCAGTGTGAGGAGAGCTCATTGGCTTAAAGTTTGGCCTCTGGAGATGCATATGGCCAGAGGCAGGGGTTGGGTAGAAGTGCTGGTCCGTGAAGATTGAGAATGCCCCTAAGTATTTCTGACAGTTGCAGTGGCTCGGGGTTTCAGTTATTATTGGAGCTAATGACATGACATAATCCTTTACATGGCTCACAGTAATGGGTCACGACCAGCTACAGACCAGGTGCAACTCACATGGACCCTGTCTCATCCAACAGAAACTGAACAAAGTAGAAATTATAGTTTTGAATCTAATCAAATGGATCACTCACAGACAGAGTAAAGAATATATAACTGTTGTAACTTAATTGCTATTATTTATTATAGTATAGTGTAGTGCAGTGTATAGTATAGTATAGTATAGTATAGTACAGTATAGTATAGTCTTTTATATATGTATTTTGTAACACAGTGACCCAAAGGAAAATATTACTTCTTAGAATTTAGTTAGAACTGTCTTGACTTTGACTTGACAGTGTTCAGTAAAGTCCAGTGTAAACCCAATTTAAGTTTAACTAAAGTTTAATAGTCTGAATGAAGCTGAATAGCCTTAATGGTTCATAGTTTCCTTAGGGGGGGGGGGTAGAAGTAACAAATAAGAAGTCAATAAGATCTTTTTATTTCTTAGAGACAGAGATAAGAAGTAATATTTTTCTCTGGAAAGCACTGCATATCCCATGTCTGACCGTGCATGTAGCAGTTTTTATGAACTTCACAGCAACTGAAGAATTTTACATCTAACTGAGCATGAGCCATGAACAGCGCTGAGGAAAACAGGAAGGAGATGTGGGTGCCCTGACCGCAAGCATCACTCAGGACTATTTACATTAGCTCCGAAAGGGGTTTGATCCAACAACCAGTAGCTCCCTGGGCTAATGACTCATTATCTAGAGGGTGTTGCACCACACATCCATTTTAGTTCACCCCTCTTCACTCTGGTTCCCCAAACCCCCCACTGCTCTGCCCATTAAAGCTGTGCATGGTTTCAAAGAGATTTAATATTAGCCACTGGTGGCGGCGGAGATGTCAGCTTTTCAGCCTTGGGGCTCAGAATTAGAGGCTGCCCCACAGCGGGAAGGGCCCTTGGGAAGAATTCAGCCATCCTATAGCTACTCTCTCTCTCTTTGTGAGTCACCCCAACAGGTCCAGATGCTGAAGGGAGTGAACAAGGATCAGTTTCCCTGGGTGGTGTTCCAGAAATCGCCAGTACACTACCACACACCCTTTTTGCCTCTGGTGAAACAACATAGAGAAATATGTAGTCTGCCAGACTAAATTTCTCTTCAAGGAAAATATGTAGCATTTTTGTTATGTGTCATACATCTGTCCCATAGGGTTTTATATAAGTCAGATATCTTGACTGGTTATGACGAATATGTGAATGTTAAACAGTTGTATAAATATACCATGCAGCATATGTGCGATTCTGTTTACAGATTAAAGAAAAAAATAGATCTGTTTACTCACTGGCACGAGCAGAACACCTCAGGACAATACTGTACCTACATTTCTCAGCCATTATGCTTTAAAAAAGTATGTGTGCTTGTGTGCCTGCATGTATGACTGTGCGTGTATGTGCGTGTGTGTCAGACAACCACAGAATCTCCAGATGACCTGGGCTGGTGCTCTGAAACCGCAAATTAAGTGTGATTACGTGTCCCTCTGCTTTCATCTCAGCAGAGGAAGCTGTCTGCCTAATCCATCTCTGCTCTCTGGAGGAGGTGAAAGGTTCTTAACGGCCATGCAAATACTCACAGTCTGACCACCCTGAACACCAATTCATTGTCATGAATTCGTTTTCAAATGAAAATTCTGTGATTATGGTGATGGCGACATCTACTCTACTTGAAATATGTCAATTTTGTTTTTGATTGCAATGTCACATTTTAAGTCCATTTACCCTGCAGTAATTTTTAGGTTTGAAATGATAGATTCAGTGCTTTGATTGTTTTTATTGTATTATAAACACACACAATCCCTCCCTCTTTCATAATGTAGGAATTATTTCATAAAAGCAACCAAGTGGTTAATTTGCGTTCTACAACGTGCTGTGAAAATAAAAATTACAAAGAGAGCAGTCTAGGGTAACGCATGCCAGCTAGCCTTGTTCGGCATTAGAGTGTTAGTAAACCTCTCTTCTGGCACCCTAAGGGAATACGCTACTAACTTACAGTATAGGGCAATAGGGTTCGAACAAATTGTGCAGACTTAAAAAAAAAAGTTGTGCATGTAATCAAAGAGTACTTTACCAGCCATTGATCCATTATGAATAACGTTTTTCAAATGCGGGCAGTTCTTTGAACTACAACATGTTTGAGGTCCGAGGTCAGTCCATAATAATAATAATAACAATAATAATAAATCAACAAATAAATAAAAATATATGCTAGTCCATACCAGGTTGAGTTTAGCAGTCCGACTGCAGAGGGAAAGCAGCTGTTGTTAAGGCACGTTGTTTTACAGCTCAGGGATCTCTAGCGTCTTCCTGAGGGCAGCAGTTGGAACAAGCCATGCCCTGGATGAGAGGGGTCACCATTTGTAGTGGTTGATTTGATCCTCATTGTCTTTGAGTGTGGTCTATAGAGATCCAACGTTTGACACCAATGTAGCGATGAGCAGAAACAAGGCAAAGGTGTCCTTAAATATGATGCACGAACACTGATGAGGAGATGATGACAACAGGATGGAGGTCTGCTCTCCAGAAAATAACGGGAGCTGGAAGAAGGGCAATAGTCAATTAAGCAAGATACACAAGAATTAGCATACAGAAATCTTAACATGATGCATGGCCTAAAATGAGAATATGTTACCCTAACATTAAAAGTAAGACACAGCAAGAATCAAACATTTACAGATATACTGCACACAAAGAATCGTGTACAGCTCTTGACATGACAATATTAAAATATACTTATTGTAACCTATATAAAGGTAAACACTGGTAAAGAAAAATGAAATACAGGAGGGAACTCTAGCCTGTATAGAACATGGTCAACACAGGGGCTAAAATAAAGCACATAGAAACTGTAAATGATAAGAGCTTAGTGCCAACATGTACACCAGAAGAACGAAACAGCAGCTTTCCAAATACATATACATTATTTGACTTTTACAGGAAAACTATGGGGAATTCTGGGAATCGTCTACATCTGCACTCACACAGAATTGCACTCCCCTCCCAAAATGATATAATATGAAGGCATGTGCAAGAAAATATGATTTCTAAAATAGCTGCATGTAAATGTCTTTGCATGTACTGCACTACAGGGATCATTGCCAAAGGCACTCTCCCTATTTATCTGTATCCCTACTTGAACTCCCTTGTTGTTAGCCAGTTCAGCGTTGACGGTGGTATCGTTTGAATCATAAGAATCCCTTAGGAATTCCATTCTCCCCATCAGCAGAGCTAAGAATCCCTCATAATAGTGTGGACTTTAAAACAAATTGCGTATGTAGTCAAAGAATATTTCACCAGACAAAGATCCACCATGAATAGCGTTTTTCACATATTGGCGGAAGAACTCCTGAATGTCAGCCTAAAAACAAATATATTTTTTACTTTATCATTTTCATAATCCAATATATAAGCCTTTAAATGTGTCACATATTGTTGGCCCACCCAGAGACAATGAAAATACATTGTTATGTGGGCTGTTCATATGAGCCAAGAAAACTTTTATTCCCATGAATTAAATAAGTAAAATAAAATGTTATTCACCTGTAAAATGGAATGTAATACATTGAAAATAAAGTTTTAAATGGCCACTTATTTACCATTCAAAAATACAGCTACACACTAAATTATTAATTTTGAGTATCATAGCGTGGTCACTCTCTCTTTTCTTTCGTTTATCCAATATCTCTGAAGATATCGATTATCGTAGTGAACACCAAAAAAACCTAAACCTATACTTTCCACTTTTTCGGTGTTCTTGTACACATGGTTGTTTTGTATCATTAAGTGTCAGTCTGGAAAGGAGTCAAGAGTCAGTTTATCTCTATTTCCTCTTAGAAGGAAGCCATAATACCGCTAAATGCTTTGGGTTCCTTGCTTTTGTGGCGTTTTTAATGGCACACTGGAGTGAGTTATGGAACCTCCATCTGGGCCTACTGTTTTATTAGCTCTTACTCGGTTCACTTAATTACATCGGCCTCATGGGTGCCCCCTTTGCTGAAACAATTAGAGAGACCTGTTAAGCATTTAATGTTAGCATTGATTTTATACCTGCTAATTGATGGCAGATTGAAGACACAAAGCTTGTGCATGTTATGTGTCATGAGCTGATTTGATGGGTAATGACATGAAAAGCAAATATGACAAAGATATTAAAGTTATATGGTACATATGTGAAATATAATAATCAAATGCTGCTTTGTAATGATCTGTCAACACATATACTTGAATATTGACGTATTTTGCAGGACATCAACTATAAAAATAATGGTGTGGTTGGGATGTGTTGCAGAGGTCTGAATTTAAACTGTCACAATTGTTCTTTAATTTGTATATTGTATATTAATTTGTATTAATACCAGAAGTGTATCGTGGTGTCCTGCATCAAAAAGTCAATTGTTCTGAGGCTAAGTAGGCCTATATTCTTGGCTGTTTGAAAACCTGCAACTGATTTTCATTTGTTTCTATTTACCTTTGTTGAGTTATGTGGACCCTAGCACGGACACTGACAGAAATACAAAAACATTTGGGAAGTGATGTGTTACAGCTTACATAACACCCTATAGATGACTCAGAGAGTTGACTGTAGCTGGTGCTGGTGATTACAGCAATACAGATTAGCATCAAGTATGCCATACCAAATGTGTAATTCCCTCCATCCTGCAAAGACACACACACACACTGACTCTCTCTGTCTTTCTCTCTTTCTCTCTCTCTCTCTCTCTCTCTCTCTCTCTCTCTCTCTCTCTCTCTCTCTCTCTCTCTCACACACACACACACACACACACACACACACACACACACACACACACACACACACACACACACACACACACACACACACACACACACACACACACACACATGCAAATGCACTCCTTACTTGATATTTATGATAATGAGAATTTTAATGCTGTACTACATACCACTAATCTGAGTGGTATGGTCCTGTGAAAACCCTTAGCTGTGAGTTGGAATGCATTACAATGGGTTTTGTAACGTGGATTTTGTTTTTATACCTTTTTGTTGAGCAGTGCACAGAGAGTTCATTATTCCTTTCTGGAGAGAGTGCTGGAATGCGGCTGAAACTGACCCATTGTTTTGGCTATTGTACAAGAATAGCTTACAAGTAAAAGTGTGGGCTAAGGTTTTAAGAATAAGCTGATTTATTGAATTGAAAGTTTTTTTCCCACAGCTGAACAAATCCAATCAGAATGAAAATAAGGACCATTTCATTCTTGAGGGCGGGCAACACAAATACTTTGTCATGCATGTCTGAATATCAAAGTCGATTCAGTTGAGGGATTCGTGGATGCAAGAAAATAAATTGGCTCTGGGGAATGTAGTGGATAAGCATGTTTTTGTGACTTGTTATACTCACTGCTATGGAAGTCTCTGCTCTGCTCTGCTCTGCTCAATTGCTTGTTTAGCATCTTCACAATTTCACACTAGCTCTCCCAGCCAGTTGATTTTGCAGTGGTGGCTCTTGATTTTACAATCTCCCCAATCTCTGGATGCCAGATGGATTTAACTTGCTACATGAATGTAGCTTTATTTTCTTTCCAAACAGTCCAAATTTAACATCATGCTTGTAGACAGTTTAGATGTCTAATTTTACCTTTACTCTTTAATGATCTTCATTCTTAAAAATATCTTCCTAAATGAAAACTATACATTTTGTGTTTCAAACCAATCAGTGCTTGACAAAGTTCACATTGACCCAGCTGAAGAGAGATTTCGTACTTTTTCAGTCACCTGTCATTCCCCCCTTGACTGAAAAGCCCATGGAATGTAAGAATAAGACCTTTATTGGACAGAGCAGAGATGTAGTGGAGGGTAAATGCATGTAAACACCATTACATGTACACACTTCTTTAAATTGCAAAAGACAGTTAACCTTTCAATGACTGCCATTGTCAAAAGGTATGCCTAGCTCACCCACCATTTATTAATAGTTACCTATATTGTTACTGCCAAGAGAAATTAACAATCAGCATGCATTAATAAATTCATACTTTTTAAACCATCTATTGGCCGTGTCAAACTTATGGTTGCAGTATAATGAGGCAATAGTCATGTATGTGATCTTCATCACTGCCACTGCTGTCATTGACCTATCTATCTATCCATTCCTACCTCCCTCAATCCTCCATCCATCCGTCTGTCCGTCCATCCATCTATCCATCTATCCATCTATCTATCTATCTATCTATCTATCTATCTATCTATCTATCTATCTATCTATCTATCTATCTATCTATCTATCTATCTATCTATCTATCTATCTATCTATCTATCTATCTGTCTGTCTGTCTGTCTGTCTGTCTGTCTGTCTGTCTGTCTGTCTATCTGTCTATCTATCTATCTATCTATCTATCTACCTATCTATCTATCTTTTCCTTCTGGAGGCTGCCCAAGATGTGAGGATGTGGTTAATTTCCCCAAGAGAGTGCTGCAGTACAAAGGCAGGAGAAGATTATATGTCTTTATAGTCAGCGCATGACATAACCTTTTTAATTTAGCATACGCCAAGGTCATAGACGACCCATAATAGCGTTGGAAGTAACCAAAGACAAACAGAGACCTTTAATCTGCATTTCTAAAATAGAGCGCAGGCTGATCGCTGTTATTGCCAGTGGGCGCAGCTCTCCGTGCCGTATGGTCATATGCTAAACATGCCTGGCCACATGAAAGCACCCGGCCAATGTGGGCCTCGTGCATCACAATAACGGAGGCTGCAGCTTTGCAGCGGTGCACTGCCTTTAATAAGAAGCCCTGTGTGCGTGCATGTGTCTGTGTGTGTATGTGTGACTATGTGCGTGTGTGTGTGTGTCTGTGGCCCACAGTGAGTCCCTGTCCCCACATGTCCCCACACGTCCTCCTGCTGCCAGGATGCACATTTGGCCGCATTTCGTTCCCGTTTTTTTTCCAACCTTGTTAAAATTACCTGCAACGACAGACACTCCCTCATATATTCTACGAGGAGAGTTGCAAGGACTGCAGTCTGCATCCAACTGAAGTACAATAAATGGTAAATGGTACATGGACTGCATTTATGTATCACCTTTTTAACACTCTGAAGAACACCCAAAGGGCTTCACAGTGCAATGCCATTCACATTCACACACTCACTTACACACTGATGGCAGATGACCATCTGGGAGTTTTAGGGAGTACTCTGGGAGTTGTACGGAGTACAGTGTCTTCCTGAAGGACACTTGGACCTGGTCAGGAGGAGCTGCAAGGAAACCAGGAACCCTTCAACTGGCCCAGGGCACTTTTATTTCACTTTGGGTAATGTGACAACAACTTAAAAGTGACAATTGTGACAGAATTGCAATAATGCACATTAAAAAGGGCTTATTGTAATAATAATGTCTTGTAGTTAGATGATGTTTTATAGATGCGGCTGTAGTTGTGAAAGTAGAGGAGTATGTGGCTCTCCATCACTCAGCTAAGTGAACACACCTACATGAGCACACAGCAGGCGAGCCGTCCAGGAAATCCCATGAACTGTACCCTGTCACTCCCCTGTGTGTACAGAAAATTATGACTTCACTTAATCCATGACAGGATCTGCGCAAAAATAAAACAATAACTTCACTTGTGATTTCATTCCTTAACATGATATAAAAAAAGCATGAAAATATATCCTTATTTGTTTTTGGAATTCTGTTCTGTAAAATACTGTTATATTTCAATACAGCAATGACGTTGATTTTAAATTTAAAAATAGAAATCATTACTCACAATCACAAATATGTCACAACCTAACATGATTTCTGGTCCTTTCCAACCTTTTTTGCTTCTGCATTTTTAATATATATTGTAAGCTTTATTATACCCTAAAAAGTGAAGAGAAAATCTTCACTGTTTGCAGTTTGCAGTTAGGCCTTCTTTCCCCACCTACTGTAGTTGGTACTGCATAAGCTTCTCCCAGAATATACTACATACAAAGCTACCCCTGTGAGTTCACGCTTGAAATGAAATATTGCTTGGATGCCGAGCTAAAATTTTGTTTTACTGTCGACTTTAATCTTATATAGGATGTGGAAAGGAAGCCAACTGCAACTCAAATGATTTAAGTGGAGAAGACAGAAATAAAAGACATAAAGTTGCTGCACCGTGATCCATCACAGCATGTGTAAAAAGCAGGCAAGCATTACAGCTGAGAGCTGGCAATACGTTAAATCTGTTTTCTCAAACAACTTCATCACGAGTGACTTATGATGTCATGTATGTGTTTTTTTACTAAGCTGTAAGAGTGTGTCATTTCCTATTCACCTCACATTTTGTTGTAACTTTTTCCAAAACTTCAAATTTTGCCTGCCTCTGTCTGGCCTTTTAAGATGGCCATTAATGTGTGTCCACCCCTCAGCCCACAGCCCCCCACCCCCTCTTCCTCAGCGGCACATGGAATATTAAACCAATGCTGTGGACCATATTCTGTTGAAAATATCATATTTTAACAATTTATTTGTCTTTTGTCTCAGGTTTTGAAACCATACTTGGATGGTTGGATAAATGTGTTTCAGTAACTTAAAACCTCTCAGATTTGCTAGGGGAGTCAAGGTGAATAAGGGCTCACCAACTGTTGTACAAGCAATTTGAGCCATTATTGTAGAACCTGAAACAGACAGATTTGAGTGAGTCATGGCATGAGAGAAAACAGGGTCTGTTGGTTTAAAAGTAAAGATGTTACAGACCTTTCTGCTCACCACTGAAATAATTCCTCTGCATTTATCCTCTTAGATATTTTACTTGTAATTTGATCAGCATCAGTAAGGCAAGACAAAGAATTTAGTCCAGCCAGTTGATATTACAGTTTTTCTCAGTTGCTTTGGTGCTTTTCGCAGATCAGTATTTACATTTGCACAGCAGTTAGTGCATTTCTCAAAACAATTAGTGCAAACTGCAAAACCTAGTGGATAACCTGCAAAAGCACGTCACTTGCTCAAAATGGATCATCCATTCCTCAAAAGCAAGTATTCATGTCAATGAAACTGCCAGTGTCACCAAAATGAGAAGTCTTGACACCATCGTTTATGAACAAGATAGTCAAATGGCTTTGTCATGTTTTCATTATGACTCTCAGTGTTTTACAATGCAAAAAAAGGTCAGAACTCCTAGACATGACCTGAAAATGCTCAAGACAGCACTATACACTACTTGTATAGCAATTTGAAAACTACAGTTAAGTTACACATTGCTGTAGTTAGGGGAGAAGGTGAGTACAAGACACTGAATACGTATGTTTCACATTTTCACTGTATATGCTCTTTGCGATTCTACAGCATTGTGCAAAAGAAAAATACACTACAGTCACTTATTTAGAACAAACATAAATAACACCCTTTCAGTAGAGCTGTGCACATGTGAACAAGCGCAATCAGAGATGGCAACCTGGTCCCCCTGTGGACGGACAGCGTTATTGCATGTGGACAGACACGCAGACACACACATGGACAGGGTCATTGCAATACCTGGTCAGTCCCCTCTGGGGTACCAGGTAACAATATAACAGTACATATTGTAACTGAACATAGGTAAATCATTCTGGCACATCCAGACGTTCCTGTCTGTCTGGCCACATATTTTCATCTACATCACAACAGATATCATCCCTTGCAATGCAGCGAGAAAAATATCTCCTGGAGTGGTGAATCCACCCTCGGCATGACTCTGCTGTGATGTCATCACATGCTGCATCCATGGCTGCTAGCAAGGCTATTTGCACATGTAGACCCGGGCCTAAACCTTTTACCTCCAGGCAGAGAAAATCTCCTCTTTTGGATTAAGGAATGGGGAGTAGGTAGGTAGATATTCAACCAGCATCCTGTCATGTGCTGCAAACCACGTCTGACCAGGTGTGAGTGGTGAAAACAGACATTATCCCACAAAACAACATACTTGTTGAGTTGGCCCCCACCCCTTTCATTCTCAGGGACAATGTCCCTGTAAACTTTACAGTGTAAAGAGTGTCTAGAAAAGTCAGCAGATGTTGTGTATTGTATGGACCAAGACAGCTGAAGTTCACCTGAGAGCAATTGTTCAATGTAGCAGAAATTTTCGGCAAACAATGATAAAGAAAGGTATAAAATGTGGTTGACAGATTGTTCAACAATTTTGTATGTAATAACTTAAGCAATGAAATGAAGACTATTAGTTTTATTGGGAACGACTATTCGACATCCATAAGTATAATTCATTTTAACTGACATGACATAAGCAAATAATAATGTTATAAAACAACATTGTATTGTATGAAAGCAACTGATACATGTCCAGAAGCATTTGCAATTTGTTCAGAGGAAGCAGAAATTGCTACTCTGATGTGCACAAATGACTAAATGTTGTGGAGGTTGAACTAATAGTTATGAGAACTTTCATTCTGATCTGAGAAAAGCACCAAAGCGACTGAGAAAAACTGTAACACAACTCACTCCACATACAAAAAAATGGCAGGCATGCTAAAAAATAAAAGTAAATTAACTTCTTGATGTTTTGTGATTACAAATTAAAAAACAGTTATGTGTCAAATTAGAATTTCCTCACTTCGGAGGGAGTATGACAAAATTAGGAATAAACACATTGTACATTAGTTTGCCTTTAAAAGGAAATCAAATGTTTTTGTCCTATATCCTTTGCCAGCTCATAGAGTTCAATGTGTGCACAATGTGTGTAATTCTCAGACTTTTAAACTTATTTTTAAAGTAAACTTTAAAGTAAACTTTGCTTTAGACCAACTATGCTTTACACATTAGTGTTGATTTTTAAAGGCCTTCAGTATTATTTCAAGGCAGTCATCTTTGTTTGTGTTGCTTTCAGAAGAGCAGTTAATTCGGTCAAAAGCCTTTTCAAAATGTTTACATTTACACTGAGGGGAACAACGTGTCAACTTGACTCTGTGACCTTTTCTCCCTAATACATCTTTAGCCATGAGAATAACCATGGTGCACTCTCAATTAGTTTGTGGGTCAACCCCCAGAGTGGGTTTGGATTTCTTGCCATGATTGTAAGCGATATAAACATCCTGCTTGCAAACTGATTATTAAGATAGTGCAGCAGAGTCAGTAAACATGCAGACATATTTCAAAAGTTCTAGAGAGGAAGAGAGCAGGAAGGCAGAGAGAGGGAGAGAGAGAAGGACAAGGACAAGGTGAGCTAGAGAGAGAGAGAGAGAGAGAGAGAGAGAGAGAGAGAGAGAGAGAGAGAGAGAGAGAGAGAGAGAGAGAGAGAGATTTGGTTTTTCCCATGTTTGTCTGAGTTGTGTGAAATTGTGTCAGTTTTTTAGTGAGATGCATATTTTCATGACAACAGCAAGGAACAACTGTTTCTCATTTTTTTATCTACTCAACTTGACAGTGCTGAAATGCTAAGAATGAGCAATTTGGCATCGTTTCCACTTACAAGCAATGGTGTCATTTCTGACAGAACAACTTGTCATTAAAAGATTCAGATTGTTCAGTCTGGAAACCATTTGGAATGTGTAGCAGGCACTTGCGCTGTGGTTCCATCAGGAGAGAAAACAGTCAGCAATATGAGACCTGCCTGTGGTAGAGCTCTGAGCACTATATATATAACCACTTTGCTGGTGTTTGAGTCAGAGAAGGGATGTTACACTGAAGTTTTATTAAACTACAAGATAACAGAAAATAACCCATTCTAGGCGTAACTATATTTTCTTTATGCTGTGCATCAGATATGGCTTGTGAATGGAATAAATTGTAAAGTGTGCAACATTTGAATCGCCCAACACAATGACTTTTGACCCCAACTGGGCAGTGAGTAGCATAGAAACGTAGAAGTGTAAGTGCAAGCCTCCGCCAAAGTCTCAGTCCAGCAGAGGGCCAGTGGTGTGAGACAGCTGGGACTGGAGGTGGCAAAGCCTCACATGCTTTCCAGCCTGGCAACAGGCGAGAGGCAGCCGCACTTGTGTGAGGAGCCTAGGCGGAGAGCAAGGCAGCGTAACCGACGAGTGGATATTTAATCAACCCCACGCTGGGGCCACCTTTTGAATATTTGATGGCGCTTTTCTTCGATGATTACCTTCCCATTACTGTATCTTATCACTGGCTGCTGGGAGAGGCTCCGGGCCCCATTGTGCCGGCCCAGCACGGGCCTGACGTTCCCCAGGGCGAGAGGCCCTATTGTTGGGCTGTCACCGCCTGGGAGCCCAGCCCCTCTCTGGTCCTATTCTTTTCCCATACAGGTCCTTAGCACTGCGACTCTCGCTCTCTCCCCATCATTCATCACCACTTACCAGGGCAGGAGGTGGTCTGAATAGAGAGAATATGGGTGAAAAGGAGAGGATGACAGTAAAAGAGAGAGAGAGAGAGAGAGGGACAGAGAGAGAAAGTATGAAAGTGTATTAGTGTGTGATAAAAAGAGAGAGAGAGACCGAGAGAAAAGAGAGAGAGAAAGAGAGAGCGAGAAAAAGAGAGAGAAAAGCAGATTCCAATTCTAATGACTGAGCCCCCACCTCTCCATGGTGATCCCACATTTTAATTTACTGCTCTCCATGAGTAAAAAGGATTATGAAATGGGGGGAAGCATCGGCCTGAGAACGGGTCTTCCAGCATCTGCGGGGGCTGGCTAAGAGGGGCTGTGAGAAAAGCGCCTCCAACAAGTACCCTGAGAAGAGGTGGGATGAGAAACATCTCTAACTAAAAGAATACCTTGCTCTGAAACAATCAGACCTTGTTGAAAACAATCAGACATAACATAACATGGCTGAGTGCTGACTGGCTAAGTATGCCTGGTTAAATTAGCTCTGAGCAGTCATTTGTGGTCTATGTAAGTGTCATATAGTGTGTTGCAGTCATGCAGTCTTCTGCCATTATTTTTACAGTCTGGTTTATGAAAAAAAATACTTTTTTTCATGAGGCGATATTGGCTGTCATAAAAGGTATTTTGTGTTTACAAAACCCTTAAAATCACCAACAGCATCTTCAAAGAAAGAAAGAAAGGTAGTGTGTTGTGGTTAAAAGCTCAAGCAGATGCTTAGACACAAGCAGGGGCAGGCTCGCAATAGAGAGATTCGGGAAGATTCCCAAATGGCCGGTTTGTTCTCGGGCATTTTTTTTTACCTCATAAAAGGCAGCCCACCGCAGCAGGCTGACCTTGCAGCAGCAGGTGGCACAGAGGGCCGCCGCTCCCATAATGTGCATCATGCACTGCACGTAGGGCACCAAGTGCCGGAGGGGGCACCAGAAAATCAAGGGAATGGAAAAAAACACCACAAATATAACAACCACAACATATTTTAAATAAAAACTAGACTGTATTAATAGATATAAGCAATACAAAAGGATCGAATTTGTTTCAGAAAACAATTAAGTCTGTGAGACCACCTCTCTGTTCGATAAACCTCAAGCAGCTCAGAATGGAATGCATTGGAAGTTCGGCACACAACTGTGTTTGGAAATGGCTTCATGAAGACATGAAGGAGTTGAAAATAATAAAATAGACAGTCACATGATGCCTATGTGGATATGCCTATGTCTAAGATGTAAGTTGTTAAATACAGGGAAATTTGTAACAGTTCTAAGCATATCCATAACGCTAGCTGCCATTACCAAATTTAAGACTAGAGAATGGAATTCCAGAGAATTACCAGTGCATGAAAATGCAAAGCGTACCTTAGTAGCTTGTTGTGGAATTTGTAGCAAATAGCTTTTCTGCGAACGCACTATGAGCTAACAATGTTAAGCAGCTAACTTTGTTAACAGTGGTAATTGTCTTATTTAGCTAATGTTTGCTAGCAGTTATGCTAATGATGCTAATTAGCTAAGAAGGCTAACTGTGCTAACAGCACTACTTAGCTGACTTAGAATGCTAGCATATCTGCTAACAAAAATTAGCTATGCTAATGATGCTAACTATGCTAACAGTGTTACTTAGCTAACTTAGCTAATGTTTGTTAACAATTATGCTAATGATGCTAACTATGCTAAGTAGCTAACTGTGCTAACAGTGTCATTTAACTTAGCTAATGTTTGATGTCTGTGTAGATTCTCTTTGGTTGTTAAAGGAGCTGAGTTGTAAGCAACTGGACTTTTCTTGGAGCTTGAAGATTTTTCACCCTTCAGCCAAAAGGTTTCTTCAGTTCTGGCCTGATCATGGCTAATGTTTGTTAGTAATTATACTCATAGAGTTGAATACAATACTAGAGTGGACACGGCATTGGCTGACCACACGGGAAAACGTCCGACGCAGCCGCCATCTTGCGTGTGCTAGGTACTCAATGTGTAATAAGTGTAGAATGGACCCACCTCTGTCAAAAACGGCTTTCTTCTGTGAAAATATCCACTGACACACTATACAATGATGATATTTGAAATGCCTGACTCTATATGTACGTAAATCGTATCAAAGAAAACGATAATTAACGATAATTAAAACGACACAATATGACCTGTCATTAGTATAAAATGACACGTACGGATCAACAATGAATATACTAGCTAATATAAAATATCAATTTATTATACAAATCGATATTTGTGTTCCTTACTCAGCACTGCGAGGGCTATAGATTCCCGGCCGGCCGGCCGGCAGTCGCAAGATGGCGGCCACGATTGCCATGAGCAGTGCGCCTGTGTCCACTGTAGTATTGTATTCAACTCTATGGTTATACTAATAAACCTATTATGCTAAACAGTTACAGTCAGAGGAAACAGTTGGCTGGAGACAGTTGAAGACAACTGACAGTTTGAATAGCTGGACAGTTAAATAGTTGAGATGTTTAAGTAGTTAAACTATTAAAAAATGAAAATTGTGACAAAAATGAAAAATAGTTACATTATTGCCCAGTAGAAGATCTGCGCAACACAGTTTGAACAAAGTTTCTAAGTGGATTGAACTGCATTCTTTTTAGATTTTGTAGTAAATACTTTTATTTGGAAACAGTTGTGGGCAGAGGAAACAGCTGAACAAGAAATGTAGTTTTAGAAAGCCAGATTGTATGTTTAAAGGCTAACAGTTGTATTGCTGCAGCCGGTCTGTGTGAACACCTGGCAGGTGTTCATACATTATATACACATATATACAGTACTGAAACTGTAGTGCTATTGATATTGGATTGTATCTAAAATGCCACAATAGTGAAGATTCATTTGGAAAATGAACACAATTGCATTGGCAAAGTTTGGGAAATATTGAATTATTATTCCTTTTTAAGCACCACAAAACTGATGTGCTTAGGGCACTGGCACCCAAATGGCTAGCAACAGCCCAGTGTGGGCATATGTACTTTAACACACTCTACTGACTGATTAATCTGTGTCTGTTGTGTTTAATATCATTAGATTGATTTATACTTCAAATTAAGCATTTGTATTAAAATTACGGTTCCACTTGCGTTCGTCGTGCAATCGGATAAAAGGCCTCTCCAAACCAAGATCCAGAGTTTCAACCCCAGCCTGCCCATGGGCAGAAGTCATACACACTGATATTCATCAGGCTAATTCTCTATAGCAGGCTGTCCTGAGGCCAAATTCCTTCTCTTTTACAGTAGCTTAAATTATAATTCTGCCAGCAAATGACCTAGGTTTTTTTAACCATGGCCGCATGTGCAGCTGTCTTTGCAGATGCCTATTTGCAACTGTTGTTTACACAACCCAGAAGGTGCAGGAGGAGTGATGCAGGTGCATCCTGCCAAAAAATTAAGGATTATTTCACCACCTTCTTTTTTAGGGCAATTTTAAGTGCTTTCATAAATCTGTTCGAATCTAGCCTAAGCTGCACTAAATGTCAGCATTAGAAGGCAGACGAGACGAGAGTCAGGTACAGTCGGATGGGAACCTGTGCTGCATTGGAACATGTCCACAGACCAGCTCAAGGTGGAAAACAAGCAACGATGAAGAGTGACATCATCCCATATATACACTGACAGGAGACTGTAAATTTAAAACAAAAAATGGTGCAGTGATGTAAAAAATATATGCCTGCTGATAAAAAAAACAATGTTTAGTTCCCAAGTAGTTGTAAATAACTGCTTGTCAGTGTTTAGTTTAGTACAGATGTAATGGTGTTTAATAATAGAGATGCCGTTGTCTGTACCATGAAATAACAAGCTATGTTTGAATAAAGATGTTTCAATTTAAAACTAGAAAAACACCCAGAGAGCGCAGACCTCCACCAGGGCAGCTCAGATCACCACCAAAATCATTTTTTTAATCTTTTAAGTTAGCCCATTTTTGACCTACCCTGAAAATTTCATCAAAATCCATCCATAACTTTTTAAGTTATGTTGCTAACTAACAAACAAACTAACAAACTAACAAACTAACAAACAAACAAACAAACGCTGATGATTTCATAACCTCCACTGGCGGAGGTAAAAAATATTGAATAAATACTTAGACAAAACATTTACCAGGTGAGTATCTGGAATGACAACACAAACAGGGCAAAACTCATCACTGATTTTGTATTAGATTAATCCTATCACCATGGTCAGATCATAGTGCTTATCAAAGTGTTATCAGAGAGGAAGATATACCAGAGCTAGCCAGATAACCTGTTGATGTCTTTGTTGACACCACTGATAGCAGAGCTGTGTCAGGTTTCACTCTGTGACGTGACCTGTGAAGTAAGCCTATTGTAAGTATTCATGACCTCCACAGATACAAATATTTCCTACACATTAGCAGGGGTGAAAATTAACTTTGCATAATGTAAATTTTTACCAGTCACTGACAAATAAATGATAAAATTCACCAGCCACTCAATAGTAAAGCATTATTTTTGTATCCAAAATTTACCAGCCACATTCACATTTTACCTGCATTTGGCTGGTGGCTGGTGCAATGACAGTTGGTTACCACATTGAGTGTACAGCTATATGGCTCTTATCTAAAGTAATTACACTTTGTGAACAAGAGTGAATCAGTTACTCTGGTCAGTTTGACAAAGATATTCTCACCAATAAGGCACACAACAACACAAAGAGTAACTTCTTTTTTTCAATTCCCATGAAGCTGTAATGCTTTTGTGGACAGGATATGAAAACGTAAGACTTAGAATGACAAACATGAATAACATTTCAACCAAATTAAGAACATAAGTCATGGCCTGAAAAAAAGGCGGGCTCGACATTTAGTGGCAGCTGGTCACGGTTGTTTATAAGTTATTTATTTTCCAGGCAAGCAAAGGTTAATGAAAGTTCAGTGACTTAATGTTGTGGCTTGAATAATAGGCCAAAATCCAAATTGACCATCAGTATAGTCATAATAATCAATAACACTTTCCCCCTTTTTCAGCATAAAATACTTTATTTTCTTAGATCGATACTTTAACAAAGTACCATAGTCAGATCTTTTTTTCATGGAAAGGTTAAAGCAGCTGGAAATGTGTCATGTCATGTGAAAATGGTGGGGGATAATTACTTCCTATGAGAAAAAAACACTGTAACTCTAAGTGTCTTTGTCATCTAAACTCTTGTCTTCACTAGATTGTAACTGGCCCATGTGAAAGAAAGGATAATAAAGACAATAGGTACAAACGTGAGCACTGCTCTTTCGCCTCCAGTTAGCAAAAGAGACACGGGGTCACTAGTTAGCATAAAAGTTGTTCCACGGTGCCAGCAGCATCCTGATCAAAGCTTACGCGCATGATAAGATCTGTTTTTGTAGGCCGCCCTCCTCTCTGGCACGGGAGATTGGGCCCTGTGTCTGACGACCAGACCAGCGCTTTGGGCAGCTCCTTCGGGTGACTGTAAAAGGAAATATCAAACGCAGTTGATGTCTTTTCCGAGGAAGTACTTTTAGTTGGTAATTATTGGCCAGGCCTCAGCCCTTCCTGTGTGATGAACCACTTCACAAAATGACCCAAAAGAATAGTTTACTTGATGTAAACTGTTTATGCAAGGCATGTACTATGCTCTGGGGGGGGGGGGGGACAAGAATTCACAGATTTTCTACACTGTCCAAAAAAAAAGACATCATGCCAAGTTTGGTGTGGGAATTCAGTAGTCAGGATTAGTTGGTGGCTAACATGAAAATATATGTCAGATATGTCATCAACTGTTGCATTTAGCATGACAGTAATACTGCAGCAGCTCCTACTTACCCAACCCCTTACACACACACACACACATGCACAGAAGCTGCTGTACAAATGTGAACATACACACAAACAGCTTTTAAAAAAATGCCTGTGGTCATCAGCAAGCCAGAGGTAAATGTCAGGGGGTACAGTTCATCATTTGCATCTGTAATAGTTTAAGAGCGCATTTTTACCTGATGTTATCCAAGCTTCCGTTTCCAATGACATGGCTAAATTCATGGCCCATGAGATCTTGTCTCACATTCTTTATTAATGAAGCTGCATATTCTGTGTCTATGAGAACGCTTTATCAGTGTCATCTGCAGGGCTTAATCGCTTCCCCCTAAGCTATGGTGGCTATGACCAGGGCAGGGGGTGGCAGACTGCTGGGACCTCTAGTGTGTTGGTGTATAGTTTACTTTTAGTTTCCTGTGGGATTTTCCCCACAGCTGAGAAGCAAATGCTCCCTGTGCTTTTTAATATAAAACAATCCAGAACTCTGCAGGCTGTCAATGCCATTATGCAAGCATCTCTCTAAGTCAGAACCTAATGGTAAGCAACTCCTGATAGTTTTTCTTTATTGCTTCTGGATCACAAAAAGTGGTATAAATCCTTTAAGTAAGGCTTCAGACAAG
Organism: Coilia nasus; assembly: GCA_027475355.1. Classification (NCBI taxonomy): domain Eukaryota; kingdom Metazoa; phylum Chordata; class Actinopteri; order Clupeiformes; family Engraulidae; genus Coilia; species Coilia nasus. The sequence goes on along the minus strand of CM050205.1, from coordinate 31,320,416 downwards.
GTTTTGGTTTATGATTGCAGCCACTGAATGTACAGTTAGACTCTCCCCATCTTGACAGGGCTTACAGAAGGAAACGGTTAAGCCGTCTGATGAACACAAATTGGCCATAAAGTCGTTCCTCACAGGTGATTGCCATCCCAAGGCTTTTCTTAGCCTGCTACTGCTGGCTGCGTTGTGTGCCATCAGGTGTTTGACATATCTCATTTCCTGCTCTAAAAGGTAAGATGGTAACCAGACCTTCCTGACCCCCCCAGTCCCACAGAGGCTAGATATGACCCTATTGTTCTGGTCATATTCAAAACTTAATTCGCCACTGTCAAGAACATAAGGCATTTGGGCATTAGGAAGGATTATGCATATTGTGGTCTGAGGCTTTGGTTTTTTCCAGGCAAAGCATTGTGCGGCGCGGTGGGGGAGTCAATGTGCTGTCTTAAATCATTGATGTACTGTTTGTTACAGTGATCTCCACATTGTTGCGTTCATTTTACAGCAGTCTCCGGGGCTAAAAATAAACAGCACGGTGTCACACTTGTTCCTGGGGAAGCTATGACCTTTTAAAAGCTGCACATGTGATAGCATCCAACAGTAACCACTTCAAAGTAAAATGACATTTTACACCCCCCCCCCCCCCCCCCCCCCCCCCCCCCATCTATTTTCCTGTATCGGTCCATTCTTTATGTTGTGTTTGGACTGTCATGAGTCAGAGGTTGGTGTTATGTGTGTATATGAATATGAGTATGAATGCGCCTTTGTTGAGACTTTCACGTTGATCATAGTGCTGCTGGAATGTTGTGCTTCATATGGCTCTTGGAATTAGTTTCAGCTCTCTGTGGCAGATTCTTCCTTTTGGTCCTCATGACTTGGTGAATGCAGTCTTTTCTTTAGAGGGCTCTAATTGTCAGGTGGAAGGAGAAAAAGTTTCTTATCTGTTATTTGAAAGTAATTTTCTAAACGTGGCTTTGAGCTCAAAGCCACAAGAGAAAGGTAGCCTTCCCCCTTGCAGTGTCACTGGGGAGCCCCTCCCAAAGCCTGGTGCAACCTGCACTCCCTTGTCACACCCCTGCACACATTCTAATTACCCAAAAGGCTTACACATTTTCCTTTAACCCGATCCAAGTGGGCCGCTTTGAACCGCTACAGTTTAAAACCAATGTCATCATTTTAAGCACACAAGCTCACTCCAGAAATAAACAGAAGTTTATTAACCTCAGTGTGTTTTTGATTCCCTGAGGCCATTAATGAAAGACATGGCCACGATCGTACAGCCCCACATATGTGCACTGGAGTCTGGCAGCACTGCCTTGTAAGGGAGGCAGTATGTGCGCAAGGAGAGAGGGATTTGAATATGTTTTTTCTTCTGTGACACTGCTGGGGATTTGCAGTGGACAAACCTGCGGTGGAATAAAATGCAAGTCACTACATTCACTTTCTTAAGAATGGATCAATTTCATTATGCAGTGGTTACAAAAGTCTGGCTCTTGAATATTGTAAAAGTCTTTGTAAACCAAAAAACTAATGACACTATTTTTTACCATGAGTGTTTGTGCTTTTGCTGTGTAATCAACTGCTGATACTACTGGGTTTTAGTGTCTGTAAGTCAGTGTCATTGTTAGATGTGAACTAAACAGATTGTTTAAAGTAAATGAAATGTAATGAAAAGTGTAAGCCTCACTGTAACTGTGTAATAGTAAGAAGGAACAATAACATTTTAGATGTTTTATTTATTTATGTGCTATGGTAGGCAAGCTCTAAAACTAATGTTTTCCAATTCATCATGGAATGGTTTACTTTCTTCATAATAGCAGTGACTATAGTATTATTAAAATGAAATATATGCTGCGTACTGTGTATCACATTGTCAGCTAGAAAAAAAAGATTAATGGAGTCCGTTACTGTGTCGCTATGATATTTTTTTCCAATCCAGTGAAAATATGCGCAGAGTAAACTTTCCAATAAATCACATTTTCTGTTTGAGAATCAGATAATGCCATTTTTAAACAGTGGAAAAATAACGAGGGGCTTTGACATAAACACTCCTACATTGCCGTGTTTCATCTGAGACAATGTCACTGGTGGTATTTACATGACTGCACATGAGTCAGTGTAATGGGTATTGGCCTAAGCAGATTTGTACTAATTGTTGTAGTCCTTTGAATTGACTGTATTAGGGATTACACTGAATAGCCCTACAATGTATACCTTTGGATATTGGCCTGTATATGAATAATAAAGTTTTACATACTAGGTACATACAATTTCTTTTACGTACAGAATGCTTGTCTATACACAAATGTTCAGATTAGACTTGAACTAGGCTATATGGAAGATATGAATGCTGTGCTTTTCATCACTACAACGTCTTTTTAGGCTTACTGGGGTAGAAGTTGTGAAATACGTCTGGTATTTGCCAGTGTTATCATGCATTTTGTGTGTTTTCTTTTCCATTATTGATGTGTGACATCTGCAGTGCACCAAAGAGCTTCCTTGCAAAAACCTGACCTGCACAGACTGTCCACAGCATACAGGTCCATGGCAAAACGTCACAACATAAAAACAAGGGGAATTCTTTAAAGACAGCAAACCTTTATAGACTGAAATTACAGATGAATGACCAAGACCATAGATTAAATGTTACCAGTTTAATAGTGAACTACAGTGTATTGCTTCCGGTGAGGTTAAATAAACTAAGACTAAAAAAAGTCTGTAAAGATTTCTGTCCAAAATGATCATACACTGGATGCATGGAGATGGCAGTGACTGGTCACAGTGGTCAGTAGAATGTGTCTTGGGTAAATCCAGTGTTCTAATATGTGTGTCAGCAGATCATTTGCAATTGGTTTTACTTTTAGAATGTGCCTTTAGAATTTAGAATGGTCTATTGGTCTATTACATCTTGGTCAAAGATCAAGATGTATTGAGCGTTCACATTACAGAACATATATGGATACAACTGTATTAAACCACCTCTACATGTGGTTTGAGCAATCTGATTTCAAAGCGTTTTGATCATTGTTCATACCTGTCTTTAGAATGAGCTACTTTCAACCAGATTTACCCAAAACACATTTAAATTACTAAATCTGACTAAATCTGATTTTCTGCCTATATCCGATTTTTTTGACTGCCTGTTTACATCTACTTTTAAAAGTGACCCAAATCCGATATGCTTGTTTACATTTGCCAGACACTTTTGAACTCTTGAAATGTCCAGCATGCGGAAACGGTACACTACGTGTGCCATGTTTGTTTACATTTAGGATGGATACTGACAGAGGTTTGCTTTTCATCTCAGTTATTTAAGCTGCTTGTAGCCTACTTGTTTGCACCTGATAAAAACTATATACAGAGCAAAAGAGAAGGGGTGCTAAGTGGCCAGTCTACAAATATACAAGTGTGAAGCATTATTTGAAAAACAAAAGCAACCATTAGCTGATTACATTCTGTAGTTACAGTGTATTGGCACCACAAAAAGGCAAAACAATCCTGTGCATTTACACTTGTCGAACTCGACATGGGCTTATTATATTTGTCCCATCTTGTGTCAGTCTACTGGCTATGTGTCATATTGTGACTGAGCAAAGATGTCTTGGCAAACTAATACTGATGGTATTCAAGAGGTAGGGTCATGCCATATCCCACAATCATTGTATTCTAAGTCAGTCATTCATCATTCATTGCAACTCACTGCTGAATATTTACAGTTAGTTATAGGCCGCACATCTGACATATTTAAATAACAACACATTTACCATAGGTTAGTGATCATTTTTAATAGGTTTAGAGTACAGATCTGTTTCAATTTTTAACTTAAAAGAAGTGTATAGTGGGAGCTATGGAAAGCTATATTTCTTTCCCGTTCCTTTTCATGCTTCTGATTGGCTGGCATGGTTCTACACGGCAAAAACAGTGTATTTATCCTGGTGCGTGTGTACGTATGAGATATTTAAAAAAATAATAATTCTAGTCTCATAATTCTAGATGAGTAAAAATATCCATTTAAAAAAATACACAGCTACATGTATACAGGGTGTGCAAAATTGTCTCAGATTAATGACGTGGGAAACACACTGCCCGGAAAATGCGATCTGCGTGTTTAGACTGCAGCCACATCAACACACAGCCGATACATATCTGATTTATTACCACATATGAAAGAGGCCTGAATCCGATCTGGGGAATGCATGTGACTTTTTACTGTTTACACTGTCATGACGCAGATCGGATTTGAGTGGGCACAGATCGGAATTGGGTCACTTTTAACTGGCAGTTTAAATGCAGCCTTAGTTTCTTGATTCCAAAAAAATCTAAAGTGTCTCCAGAGCCATTTTAGAACATTCTCAGACAATGGCAACATACTAAGTTCAGTGCAACTTCATCACCTTATATCCAGTGTGTCACAGAGTGACATAGGTATGAAATCTACACGCAACACAGACAACCTCCAACTTCAGTGGGCTGCGAATTCAGATGACTGAAAACAGGCTTGCATCGAGTGACGTATAGTATAGTATACTGTGTTGGCTGCTCTAATTACTGGCTAAGACAAACACACACACAGAGGTCTAAATCGTTCCTCCTTTGAGGACCAGACTACAGTTTTCACAATTTATAGTAAATACCCTAAAATGAAGAGTTTGCTGGGCCAGAAGTTTTGATAATAATTTCAGCTCGGGGCCTCTCAGATTAGAGCAAGTTCAGGCAGAGCCTGTGTCAGATGGCTCTGTAATTACGTCGCAAGGCAAGCAGATAATTGATGTTTATGTGGGATGGGTTGCCATGTGGAAGTACATACCAACTGATGCTGCTGCTGACTACTGTTGCAGAAAAGAAAGAAGAAAAAAGAAAAATCCTCTGAATATTCAGGACAATATTTTTTTCTAAGGTGCTCCACACTATACTTTTGTGGTCAGTGTTATCCCTTTTATTTTACAGCAGTAGCAGCAGCCAGGCTGTTAGCTTTAACATGAAGGGGTGGAAAAATGTATGCAACAGACGGACGTAAGATAGGAGGTTTGCCTTCAAAATCAGAGGCCCTTCAGTCGCTCTGCTGTCCCTCCATCTCCATTCAGGGCTGAATTCCTGCACAGGCCTCAGCCGGGTCCGTTCACACAGACACACCAAACCACCCACCCCCCCCCCCCCCCCCCCCAAACACACACACACACACACATACACACACAACACAACCCCCCACCCCTAAACCGCCACAGAGACCCACCTGCTGCGCTCAAATAACCAGGCCCATTTACGGCTCCCGCTGGGACACAGGTGCTCAATCTGCTCTGATTCGCTCCCCGCACGTCTCCCTCCCCCTGTTTGTTCTGAGGGATTCTGACCCAGAAAAAAAAAACTGTCTCACTAATTATATCATATTATCAGCCCTGTCGCTTTTGCCTCCCCAATTTTCTGTCTTTTGCTGAAAAGGTTGCGAAAAATCGCATCAGTGGAATCAGAAAGTCCACATTAACCTCCGACCTCCAACTGATGTGTGTGGCTTGGAGTGCTCTCTCGCACCCAGATGCAGAGCCCCCCATTAACACGTGAAGGGCTACAACAGAAGCTGTTTTGACGGGCCAGAATTATCACTAAGTGACAGTGCACAATGACCTCCGTTGTGGGAATGAGAGTGAAAAAGGGGGCACCCCCCCCCACACACACACACACACACACACCACACCACACTCCATCTTAGAGCCCCAACACACACTACTCTGTCCTATCATACTCTCAAACAGCACACACACACACCACACTTCATTTTGAAGCCCCAACACAAACTACTCTGTCCTATCATACTCTCAAACAGCTGACCGTATGTGAATAATGTAATGTGAATATCAGCTCTGTCTCTCCAAACACATAAACACATAGGGACAGAACCCCCCCCCCCCCCCCCCATTACACACACACACACCAGCTCCATTCCTCTCACTCTCTGGGCCCTGCTCTGATCCGTGCAGGTGGGGCGTTGAGCATGGCACTTCCCCGATGAATGGAGATAATGAGAGGGCCTTGAGGAGAGAGGAGAGCTGCTCCAGAGGAATTACATGCTCCAGATCGGCAAAACGCTAATTAAGCTGTCATTGGCCATTCCCATTCACAACCATCCAAACGGTTTCCGCTGCATCAGGAATGTAATTAGTTTATGTTCACTGGGAAAGGTCAAAGGTTTGGAAAGGGCTGCAGCTCCAGTGTGTGTGTGTGTGAGAAAGAGAGAGAGAGAGAGAGAGAGAGAGAGAGAGAGAGACAGACAAACAGACAGACAGACAGACAGACAGACAGACAGACAGACAGAGAGTCTGCTTGTGTGTGTGGCTGGGCCAGTAATTGCTGGAAGGCCAGGACTGCAGGTGCTTGCTGGGGCTCATTTGGACCTTGGCACATGGCACAGAAAGCTGACTTGGATGTTGGATGTTGTGGCAAGTGAATAGATTGTGACAAGGCTTGTTTGTTTTGCTTCCCTTTAATGACTCTCCAGTGTTTCCCAACCTACCTGTTTGTTCTGAAGGGCTCAGTTGATAATATTACAGTTCCTAAAGCCAAATTCCAAATATAAAAAGTTCAGTAATAGGGGGGTGAGGTGGTGATAGACAAAAAATGTTTTTGCAAAGAATCATTTTGGATCTATACTTTATACTGAATACACTGGCCTACACTTACCAGTATTATTGGCAGATTTTGTTATATTCATCTTTGTCATATTGATCATTGTCTTTATACTTATGTGAGAATTGTATTCATGAAATGTATCTTGATGTATAACTTTATAATATATTGTTTATATGGTGTTGTGGATGATCTTTGTGTCACGTGACACCTCTGCATGTGGTGACCTGTGACTATTGGTCATGTGATTCAGATTCAGATTCAGATGTACTGTACAGTAGAAGATGCAGTCTATAGACAGCCATTCTTAAACTTGCTCAGATAAGGCCATCTTGGTTGAAACATGTTTGCATGATTTTAATGATTAGTCAAGCTCAATAAAGGCTTTATATTTGAAAATAATCTTCTTAAGTGCCTCAGACCCAGTACTAAACTTAAAAAATGGCAGTTGGCCCAGATGTTTCAGTGGTTGTTTGTGTGTATGTTTGTGTCTCCCTCCCTACCTCTCCTAGTCTCATATTGTGTGTGTGTGTATGTGTGTGTGTGTGTGTGTGTGTGTGTCTTGTTAATGATTGCCACTTTTTATGGTCTAATGATTTCAGGGTAAAGCTTTGGAAAGCTCTTAATTTGCTCTTAAATAGTCTTGATTTTTTTTAGCTCCCATACATCAGAGAGGTTAAAGTAGTTTATGGCAGTTAATCACAGGGAAATATTTTGAGTTGGGTTGAAACTATGAGTGGCACACAAAATATTTGAGTTGGAAATTCATTGATCATAACATCACAATTTAAGAGATATTTTGTGGTTGTCTCTGTCATTATAGTAATTGGACAACTTTGACAGATGCTGAAAACCAGATGGCTATGGAGGCTGTGGCTGTGGTTTGCCTTGTCAGTAAAGCACTGCCAAAAATGATCAGTGGGGGACAGTTATTTCCCCCCCTTCAAACAGCACAGTGCATACAATGTACCTTCACGTCCAGATGTGGCACATTTTAATTTGATATGATGACCACATCCACGGAGGAGAGGTCAAAAGGAAATCAATTTAACAAGTCCACTCTGACTTGAGAGAGAGAGAGAGAGACCCAGTGACTAATAAATCTTAAAGGCTCCGGAAGTGGTTAATCCTGGGCTTTTGAAAAAGACACTAATTAGTGAGCTCTTACCATCAAAGGGAGACAGCTCTTTGATTTACAAGAGTGCTGGTTGAGGGCCAAGAAATCTTGGTAACACTTTAGCCAACTGCGTAGCTGTAAATGTCAAGGAGGGCTACCATAATCATAACTTAATGCATCGACATGGCATGTTGTGTCAACTTACTCTGGTAAATATATAACACTTTAGTAGCACATGTCCCAAGCCCACACCCATTCCATATTTTGGTATTAATTTTAGTATGTTAATTAAGTTTATTTATATGAAACTAGAAATGAATTAAAATGTATACATTTATCACACACATTGCATGGTAAATATAGTGGAGCCTAAGCATAGCACTAACAATGCAATGCAAAGTCAAAGTCAAAGTGTACTTTATTGTGAATCACTATGTAACAGGCGCACAAACACACAGCTACACTGATAGACATGAAGTGTATACAGACATCAACAATAAATAGATATAAGACAAACAGGTAAACATATACGGTTCCAACAGCAAGAAAAGTTCGAGGTAGCCCTTCTTCGTTAGCCTGGGTGTGCCCATACTGCCTATGACGCTGCATTTTCATTTCGCAAACAAGTCAGTCTGGCCAAGCTGCCTATCTACACCGTTTCTGCTCCGGCAGGAATATGGGGCCAATGAAAATCGAGCATTTCAAAATGGTACTGACGCGGTAGTTTGGCGACCGGAAATCTATCTCAGTCACTCCCTGCGTCCGAAACCTTAGTAGGCACTGTGTTCTATGCAGTGCTTACCACTCGACCGTTACAGTAGTAGCTTCTACGTAGCAAAGTAGCCAGTAGCAGGTACAATTCGGACGTACTACGACATCGCCATCTTGCCCGTCCTCTGACCCGGATGTTTACATTAACGTAGTGATTTTGCCAGCTTGTAGCAAACAGTTAGCTGCATTTTATCAGATAACCTCAACATTTATGTGCATTTGTGACGTGAACAACTATTTACATGGCTTTTATTTACTGAAGTGCACATTTGTACACTGTCAGACAAGCAACCGGAGTCTCCGCCATCTTGGTTACTTTTAACGAGCGGGAAGTTTTTGGTTCTTCTTCTACGGTTTTCAACCTCCCGGTGACTTCTGGGATAGCGTAGTGTAGTTCGCTTGCACACTGCAAAATACTAACAGAAATAGCAAGCCATCCGGGTACTTTTGGGCCGGCTTCGCCTACTACTGAAAGCTTACTAAGGTATTCGGATGTTCTAGGTCGTGGCTTCCTCATTTTTGGCTACTATGCAGGCGGCTAGTAAGGGTATTCGGATGCAGGGACTGTCAACATGGCAAACGTGGAGCAAACGCAAGATTCCAATGCAGCTGTAGCTGCTGTTTTGGACGAATTCAAAGGGAAGTTCTCTCTGAAAATACAGCAAAGGGCAGCCCTTGAATCATTTGTTGCGGGAAAGGACGTTTTCGCAATGCTACCCACCGGCTTCGGTAAAAGTTTAATTTAGCAGTTAGCCCCGCTGGTAGCCAAGTCGATTGGGCTTTGCGAGAATGCTGTTGTTGTGGTCATTTCGCCTTTGATCGCACTGATTCGTTTTTCGAATATTATCAATATTAAATGGCCAACACCAGCCACTCTCATGTTCACCTCACAAGTCCGACAAAAATCATTTAACGCCATTTCTATATGACTACAGGCTACTACTACTTTTTGTTTGGATCAAGCAGTTTCTTTCGCTGGGTATACGTCAGAGGGCAGAGGGGTGTGATTGATTGAAGCTTCGTCCAGTAGCAAACAGAGGCATTTGAAAGAGGCGGGTTAAGCCCGCCTTCTGAGAAATGGGTTTTCAACACAGCTTGGCCAGACCAATGAAAAAATGAAATGTGCAATATGTAAGGTGCAATAAGTGAAGGTGCATTTGGTAAAGTGCAAGAGTGCTGAAAGCAGCATGGACATCACTGTGCGCAAGTTTTTAGATGTCAGTAACATGTTCATAGAATGTTCATGGAAATTTCTTCATTGTGTTGATTAGCTTGATGGCTTGTGGAAAGGCTTGTGCAGCCATCAAAAGTCTTATTAGTAATAAGCAAAATCATGTAGTAATATTGTCAGAAATGTCTTCATTCACTGTAATTTTACAGTGGTCTCTTAATTTTTTCCAGAGGTGTATTTGTAAAGGTTAATGGGTTTGAGTCTTCACTGTACATACTGTAGATATTGCACTGGCGTTGAGGGCTGGTCATGGGGGTACATACTGCTGTGGGATGGAGGGCCGGATGGAGGGCTGGTCATGGGGGTTAGATGTTGCTGTGGCCCCCACCCCAACCACCTCATGCACACCCAGCAACAGTGTCACTGCCACCCCCCTCCCTGCAGCGCACTCCCAGGCCACTGACAGAGGGGGGGGGGGGGGGTGAAGGGAGGAGAGAAAGCGAGAGAGAGAGAGAAAAAAAGAGATGGGATGAAAAAGAGCGAGAGGAGAGAGATGGGAAGAGAAACAGAAAGAGATGAGAGAGAGAGGAAAAGACAGAAGAGAAAAAAGAAAGGATAAAAGTAAGAAAAAAGTAAGAAAGTAAAAAAAGAAAAAGTAAGAAGAAAAACAGAAAGCAAGAAAGAAAGAGATAGAGTGAAAGATACAGGGAGAGAGAGAGACAGAGAGCAGAGAGACAGACAGAGAGAGAAAGACAGAGAGACAGACAGAGAGCAAAAGAGACAGTGAGAGAGAAAAAGAGAAAGACAGACAGAGAGAAAGAGAGAGAGGGAGACAGAAAGAGACAGAGAGCAAGAGAGACAGACAGAGAGAGAGAGAAGAGAGAGAGAGACTACCTCGGTTAAACAGCCCTGCTGAGCTGCTGGTAGTTGAGTCTGGTCCATTAGGCATGTTTCAGGGGCGCCAGTGGCCTATATGAAGATGATTGTGGCCCTGCTGTCTTTGACTGAGCCTGCCACAGATGGCCTCTGTGCTATGTCCTCAGCAAGCCCACTCTGTGTGAGTGTGTGTGTGTGTGTCTGCCTGTGTTTTGTTTGTTTGTTTGTCTGTCTGTGTGTTTTGTTTGTTTATGTGTATGTGTGTGTGTATGTGTGTGTGTGTGTGTGTATATGTGAGTGTGTGTATGTGTATGTGTGGTGGGAGGAGTGTGACTGCTGTCAGGAAGACTGAGAGAGAGTGTGTCTGGGAAAAAAATACAAGTGATGAGCAGACCAAGCGAAACAGTGCATGAGGCATGAGAGGAATACAACTAATGACGGAAGAAAGAAAAAAATGGACAGATACAGAGAGAAATAAGAAGTACTGAGTGACACTTCAGAAGCTTAGAACCTCTCTGCTGCTTCTTACAAAACCAGAGATGCTTACATGGCATCCCGTCAGGTCGCACATACAGTAAGGAAAGCATGATAAATTGCTTGGCGTGAAACAATAGCCTGTTCTAGTCCAGTGCTCCTCCAGCACACAGGGGACATGAATGTGGGCTTTCATTTCAGCCAGCCAGGTGCAGGCCCTTTTACACTTGAACTTCTCAGCATTAGCTAGCCCAGCCAGGCCCCATTCTGTTCCTCCCTTTGTGATGCGGCCGTTGTGCTCGGACAGCTTAATTGAAAATTAGCCGCAAGTGAAAGACCACCCCTCTCTATAGACACCACAGACTCTTTCACACACACACACACAAACACACACAGATGCACACACTCATACACATACACACACATGTGCACACAAACATTATTTATTAAAGGTCAGTTTTCAGTAAATGAAAACATTCTTAGTGAATTTAAAAAAAGGTTTAAAGATGCACTCCTTTATAAAGGAAAGGTCAAACAAGTCTTACACACAAAACTGACACATTTTCTGTTGCCAGCTTTAACACATTACTGCAAATCCAAGAAGGTATAAAACATGAAGTTGTGTGACAAGTTTTCCTTACAGTGTACATGCTAATGGACTTGTCTACGTATGACTCAATAAAATGCCTCAAAAGCTAAATTTAATGGGCAAGAAGGACACTGACATCACGAGTGGATTCCATGAATGAATGAATCTGCATGTGAGAAGAAAAATATTGGTGTTGATATTTTATACTTTGAGCATTGCCAGTGGTTAGCAGGTCATGGCTCTGTGTATTTGGACTTGCTGAAAAGCTCACATCAGTATTTCTTTCTCATTTTGATCAATTACATTACTGCTTGTTTTTCAGGGAAGGCTATCCCATCCGTGCAATGGCATTAAAAGCTTAAACAAACAAATCCCACGGGACCTAAGAATTTTTTCCCATTTCTCACTGATCTCCCTAATGGTACCGTTTCACGGTGTATAAAAATACAGGGAACAAAGGTTGGCTTACAGCTTGTCAATGAAAGAGAGAAAGTTTTGTTTATGCTGGAACACATGGAAGCACTTTCAAAACGTTTTACACTTCCATCAATAGGTCAAACAGGAGTGGGTTGCGAAGCCTCATAAGGTACATACCTATTTACCCCTACACTTACACTCTATGCTGCTGGAACTGAGGTGTACATGTGGGGATTTGCTTGTGTGTGTGTGTGTGTGTGTGTGTGTGTTTAGGTGTGTCTGTGTCTGTGTGAGTGTATGTGTTCAGATGTGTCTGTGTAAATGTGTGTGTTTTGTGTATATGTGTGTGTTTGATATGTGTTCACATGGGTAAGGTTTGAATATTAATTTTAAATGTTTGTATGTAGTATTTCACTAAACTATGTTAACAGGAAGCAGTGATGTTACTCTACATTACAATGTTACTCTTAGGGCTTACTGTGACTGTTTTAAGGGGGACATACTGGTCTCTGCTTTGTTTAGCATAGCGCTAGCTGTGGGGAAGCACTGACCTTGTTAGCGTTCCATGAAAAGTACTGGTGGAAGAGTGTGAAACTCCTCAAAACAGGGTGAGCTCTGTTAGACAACAGACCTTTCTTTGTGTCAAAAAATGGCAAAGCTGGTCCTTCCTCTGATAATCTTTTTTCATAGGAGCCTTCAGCTGTGTGCAAACAAAGCTTGTTTGAAAATGCCGAAGACATTTTTTTTTTTGTTTCACAAGGAAGTGGTAGCATTGTGCTTTAGCAGAGCATGGTTTCTCATGATCACCTCCCCTGAATGAGAGATGTGGGACCGCCAAAAGAGGTGTTTGGTCCCAGCCACACGTAGCGGGGGGCTTCCCCATACTTCATTAAAGGAAGCAGCGCGCTGGCACTATCATGGATCAGAAAACACAACACTGGTAAATTTCACGGTCGTCTGGTAGACACCTCAATATTTATCTGTTTAATTATTTACCTGCTTAAATATTTTATCAGGCTGCTGCCTGGCAGGTAGTGATCCAAGTCTACCTTTTATTGACGAGAGGCTAGAACAGTGGATTCCCTTCCCTCCCAACAGATCCTCTAGGATACGGCACAATCAGCACCAAAGCAGTCCTTCCTCACAGTGAATGAATAAAATCCTCAGAAGATGTCTAAACCCAGAACTGTGTGGAAGTTCATGCTGTACCTGTAATTCATCTACCATAAAAAGAGGGAAAATGTGGTCTTGCTAATAGCTTTTGACTTGCCGTCTGAACCAATTGGTCTAACATTTACAGTTGAATGTACAATAATCCATAACATATGGGGGATAAAATTGTCAATAAGTCACACGCGCTTGCTTTGATTGCAGTGTCTTGATCAATTATCACAACAGGATCTGTTTGAAGGTCTTGACTGGAGAAAGACTGGGGTCAAACATATCTCAGCTGCACCTGTTAAAATAACCTTAGCACTCAAATCCCGCATTGTGTATTGAGCAGTCATTTTTTATAATGCTACAACATAATCCTTATAAGGTTTATGTTACAATGCTATCGTAATCATAAAAAAGGTTAATTTTTGTTTACCGTGCCTCTGTAATAGTCTTGTAATTCAGTTTCCCTCAATTCAGAAGGACTCATCTTGTGCTTATATAACTTCTCACAAGCCCAGGTCTTACGTAATGGATTTAATGGATACAGTTTACACATAGACAATGTTGTCAGATTGTCAGATTAAGTTCAAATGGCAGTGTGGGAACATGTTTAATGTAACAATATTTCAATAGAAGACATCATGTCTGTGAGGTTTTTGGGATCAGACTAGTATAAGGTTATGTCTGGCTATGACAGAGCTGGGCATTGTGTAAAGTGGATATTTACTTCTGATGGGCTTTTTATTGTGATGCCTGAGGTTGTGATGGCTGAGGTGACATCCTTATCTAAACTGATTCTCATTGGAGACTCCAATCAATTTTATTTAAATAATCTTCACACAAAAAGCAAAAAGCTGCAAAGTTACAGTTACTACTGATATACAAACCTTTTATCAGTGCTTTTGTTAGTGCCGTAATTCTGTTTTGCGTGATGTTATATGTCTCCAAATATGAGACTGTGTATTGAATAAGAAAAAAGGCAAAGTTTGTCTCCTGTTGTACAGCATATGTTTAGGTTACTTTCAGACTTCTGTGTTTGTGTGACTCTTGTGGTCAAGCTATGCGTGCTTGAACTTGAACTTGAGCAATTTTCCTGTCATGTTTCATAGGGAGCGTGACAGTGCTCTTGTAAAACGCTGATTGTGACACAGTATTCATCAATTTGCCGCATTTTGGAGATGTCAGCGGGACGTTTGGACCCGGATTGCAGTCTTAGAGATCACTTAAGAAAAACAACTGTAGGCTAGTGGTTGTGTGGTCACTTTGGTTTAGACCCTACAAGATTTTGTTGCAAAAAAAAAAAAGAAATTCAGTTGCTACCGCCGTTTTTAACATAACTAACATGAAAACTCAAAAATGTCCGCACTCTAGCAAATCCATCTAAATATTTATTCTCACAAAGCAGCTCAACCTGGAGTGGCCGGCCATGTTTTCCCTGGAAGAGGCCAAGGCGCGTGTTCCGCTGGAGCGTCTAAGGGGACGTCGGTTATGGAGTACAGATGGCTCACCTAATTGACCATCAAGTTACCGCAGGGTGTAGCTCGATGGGGTTGCAACACACCATTCGATACGCTTTGCTGCCACGCACAGAAAAATACAATAAAATGTAAATGAGTTCCACAGTAATAGATGTCAAATGTTTCTTACGTTTTAGGAGCATGAAGTGCTAATAAACCGCTGCCGAGCGTTCCATTAGGCTCAGCTGCCAAGACTTAGAGAGCAATTTTCAAACTCGTTTATTAGGGCAGATGGGATTCATTACAGAGGAATTTGTTAAATAGAAATGAAAACCAGTAGCAGTTGATTCTGCAAATCCAGCAGGGGTACATAGTTTGGCCTCTGCTTTTACACGGCTGGCCCTCGCTCTCGCTCTCGCTCTCGCTCTCGCTCTCGCTCTCGCTCTCTCTCTCTCTCTCTCTCTCTCTCTCTCTCTCTGTGTCTCGCTCTCCCTCTGTGTGCAGGGCAGGGCCTCTGCCAGCCTGTCTCCCTTCTTTTGTCCGACTGGAATACTTGTGGTACGCCCCTCTCTCCACTCAGATTAAACCATGCTTTTTTATGGTCTATATTGAACCCGCAGTGCCAAAGTCATTTCCATTTCTTTGCAGAAAAGGGGATATGTTTTTTTTAGAAACCTACAGCTGCAGGAGAAAGAACATACTGACTTGCTTCATGTACACTAAACTTAGGTGCTTGTACCTCGACTCCCTGCTGCCCTGAAACCGTCTTTTTTTTTTTTTTTTTTACAATGCTCTACTTCAGTGCAAAGCATGACTGCTATTCATACCAGCCACTACCATGTTCGCTGCCTTGGAAAAGAATGTCTGTGGATCTTCTGTGTGTTGAGTGCCCATAAAGACAAACATTTTTTGCTGCATTCCTGAGCTGGTTAGGCTTAAGCACACCATCACAGAATCACAGAAATAGTGGGTGCATTGGCTCCACTTTTGTTAGCCTTTACAGAAGTGAGTTTTTATCATTATATTATTATCTTTTATCATTGTATCATTATATCATATCACTTTATCATCTATTATTTTATCATTATAGTAAGACTGAAAAATTCCACATTACATTCTATTGACCCCAATATTCTTCAGAACTTTCATGCTCTGAACATTCTTCCCATCACCCCAATGTGACTTTACACCCTTAAATGTTAGATGATGGCTGCCCTTTGAAAGCTGTGTCTAAATGATGTGACAGCTGGCATGTCCCACAATGGCAAGGGGTTACCCCAGCAACACCAAGACGTTGATGTGGCTGGAGAGCCACTGTGTCCGGCTCAATCTGAATCACTGCTGGACTCGTCAGAGCTCCACTGATTTCTCTCACACTCTCTCCTTGAGACGTAGACCTTTTGCAGTGTCCTCTCTTCCTTCTTGTTCATTCAGAGCAGTCGTCCTATCCTCCATTTGAAAAATGTCATGGTAGACCACCTGTACCATAAATAGGACCCAGGTTCGAGTCTGGCCTGGGTCATTTCCCAACCCTACCCCATCTCTCTCTCTGACTCACTACACATCTTCACTATCCTGTCACAATAAAGGCCCAAAAAATACTTATGTACAAATAAGTAAAAATAAATAAAAATAATACAAATAATATAAATAAATAAATAAATAAATAAATAAATAAATAAATAAATAAATAAATAAATAAATAAATAAATAAATAAATAAAACACAAATAATATGTACAGCAGACCCACATCAGGACCTGTCAGACACGCAAAACCAGAAGAATGTGAGCTCACGAGGAGAGGTATGAGAAGGGATATTGCTGGGATAAATCACTGCTCCTGGGTGGGGACTCCACCCATCCAGTGTTTCCCAACCAGGCGGCAGGCATATAGGCAGATTTCTGGCCAGCCCTATACCCACACACTGAGCGCAGGAGAGCGGAGTTCCCCATCTCTGAGACCCATAATCCCACCACTTGCCTTGTCATCCTTTGAGCAACAAAAAAAGGTTCTTTCATTCCATTTTTTTTTTTTTTTCTTTCTTGTTTGTGTTTATTGTATTTGTTGTAAATTAGGGAGCGTTGACAGTGAAGCTTTAATAAAAATCATGACGGCAGCAGTAAACTAACCTTTGGCACGTAGGTGTTAGCGTAATGTGTTTTCTTTTCACAAGGGAATGTGTAGTCGGAAACCATCATTGAGTAAAGTTCTTACGGTGCCAAAACGGTGATCCCATATTTACTAGCAGAATATAAATCTGGAAATACTAAAAAATAATGATTGTCTATTATCAGTGGAAGAAGAAAACTTTGTTTGGCACTTGTGCTTCAGAATACAGTTAGCTACATGGAATTCAGTGTATTTACTGGAAGTTGTTTTCATATTTTTTCCAGTATGTCAAAAGAAGGGAGGGGCAATGTTAAACTAAATCAAGACTACAGGATGAATTAGATACAAAGGGCAAAGAAAAAATATGTTGACAAAAAATGTTGGCAACTGTTCTGTTTGACATCACAAATTTGGCAATACAGTCCCAACTCAGCCTGCACCTGCAGTTTAAGCGTATCACTTTTACTTAAAAGGGCTACTTTTGTTGATCCAAGGATGTGGCCTTAGCTTACTTGAAGGCCTCTTGTGCAGGTGCACTCCAGTGTAATTTCTGACAAAGTTTAATGGCTTTTACATAAAGAGGTCTTCTTACACCCAAACAAACAGTGAGTCATTGTCAGTGGGGAGGGGAGGAGGTTGTTTCAAAAAGAGAAAGAAAGAGAGAGAGACAGGCAGACAGAGAAAAGAAGGCAGAGGGGGAGAGAGAGAGGGAGAGAGAGAGAGAAGTCATGAAAGGCCTCTGTTCATGTTGTAAGTAAGCCTTTCGTTTGTACCTTGCCTTCATATCCACTCTCGGATTTAAAAAAAAAGTGTAGTCCCTTACACTTTGGAGTCCAAAGCCTGACAGAGTCAGTCCTGAGGAAGACAGAGATTCTAACTGGTCCAAAAAACTTGTGCTGGTGCTGAAAACCACTCGTGAAGATCTAAATCAGTGTTTTATGTTTATGGTGTTCGTTTTAGCCTTCAGCCATTTCCACTGCTCGGCTATGGTACTACCTCGAGCTGCCTTGTCCTGTGTGAGGCACAGCTAGTTAAAAACACATGCTTCCTGCTGGAGTGACTACAACTTTCCCAAGGACACTTTGGAATGAGTAATTTCTGAATGAAGGCAGCTGCTTGTGTTTTAGGGATTTCTAGGGCTGAAACATGAGGGCAGGTCTATCACAGTT
>CM050205.1:31187500-31297500 GCA_027475355.1 Coilia nasus | reverse complement strand
GTGTGTGAGAGACAGAGAGAGAGAGAGAGAGAGAGAGAGAGAGAGAAAGATGCTATACTGAAGTGACTCTAAGTCAGCCCTGATGTGAAATCATTGGGGATGGTGTGTGCTGTTGGTGATGCTCTGAAGTTAGGCTTGCACCACACGGTATGGACAAAAGCTTTGGTTTGTGTGGTCAGGGACGGATGGTGTGTGCGTGTGTGTGTGTGCCCCTAGTTGTGCGTGCCTCTGTACATGCATGTGGCTTTGCCTCATATGCACATGGCATGGATATTGTTTTGTGATGGATGTCATTGTATTTCTAGACTTGATTACATTTGTTAGGAGTAGGGGTGCCTGCAGGATAGAATGGTGAGGTACACAAGACAATTGAACTATATATATAAGATCATATGACATGGTGCTTCTTGATGCTTTTATACAGTATAGGCCTTAATGGTCCCCTAATACTGTATACGAAGTCTCTTTTCTCAAAATGAAGCCTTGGTGAATAATTACAGCATCTTCGAGGCAGTCCTACCAAGAGCTTTCCTCTGGATGTGTCATTTTGAGTCTGTTGTTTTAAAGCAACACTAAATAGTTTTTCAACCTCATAAAAAGTTTCCAAAATTGTTTCAGTGGTTCATCAACTTATAACAGGATAAAGGGACTTCTGAATTCGCTTTGCTGCCCTCCTTAGGCTAAAACCTCACTAAGCAAGTTTGGAGGAGCGGTGCGTCTCCCCCTGTAGTTCAAATGAGAGACATAAGAAACTACAACAGACTTGGTTTATGGGAAGCGTTACAATAGCCAATAGGTGGAGGAAGCGAAGCACTCAGCAGGTACATATAAATAGAACATACCTACAGCCAGCCTTTGGCTTGTCGTCGTGACAGAGACTGCAAAGAAAAGGATGGGTAGCCTATGATGGAGGAGGCGAGGAAAAGAAAATCGTGATAGACAAAAGTCAAACTAGATTGAACATCGGACCAGCTTGCACTCATTGGCGGGAGCTGAAGGAAGCTACAAGGTACAAGAGTATAGTCATAGCTTTGTTGCTTCTTGACTTGTCAAACACTTGCAGGCCTGAATTGTAATTTAGAACTTTAGTTGCTCTGAGAAAGGAGACAAAATAAGCCAGTTTTAGGCTTAAACAAGTGATGCCAAAATGCCATCTGCGCTCATCTGGCACAGCGTTTTTAAGTGCGTCAAATATAAAGGCTAATATTGCTGAAATACAAACATTGATCAAAAACTTTTAGGATTTAGTCTCTCGAGGAAAACCCAATATGGCGGTGCTAGTACAGTCGGTCGTGGTTGTAGCCATAGTAAAGATCATAGCTCATTTTCTCATGGGGCAGGCCAAGTTCTCTGAGCGGGCAAACCAAAGAAAGGGGGGGACCTTTCCCCTTATGACGTAAAGGGATAACATGACGGCATAAAGGGAAGATTCAGACTTGAAATGTCTGAGCTTTCATTTTTTTCAAAGGTAACAAAGGATACCCATTGCTAGCTTTGCACATTTCGCCATGTCTAGCCATTTTGTGACCTTAAGCAGGTTAATGAGACTCATTAATGTTAAAAAACTTTATAAAGTTAAATTTACATGCCATGGCACCTTTAAGTAAAAGTGCATCTATATATTAAATAGGAGTGTTATCTCATGAGACACTGTGCTATGCTATGAAGTTGAGGACTGTGCTCAGAAATACAGAATTTAAATTTTGTTACAACAAATGAGAGGCTAAGCACTGGCAGCATAGCAGTGAACTCGACGGAGCCAAATAAAAGGAACTTCAAAGATCCATCATGACTAACAGGAGTTTCTTGATGAATCACAATCATAGCAAAGCACCAAGCCTTATGCCCTCTGTCATTTCTCCTTGAGAATTTCAAACACTTCTTCATTCCTCTTATCCAATCTTTTGGATACTCAGAAACCCCCCCCCCCCCCACCACCACCACCACCACCAGCCCTCAAAGATTTCCATATGACATCTAGCCATGTGCGATGGAAATCCCCCTTGCTCCTCTGCTAGCACACTGTAGCATTTCCCTTCAAAACTGAAGGAAGTAAGGAGAGGGGGGAGTGAGTGGAGGAGAGAAGAGGGGGCTGGGGTGTGGGTGAAAGTTTCCCTCAAGGGCCCCAGGCAGCAGGGGGGTGGGGGTGGGGGTGGAGGTGTGGGGGTTCAAACAAAGTGTTAGGTGCTAATGAACAGAGACCCGACAAAGTTTGTTTTCCTGCGCCGGGCCAGTGCACATAATGGCCTCTTTCAGGAGTGGCCCCGTCTTAGGCATGGAAAGAGCTGGTAAAGAAATCCCATGCCGTCTGCGTGACCTTTCCTTACTTCACACACACACAAACCCGTTTGCCTTCTGGGACCCTGTCAGAAGGGGCATAAATATTCATGAGAGCAGCGAGCGAGTCAGTCGGACAGGACACGAGTCGGCCAAATGACTTTCCCTCACCACCACACTGGTCTGGAGGGAGAGCTGCTGCAAATGTAGCATACTGTTTTACAGGACACTAGATGCAAGGCCATGCATACAAACTGATCATTTTACATTTGATCATTTTATTAAGTGTGCCGTGCCCCTATGCGTTGTTTTTATGTTTTTTAATGACTGTCTTGTTTCTTGTTTTATAATTGTACAGTGTCCTTGAGCAGCTTGGAAGGCGCCTTAAATAAAATCTTTCACAAGTGTGAATTGTAAAAATGACCCTAGTTTACTTTAGAGAAGAGCAGGGCCTGCACAGCTGTAGCACGTGTATGAGATAAGAGTGAGAGTCAGTGAGTGTGTCTGCAACGTGGATCATGTGGCCTGCTTTTCAGGGTCTCTCCTCTCTGCCTCCAAATGTCATTCATGTGGGCCCACGTTTATTGGAGTCATATGAGGATCGCTTGGAGAAAGCACGCTCTGGTTTTTGTATTTTTGTCAATGTACAGCAGCAGCAAACCACCCTTGATATAGCGGGACCTGATGTTGGCGGATGCTCTGTATTCTTGGGCCGGACTTAGCAGACACGCATGCCATGATGGAAATAGCAGACCATCTCCCAGAGAATCCCCTCTGTGTGCGGAGAGAGAGAGAGAGAGAGAGAGAGAGAGAGAGAGAGAGAGAGGAGAGGAGATATGTAGGCCTGCCTTTATTGCTTGTATGTAGTTAAATGTAAGTGGCAACTTCCAATTGTTTGGGATTTATTTGGTGACTAGGCACAGAGATGCTTTAGTGATGTGTGGTGCTGCTTTATAGACCAAAAGATGTGTACAAAACTGGTGATCCTTGCGCACTCTCTGAATAATGGCATGCAGTTTTCCCTTGTGGCACACTCATTGCAGTTTCTGACAGGCAGACTTAACCAAATTGCACCACACTGCCTCTGAGAAGCTACATAACCACAGAAATTTGGTAAACGATGCGCCAAATCTGTGTAGATTCACAGAAATACCCCACTGTTTAGCTCCACTCATCAATCACATGGAAGTATAACTGGAGTTGACTACTATAACCAGGGGTGTAGTGGAGGATAAACACAACCTCTCAAATTTTAGAAAATGAGCTAATCCACCTCTCAACAAAGATTATTCAACTTCCAATACAGTTTATTCACCCGATAATGGAATTCATGTACCAAACACAATTTGTAACATTCCAGAAACACAATGTCATCTTTATGTGCACTAAAGACCATTAAAATGCACTGGGACTGTTCAAACATGTTTTGCATGTTTAAAACATCTCATGTTGCACTATGCATCCACCTCACTGAGATCACCAAATTCAGTTAACCCACCTCTGATTTTGCCACTACCCTCCTGACCATAACAACAGTGTTTTACCAACAAACCCAACAAAACAAATGGTAAGCATCATCCTAGCTGTTTCTGTTCTGTGTCTCAATAAAAATATATGTGAGATATGTGATGGTTAGTATGGGCATTTCCTGGGTATATACTGCTTATTTGTTTTCTCATTTACATATCCTAAAAATATGAAATGTATTCCATCAGAGAGTCATGTCTGTAAATTGTTTTTTCTCTGTCCTGCACTAGAGTGACACTAATGTAGCCATGTTATGCACAGCGATGCATTGTGGGATTTAGACAGAATTATTTTTAGCTGAGGTTGAAAATTGCAGACCTTGAATCCAGCCTCTGGTTTTTCTGGGTCGTTTTTTCCTTGCAATGGCAGATGTGGGCAGTCGCTCTTGCTATGTTCATTGTACAACACAAATGCATCAGGTGCTCAAAAAGCTATCAGTTTGCACTTTATTGCATGTGTTTTCCTCAACAGCTTACATTGTATCACACTGATTGGTTTTCTTTTAAAATATAGGGTTGGCAACAAACAGTAAAACATTTGCTTCCTCTGTCTTTCTCATTCTTACTTGTTCAAAGTTATGTTTTCAAGGCACTTAAGAATTGAGACTTTTTAATAACCCCATCTCCGATAGGGGCCCACACATTAAAAAAAAAAAAAACTTTGGGTCTCATTTATTTTAGATTTTCACACAAGTAGATGATCAGATCAAGACCTAAATGTAATTTTACCCACTTTTTTCCAACTTTGCAAGATAGGGCTGATGGTCTGCAGTGGCCTGGCTGTTCTTGTTCAATTTCTAAATCTGGCAGACATCAGATTCTTGAAATAAACTCAACTTTTCTTACTAAAGATCTGTTAACTTCCTTTAGGGAACGGCATCCTATTGAATAAAGGAAAACTGGCATTAGTCATACGTTTGATGGCTGATTGTAGAAACATCATTAAGTCAATGTGCATGACATTCCACCACGGTCTGAATTAACTAAATTTTTTTGCTTTCTAATATTTGTTATAACCCACTGTAATGTAATTTTGAAAAGGTTACGTTAGGACAGGAAAAATTTATTTGACCTAACAATACACAGGAAAAGTTTTTGAACATTTCGTCAAACTAGTCATTTTACAAGATAGTTTAACTCAGCGTGCAGTTCAACATAACTGATACATCAGTTCACAGACTGACCTAATCATGATAATTAACCCATGACATACAGAAGCCTAATACAAGTCATTATTCAAACCATTTACTTTATATGGGATTTGGGGGCAGCTATGCAAACATTCATTTTTGCCATATTACTGTTTTTATATCTTCCTTATAAAGTATTACCAGAGTATATCTGAAAATAACAAGACACTGATGAAAATGTTAAACTTTAATGCTAGCTATGCCTGCTACATTATAATCTAAGGAGCTGACACATATGATCTCTGTAAAATAAAGCTGCAGTAACACAACCGGTTTGTTTTCCACCTAGGCACTCGGTACTGTGGATGAGACCTTACCTGCTAGCGCCAATGCCAGACGGAACTCCTCTCGCAGAAGCTGGAGCACGTCACCAACGCCCTGCTCTCCCTTTTAGCAAGACAGACGGCAGCAGTGAGACAGGGTCTGACAAGAGTGATGCTTAAAAGATGCTATATGTAAAAATTATAACAATTATAAAAATGTCCTGACATGTCACCAGATATTTAGGAAACATGTTCAATTGAAATATTGATTTCTCTGATAAAAATAGTAGAGACCGAATATTTTAAATTAAATTCTGATTATACCTCTTTATTATATTTAGATTACTTAGAAAGAAAAAAATATATGTTATGGGAACCTGAAATGCACCCATAACAACCCTTTAAATCCTGTTTATCTTTTGATTTTGTGTTTTGCATCTTGCCTCAACTCTTAACTGTACTTTGAAATTGACTGTTGTACCAGTTTTGCCCACAGTCTTACACATATCACTGTTAACTTGTAGTACAATGTTTAAGAGGAACTGAGTTACAGCAGCACCGCTAATCGATGTCTGTCTCACCTCATAAGCCAGACCCCAGAGGACGGGTCGCCCTAAAAACACAGCTTTGGCCCCCAGTGCTAGAGCTTTCAGCACATCAGTGCCTCGGCGAACTCCTCCATCTAGGTACACCTCCACACGATCACCCACAGCCTCCACTATCTCTGGCAGCACATCCAGCTGAAGATGAATGCATGAATGAATGAATGAATGAATGAATGAATGAATGAATGAATGAATGAATGAATGAATTAATTAATTAATTAATTAATATATGAGTGAATTTCCAAAATAATGTTAGGTTGAGAAATAATGGTCAAGAGTAATTCTGACCAACATTTTAGTTACCAAAAATAAATAAATAAAAGAATCATTATGCACATCTCAGGTCCAGGTGTAGGACAAAGACACTTCTAAACTTGAGCTTTTACTATGCGTTACTATACATACATGCAATGTACAACCACATATTTAGGTGTTTAATTGCCTGAAAGTCCATACAGCATATTACTGTACAATGTCCTATTTCCAGATATTTCAAATATGCTTACAGTGGCAGGTACACAATCCAGCTGTCTTGCTCCATGATTGGACACAAGTATGCCATCAACTCCATATTTTACGGCCTCAACTGCATCTTCAGCTAAATAGATAAAACAAATCTTAAAATCAATACTGCATGCAATTAAGAGCAAAAAAAGAGCCAGATAAATTAAACACTGACTTTGACATAAAGCTAAATGTAAAACAGGGCTTCACTATTCACACCACAGTTGTTAAAAATACTCAGTTGTTACCCTTAGCAACAGCTTCTTACTGACAGAATGTCAGAGTTCTTGGATAAGCCCAGCATGGTATGTCTGTCAAAGTGAGCGCTCTCATGTGGCGTGACGAGTTGTAAAGCACAATAGATCTCTGCAGCTGGCAAGCAGCGATTCTCTGTGCTACCTGCAGATTTCCATCTAATCCTTTCCATTCAGAGAATCAAAATGGAGCAAATTCAACAGAGGGGGAAGGCATTTGTCAACGTCTAAATGTCTCCTGGAGCTATAAACCCCAAGCTTTGTTTGTATTTACACGCTGATTGTTTACATCTGTCTCGCATCGATATGAAAAGTTATCTGCAGTTAACAAAGTCAGAGTGGGAATAATTAGTAGACGTATTTCAGTAAAGCTTTTTTCCTTCAGGACAGAATGTATGGGGTCACAGCATCCAAATGCAATGTTATTCTGTCGTATAGACTGCTATATAAATTACCACAGGGCTTGGCCGTGTGTGACAGCACACAGGACGTCTGAGGAAGCCTGCTGGAGGGAAATGATGAAAGGCTTTTTTTATGCTGCCGGAGAGCGGGGGGGAAAGGGATTAGCTGATTTATACCAAAACTTATGCGCTGCACATATGAGCTAAGATAATTGATAGTTTCTCCTGGAAGTTTTGGTGAAGACTTTTTTTTCCTTCCTCATTTTATGGCCCAGTCCTTGAGTTGGAATTACAGGTTGTCTTATACTCACTGCACTGCACTGCTCTCTCTCACAGTGCTGCTCAAATAAGTATTCCAGAACTTCAAATGGCTTTTACACATCAACTCTCCTCTCTAAAATGCTTGCTATCTATCGCTTCTGCAGATACTAAGAGGCAAATGGAGAGAAAGAGAGGGCCTCACAGCAGGAATCAGATGATGTGTTATCATCACAGCGTCTCTTTTTGTGTCAAAACCACAAGCAAATCACACACCAACACCAACTTGTCTTCTCTTTTTTATCATATCCTGTAACACAGATACACTCAGGAGGGTTGCAGTTTTGATCAGTCATTTGCACACACACACACACACACACACACACACACACACACACACACACACACACACACACACACACACACACACACAAAACAACCATTTACTTTTAATCTGCTGGGTGTGTTACATTCAATCCACAGGGGTGAAAGAGAGAATACAAAGTTAGTGTGTGAGTGTTGGGGTGTGTGTGTGTGTGTGTGTGTGTGTGTGTGTGTGTGTGTGTGTGTGTGTATGTGTGTGGGTGTGTGTGTGTGTAGAGGAGCAGTGTCGAGAGCAGAGGGACTTCCTAATAGCTGTGGTGAGACCCCAAACACTCTGATCACTTAACCAAGCTGTGTGTTTCACCTCTTAAAACTCCCTTGACCACCACGGGCAGATGGGTCAGGCCCTTCAGCCACGCAATGTCCTCCCAGCGCAGGGTGGGGTCGATGGCCTGGGCTACGTACACCGCCAGCCCACTATCCTCTCCGTAGCCCTCCTTGGCCGAGAAGGCTAAATCTGGGGAGTCAAAATTTGACATCCTGTGAAGAAGAAAATATAAATAAGAAGATAAATAAACAAACAGGAGCAGTAGTCTCTCTCTCTCTCTCTCTCTCTCTCTCTCTCTCTCTCTCTCTCTCTCTCTCTCTCTCTCTCTCTCTCTCTCACTATCTTTTTTGAGAGAGGTGCCTAAATGAAATTAGTCCTGAATGTGTTGTTTTTGGTCTCTGGGGTGAAAGTGAAGCCAAGGACTCCTTTCGCAAACACCGTACAGCACTAGCTTGACACACTGCCGTTGTTGTTTCGCCACTTTGATTTACAGGGCCAAGAAAAAGATCCCCTAAAGGTAGAGGGGTTCATCGTATGTCACAAGTCTGACAGACGGGAGGAAGAGGTTTTTACACGTATGAATAAAAATTACAATGCGGTTGTAAAATGTTTGTGCAAACTCTTTGATTTTTTAATTGCTGTAATTCATCTGGCAAAGGTAAAGGAGCTGGACTGTGGGCTTGAAAGATCTGCATGTGTCTCCCTGTGAATAGCATATTGTGGTGAGTTTTGGCTGACCCCAGAACAGTTCCCATTAATCCTCCAAAAAGACAGCCAGGCTAATCTGCAGTGTGACACAAGTGAAATGCTTGCCTCGAGTCTCTCCTTCCATAAATATATAAACCTCCTCTTTACAGCAAGCAAAAGAGCTCACACAGTCCAACCAATGTCAAAACTTGCTTTCTGTGGGGGTAGACAGAGTTTTGTGTGTTCCTTTTTTTTCTTCAAGGTGTACACTTAGTCCCCCACACAAAGCACAGCTCAGTGTATGCGACAAACCCATCCTTTTCTGTCCTCTCTGTTCTTGTCTTGTTATTGATGCTTGAATGCCTGATTTGTTGTGTTTATTTTGGTGGGGGCCCACAGCAGTATGAAGCCACTAAAAACTCTGTGAGTTTACACATTTACTCTGAGTGTGTGGGGCAAATATTCTTTGCCATCAGTTTTACCAAATATGCATATGGCGCACCGCATATTGTTTGCTGGCAAACAGACAGGTCATGGTCGCCTGCTCCAGCGCTTACCTCAAATGAGAGGGCAGCTTAAATCGGTTGCGCACGTCATTGCGACGCTTGCCAAGGTAAGGTGTGTCCACGGTGACAAAGATGCCCTTATACCCAGCCTCCTCGGCTCTGCGGACCAGCGACTGAGTCAGCGCCCTGTCCTTGTAAATGTACAGCTGCAGCCATCGGACGCTGTCTGGGCTGGCCTCCGCCACCTCCTCGATGGTGGATGTGGCCCAGGAGCTTAGCATCATGCCCGTGCCAGCGGCGTGGCAGGCTGGGGGAGAGACAGACAGAAAAAGAGAGAGAAGAGTGACAGACAGCAGAAGAAAGAGAGAGAGACAACTGAGAAAGAGAGAGACAACCAAGAGAGACAAAGACGAGAACAAGTATTGAGGTGGGATTTTGAAAGTTGTGGCAGGAGTCCAAGAAAAATAGTTGAACCTGAATCTGTGATTTGCAAGTGCAAATTATTCTGACAGCTGCTGTTCAGTTAGGATGGCACAGGACAATCTGGACATAGTGTTGCCACCTGTCCTGGTTTTCCCTGATTGTCCCGGTTTTTAATGATCTGTCCCGGGTCACTGCTTATAAGCAAAAAGGTTGATTGGGTAGCCGAAATGTCCCGTTTTTTTGTCAGACATAGGTGACAACCCTATCTGGACAAAGGGCCTTGAGTGTTGTTGAGAATATTATTTAGTCCAATGGCACCACCTTGTGGCTACAGAGGGCTGATAAAAACAAAACAATGTACTCACTGTTGTCTTTCTCCAGAGTACATAGAGTGTAGGCCAACGAAGGTGCAAATACGCATTAAACGTTTAAACAAGCAAGTCTTTCTAGTGCCAATGAGGCACTCTTATTTTAAGGTTGTACTTCCCTCAATGGATTAGGCCTACTCCTCATAACAGGATTTTATCTTCATACATTCGAGGCAATTATAGAGTTTTTATTTCTTCCCTCATATTAAATGATCTGTCATGTTTGTAGTCCCTGAGAGGATGTTTACCCATATTATGCCATTCAGATTCTAACACATCTAAGTAAACAGCAGGATTTCCCATTTTCTCAGAACCTTTTCACACTTCAGGAACATATTTATCCATAGGGAAGGAGTTATTTTTGAACTGCCTGCAGAATGGTTCAACAGTAATTCACCTCTCTGTAACTTCTTGCTAGTGATGTGATATTAACGAACAAATTGGTTCTTTTGAACAGTTCCTGGGGAGGAACGTCGTGAACGAGTTCGCCGCTCTCGTTCCAGGTCGTTCCTTTCGTTCCCGGTCGTTCCTTCGAGAATCAGCGCAGCAGTCTGTGTAGTCTGTCAGTGGCAGCAGTGAAGCCCGCCAACTAGCCAGCCAATCTTTTATTATCCTTATTCACTACGGGCACATGGTAGGATCGGATTGGATTGGTATTGGATTGGGTGTTGCTACCCAACGGGTGGTCTGTCCCAAATCCCTGTGCACATGAGTGTTCGTGTAAGCGGATAATGGTTAGAGATCTGGCCGTTTCCGCTACGCTAGATGGCGCTGTATTACTTTCAACAAGTGGTGTTAGAACTACTTCAGGTTGACGGCTGCTAAAAAGAAAATAAACAAACTATCTGGCGGCATACAAAACAAAGGTAGCGCTCGAGGAGGTTGACAGAGCAGCATTTGCATGCATGTTGTGCATTCTCCTTTGTTTGGAAGTCCGTATGAAAGAACAAACAGCGTTTTTGGTTTCCTTGATACGACATGAACTGTGCCGTCGGCGTTTGATATTACAAGCAATTGAGGACAACGAGACTTGGGAGCAGTTGAGAGCAGGCGCTAGAAAGCCTCGACGTTCAGTATGGATGAAAATCAGGGACAGAAGCTTCTGGAATCGAGTGGTCTTACATGCGCAGTATACGCGAATCCATACCAATACCGTGCACAAGGCGGCACCAAGCGGATTAACATCGGCTTAAGCCAGGGATTGCAATCGGATTCGCAAAACCAATCCCTATACGATCTTTAGCCTGTGCACATAAATTCGATACGATCCCAAACCATTTCCAATCGGATTCAACCCGTCCATGTGCACGCAGTGCTTATTGAGTCTGAAACGTTCTCACGCATTTTATCCAATGAGAGCCTATAAAGCATAGCAACCGTGTCTATGAGCAAACAAAAGAATGTAATCCAGTTATACGGTAGATAACTTAACAATAGTTGTTAACACTATTTGTAATGGAGTTGTTATATTTACTCTGCCTTGAATGTTGAATAATTAATTATTCATTATGACCGCCGCTAGCGAAGCTAGCGAAAGCGGTCATTATAGTGTTGCAGCGACTTTTTTCCCTTTTTTTTTCTTTTTCTTTTTCTTCAGCAATTTTCCGTCAACGGTTTCCGGGACACTGGAAGTCTGTGGGACATGAATCTTTGTAGGTATGTAGCCCTAGAAATTTTTCAGCGACTAGAAGCTTTTGGCCCCCAAGGGCCACCCCCCCGCTTTGCCAGGGTCCGTCAAAGAGGGGGAGACCGGCAAAAGTTTTTGCTGAATAACTCAATGAACGTTTCACCCAACAACATGAAATTTTTGTCATATGTCGGTGTCACAGAGACATATCGACCCAGCCCATAAACACTCACTTGAAGCATAGCGCCACCTAGTGATATGGGTAAATGCAAAAATTGGGATATTGAGTTCCCAATATCTTGGACCGAGAAGGTGGAAACTGTGCAAAATACGTCATGCACGATTACCACAAAGACTTCTAACACCACAGCACATGCCATAAAATTTGGTCCATAGGGGGTGCTGTAATTGTAGAAAATGTCATTTTGCCTATTATCTAGAGAATGCTAACGTTTACAACAATTTTTTTTTTATCGTGAAATCTATTGACCCTCACACATTGAAAACACTGGTCGACGCCCACTTCCAACAAAAACAATTTCCGTGAAATTTTAGCATTGCGAAAACGAATCTGAACGAACTCGTCATAGGCCGTTCATTTGAATCTAACCAAATTTCGTATATGTCATCTACAGACAATGCTGACAAAAAGTTATCAAAGGATTTATCTTGAGATAAACCGTTTAGAAGTTACACGTCAATGAACATTTAACACGTAGCTTAAAATTGTTAAAAAGTCCATATCTTGG
This sequence comes from Coilia nasus, assembly GCA_027475355.1. Taxonomy (NCBI): domain Eukaryota; kingdom Metazoa; phylum Chordata; class Actinopteri; order Clupeiformes; family Engraulidae; genus Coilia; species Coilia nasus. The sequence goes on along the minus strand of CM050205.1, from coordinate 31,285,210 downwards.
CTTTTAATTGCTCAAATTTGGTCAAAGTTGACATGCCATCTCTACACAGATTTCTGCTCATGTGTACTAAATTTTGTGACATTTCGTCATAGGGGGCGATGTTTATCGGCGAAGCTAGGTGTCAAAAAACAGTTTTTGTTAAATAACTCGTCAACAATTTTGCCCAAGACAACGATTTTCTGTTAGTATGTCGGTGTTACAGTGGCGTATCGACCCAACCCATAAACACTCACTTTAAGCATAGCGCCACCTAGTGAAAAGGGTAAATGCAAAAATTTAGATTTTGAATTGCCAATATCTTGGACTAAGAAAGTAGGAACTGCATAAAATATGTCATGCACAATAAATACAAAGACCTCTAAAAGCACAGCACATGCCATAAAATTGGGCCCATAGGGGCCGCTGTAATTGTAATTTTGCGTATTCCTTTCACCAATATCTTGGAACGAGAAGGCAGAAACTGCACAAAATACGTCATGCACGATCAGCCCAAAGACCTCTAAAACCACAGCACGTGCCATACAATTTCGTCCATAGGGAGCACTGTAATTGCACAAAATGTAATTTTCCCTATTATCTAGAGAATGCTAATGTTTACAACCAATTTTTTTTTATTGTGAAATCTATTGACCCTCACGCATTGAAAACAGTGGTCGACGCCCACTTCCAACGAAAACAATTTCCGTGAAATTTTAATATTGCGAAAACGAATCTGAATGAACTCGTCATAGGCCGTTCATGTGAATCTCACCAAATTTCGTATATGTCATCTACAGACAATGCTGACAAAAAGTTAACAAAGGATTTATCTTGAGATAAACCGTTCCGAAGTTACAGGTCAATGAACATTCAACACGTAGATTAAAATTCTTCAAAAGTCCATATCTTGGGTTTTAATTGCTTAAATTTGGTCAATGTTGACATGCCATCTCTAAACAGCTTTCTGTTCATGTGTACTAAATTTTGTGACATTTCGTCAAAGGGGGCGATGTTTATCGCCAAAGCCAGGTGTCTAAAAACTGTTTTTGTTAAATAATTCATCAACAATTTTGCCCAAGACAACGGTTTTGCGTTAGTATGTCGGTGTTACAGAGGCGTCTCGACCCAGCCCATAAACACTCACTTGAAGCATAGCGCCACCTAGTGATATGGGTAAATGCAAAAATTGGGATTTTGAATTGCCAATATCTTGGACTAAGAAAGTAGGAACTGCATAAAATATGTCATGCACAATCAACACAAAGACCTCTAAAAGCACAGCACATGCCATAAAATTGGGCCCATAGGGGCCGCTGTAATTGTAATTTTGCGTATTCCTTTCACAAATCGTACCTACACACTATACAAACACACACAATGTCATTCATTCAAAACCTACATCCATGCCCACTTCCAGGTAATCATTTCCACACAAATTCTCACCTCACAACACTGCTCTACCACACACTTATCATACCAACAGTTCCCACATTTCAATACACTGCGGCGGTCATACCATGTACCGCTATGCGGTACATCTAGTTATTTAGTACAAATTGAACTGGCTTCAATGAGGAACTGATACAGTGTTAGAGATCAGTGGTCAGGCTTAAGGTCACGTGACCATGAAAGTCACATTTTTCTGTATGTACACACATATCTCAAAGCTTCAGATTTGATGCAGAATTTTGAGATGCCAATTTATAGCAGAAATAGTCCTCTATCGCATGGTACAAACATGCATACAGTTGCCCCCTCTGGTGCATACTTTATCTACATAAAAAAATGTGACTTAGCAAATCGAAGGAAGAAAGAAAACATGAGGTTTCCTTTAATTTTAATCTGGACACAACATAATACCTGGTGTGCATAAGATAACTTGTGTGCACAAGAGGATTTTTAGGTCTGCACAGTACAGGACTGTAGGGTGACCTTAGCACTGTGTTTTGCCGTGTTGTTCCCACCTATCTGAGTGCGTTTGAAGACTGACTAAATGTTTCACACAATTGCTAGCCTATCTACGGATATGAAAAGGAATACAGTGGAAGCCATTTTGTGGAGGATGAGAATTACTGGTGACTGCTTTTCAATCTTAAAGAAGGCTTCTGTTTGAGTGCATCGACTGCATTAGCCCACTGATGCAGGTTTCATTTCTTCAGAAGATAAATTTGAGATAGTAATGACATGAGAACACTAAAATAGTGATTTATGTCACTGTCAGACAAAGATCCGTGTTACACTAAAACAGCCAGTGTGGCTAATAGGGTTTATATTAATAGTCTGTGAAAGCACGTTCAAATCACTGCATGAAAAGTGGGATTTTTGTCTCTGTAAACGTCCGGAAATCTCCCTAATTTTCGTCAATTAACGACAATTTACAGCCTCTGAACGTCGCACATATTGATGAGTATTTGAGGAAGCCTTCACCAATGTCAACTGTAAATGTCCAAATGGACTGAAATGTCCAAACTGAACTGTGTAAGTCATTTGACCTGTGTGCATACATCTGTCATGTCACCACTCTGAACAAAATATTATTAAGAAAAAAACATGCAGCCAAACACTCCGCATGACTCATCGACTCCTGGGGACGTCTGGCCACCGTGCCATTCTAGGTCTACCATACCTTTCCTGTCAGACACTCACCCTGGTTCATCTTGTGGCATGACTCATAAGAAGCCACATCGTGACAAGGGGAGTTCACTTGTTTTACAGCCAAAGAGGGAACAAGGGTGCTTTCACAGTTTCATTTTTTTAAGGAGATACCTTCACTGCCCTTCCTCTAAGAACAGCCATCGCCTTCTTATCCTCATCCAGCTTTCTAGTTTTAATTCTTTTAATGGGTTTGGTCATTCACCCATTGATCATTGGACTTATACAGACTCTGCCTCCTCTCTCGTTCGTCCCGTCGTTCTTGTGTTATCACATAGCCTAACAAAACATCACTGAATTCTGGCGTAACTGGGAAGATATTATTATGACCGCCGCTAGCGAAGCTAGCGATAGCAGTCATTATAGTGTTGCTGCAACGTTTTTCCCTTTTTTTTCTTTTTTTTTTCTCTTTTTTTTCAGCAATTTTCCGTCAACCGTTTCCGGGACACTGGAAGTCTGGGGGACATGAATCTTTGTAGGCATGTAGCCCTAGAACTTTTTCAGCGACTAGAAGCTTTTGGCCCCCAAGGGCCACCCCCCCGCTTTGCCAGTGTCCGTCAAAGAGGGGGAGACCGGCAAAAGTTTTTGCTGAATAACTCAATAAACGTTTCACCCACCAACATGAAATTTTTGTCATATGTCGGTGTTACAGAGACGTATCGACCCAGCCCATAAACACTCACTTGAAGCATAGCGCCACCTAGTGATATGGGTAAATTCAAAAATTGAGATTTTTGGGAACTGCACAAAATACGTCATGCACGATCACCAGAAAGACCTCTAACATCACAGCACATGCTATAAAATTTGGTCCATAGGGGGCGCTGTAATTGTACAAAATGTCATTTATCCTATTATCTAGAGAATGCTAATGTTTACAACAATTTTTTTTTATTGTGAAATCTATTGACCCTCACGCATTGAAAGCACTGGTCGACGCCCATTTCCAACGAGAACAATTTCCGTGAAATTTGGTATATGTCATCTACAGACAATGCTGACAAAAAGTTATCAAAGGATTTATCTTGAGATAAACCGTTCCGAAGTTACATGTCAATGAACAAATAACACGTAGCTTAAAATTCTTCAAATGTCTATATCTTGGCTTTTAATTGCTCAAATTTGGTCAAAGTTGATATGCCATCTCTAAACATCTTTCTTTTCATGTGCACTAAACTTTTTGACATTTCGTCATAGGGGGCGATGTTTATTGGCGAAGCTAGGTGTCAAAAAACAGTTTTTGTTAAATAACTCATCAACAATTTTGCCCAAGACAACGATTTTGTGTTAGTATGTCGGTGGTACAGAGGCGTATTGACACAGCCCATAAACACTCACTTGAAGCATAGCGCCACCTAGTGATATGGGTAAATGCAAAAATTGGGATTTTGAGTTGCCAATATCTTGGACCGAGAAGGTGGAAACTGCGCAAAATACATCATGCACGATCACCACAAAGACCTCTAACACCACAGCACATGCCATAAAATTTGGTCAATAGGGGGCGCTGTAAATGTACAAAATGTCATTTTGCCTATTATCTAGAGAATGCTAATGTTTACAACAACTTTTTTTTTATCGTGAAATCTATTGACCCTCACGCATTGAAAACACTGGTCGACGCCCACTTCCAACGAGAACAATTTCCGTGAAATTTTAACATTGCAAAAATGAATCTGAACGAACTCGTCATAGGCTGTTCATGTGAATCTCACCAAATTTGGTGTATGTCATCTACAGACAATGCTGACAAAAAGTTATCAAAGGATTTATCTTGAGATAAACCGTTCCGAAGTTACACGTCAATGAACAAATAACACGTAGCTTAAAATTCTTCAAATGTCCATATCTTGGCTTTTAATTGCTCAAATTTGGTCAATGTTGACATGCCATCTCTAAACATCTTTCTTTTCATGTGTACTAAACTTTTTGACATTTTGTCATAGGGGGCGATGTTTATTGGCGAAGCTAGGTGTCAAAAAACAGTTTTTGTTAAATAACTCATCAACAATTTTGCCCAAGACAACAATTTTGTGTTAGAATGTCGGTGTTACAGAGCCGTATTGACACAGCCCATAAACACTCACTTGAAGCATAGCGCCACCTAGTGATATGGGTAAATGCAAAAATTGGGATTTTGAGTTGCCAATATCTTGGACCGAGAAGGTGGAAACTGCGTAAAATACATCATGCACGATCACCACAATGACTTCTAACACCACAGCACATGCCATAAAATTTGGTCAATAGGGGGCGCTGTAATTGTACAAAATGTCATTTTGCCTATTATGTAGAGAATGTTAACGTTTACAAGAATTTTTTTTAATCGTGAAATCTATTGACCCTCACGCATTGAAAACACTTGTCGACGCCCACTTCCAATGAGAACAATTTCCGTGAAATTTTAACATTGCGAAAACAAATCTGAACGAACTCGTCATAGGCCGTTCATGTGAATCTCACCAAATTTGGTGTATGTCATCTACAGACAATGCTGACAAAAAGTTATCAAAGGATTTATCTTGAGATAAACCGTTCCGAAGTTACACGTCAATGAACAAATAACACGTAGCTTAAAATTCTTCAAATGTCCATATCTTGGCTTTTAATTGCTCAAATTTGGTCAATGTTGACATGCCATCTCTAAACATCTTTCTTTTCATGTGTACTAAACTTTTTGACATTTTGTCATAGGGGGCGATGTTTATTGGCAAAGCTAGGTGTCAAAAAACAGTTTTTGTTAAATAACTCATCAACAATTTTGCCCAAGACAACAATTTTGTGTTAGAATGTCGGTGTTACAGAGCCGTATTGACACAGCCCATAAACACTCACTTGAAGCATAGCGCCACCTAGTGATATGGGTAAATGCAAAAATTGGGATTTTGAGTTGCCAATATCTTGGACCGAGAAGGTGGAAACTGCGTAAAATACATCATGCACGATCACCACAATGACTTCTAACACCACAGCACATGCCATAAAATTTGGTCAATAGGGGGCGCTGTAATTGTACAAAATGTCATTTTGCCTATTATGTAGAGAATGTTAACGTTTACAAGAATTTTTTTTAATCGTGAAATCTATTGACCCTCACGCATTGAAAACACTTGTCGACGCCCACTTCCAATGAGAACAATTTCCGTGAAATTTTAACATTGCGAAAACAAATCTGAACGAACTCGTCATAGGCCGTTCATGTGAATCTCACCAAATTTGGTATATGTCATCTACAGACAATGCTGACAAAAACTTATCAAAGGATTTATCTTGAGATAAACCGTTCCGAAGTTACACGTCAATGAACAAATAACACGTAGCTTAAAATTCTTCAAATGTCCATATCTTGGCTTTTAATTGCTCAAATTTGGTCAAAGTTGACATGCCATCTCTGAACATCTTTCTTTTCATGTGTACTAAACTTTTTGACATTTCGTCATAGGGGGCGATGTTTATTAGCGAAGCTAGGTGTCAAAAAACAGTTTTTTTTAAATAACTCATCAACAATTTTGCCCAAGACAACGATTTTGTGTTAGTATGTCGGTGTTACAGAGGCGTATCGACACAGCCCATAAACACTCACTTGAAGCATAGCGCCACCTAGTGATAAGGGTATATGCAAAAATTGGGATTTTGAGTTGCCAATATCTTGGATCGAGAAGGTGGGAACTGCGCAAAATACATCATGCACGATCAGCACAAAGACCTCTAAAACCACAGCACGTGCCATACAATTTGGTCCATAGGCGGCGCTGTAATTGTACAAAATGTCATTTTGCCTATTATCTACAGAATGCTAATGTTTACAACCATTTTTTTTTATCTTGAAATCTATTGGTCCTCACACATTGAAAACACTGGTCGACGCCCACTTCCAACGAAAACTATTTCTGTGAAATTTTAACATTGCAAAAACAAATCTGAATGAACTCGTCATAGGCCGTTCATGTGAATCTCACCAAATTTGGTATATGCCATCTACAGACAATGTTGAGAAAAAGTTATCAAAGGATTTGTCTCGAGATAAACCGTTTCAAAGTTACACGTCAATGAACATTTAACAGGTAGCTTAAAATTCTTCAAAAGTCCATATCTTGGCTTTTAATTGCTCAAATTTGTTCAAAGTTGACATGCCATCTCTAAACAGCTTTCTTTTCATGTGTACTAAATTTTGTGACATTTTGTCATAGGGGGCGATGTTTATCGCCGAAGCTAGGTGTTGAAAAGCAGTTTTTGTTAAATAACTCAAAGGCACTCACTTGAAGCATAGCGCTACCTTGTGATATGGGTAAATGCAAAAATTGGGATTTTGAACTGCCAATATCTTGGACCGAGAAAGTGGAAACTGCACAAAATACATCATGCACGGTCAGCACAAAGACCTCTAAAACCACAGCACATGCCATACAATTTGGTCCATAGGGGGCGCTGTTATTGCACAAAATCTCATTTTGCCTATTCCTTGCCTTCACAAATCACTCCTACACACTACACAAACACACACAATGTCATTCATTCAAAACCCAGATCCATGCCCACTTCCAGAAAATAATTTCCACAGAAATTCTCACCTCACAACACTGCTCTACCACACACTTATCATGCCAACAGTTTCCACATTTCAATATACTGCGGCGGTCATACCATGTACCGCTATGCGGTACATGTAGTTAAACTAGAAGGTAGTAAATTTTGCAACGTCAGTTGCAGGGCGCAAAGAGGGGGTATGAAACATAGGGGCGCAATGGGGGTGCCGAAAGAGAGAGACAGAGAGAAATACCTGTTTGTTTATATTACCCTTGTGTTTATTGGCTAAAAATGTCTATGCCGTTAATCTTTGTATGTTAAAATAAATTTAGATAAAGATCCACGGCTTCCTGTACTCTTATGGTTAGGGTTAGGGTTAGGGTTAGGGTTAGCGATCTTGCTCCTTTTCAACATTCTATTTTAGAATGTTGAGACGCAGGGCTTGCCAGCAACGTGTATCATTTTATATACAGTCTGTAGTTTTGCATAGTCACGACTGAGAAAACAGCCATGAATGAACTTTCTGGTGCACTCACAGTGTTAAAAAGCAAGAGGAATAGAGAAAGTAGCGGATAGAATGAGGAAAATGTTGTTCGCTTGGATGAAAGACTGCAGGTAGGATGCGTGGGTCTTTTGACAGTTTGAGAAGGGTAGCATTGGTTGGCTAACATTGCTTCTACATAAGGTTACACTGACTTGCTACACTAATTTACGTTGCGTTTACGTTTGCTAACTGGCTTAACTGTTTTTGTAGATACTGTTGCCAATGGTCGTTGTTTAAACGTTTAATGGCCACGTTGTCTTTTTCCATCCACAACCTGCAGCATAGCTGCATACAGCATGTGATCTTAGCCCAGCTAGCAGAACTGCTAAGACTAAGCTGTTGTTCCGTCCATAGCCCTAAGTTCTATTTCTCTCAGCGCTGTAATGGTGGGGGCGGGAGGAGTTTAAAATTATCTAGTTTTTGTAATGGTGTTGTATGACATTGTAGTTCCACCAAATCACTATGCCTTTAAGTGGCAACCTAGTAATATTTCTATAGATATAGATATAACTGCTAAGCCTATTTCTACAGATCTAAGAACCTGTAAAATGCACCAGAATGCAAGAAATTACATCTAATTTTTGTAAAAAATTCTGATGCCTTTGCATACAAACATTAAACATGACTTTACCACCCTTGATTGATCCCTTGAGTAGGCTATGTTTTTGCAGTGTTTGTATTACATCAGCATTGTTATCTCCAGATAAAGCATGTACCTCACATACTGTATGTATAGCGATAGCCTATTAATGATAATATGCCTACAACTACCCGTAATGGGCGCGAGGAGAAGGGGGGCCCTAACTGCATTGAACCAGCTCTGGGGGGGCCCTGCTTGCAAAAGGTTGAGAACCCCTGGGTTAGAGGATGGCAACCCCACTGGCCCCCCTTATGAACCCACCCTTTCCCTACTTTAACTTAATATTTTGCACTCACAATAAAAGCTTACTAGCGACAGTTAAAAAAAGTCAGCGAGAAACCGTTTAATACTTGCTCTTTTTTAAATATGACAGGTCACTCCCAGTTGCATATGCATGCTGCATGTGAAAATGTTCCTCTACCCTGATTGCCTTCATTACTCAATGAAAGAAAATAGGTGGAAATCAAGTGAATAAGGAAAAGGCAAACAAACTGACGTAAGTTTATTAAATAAAAAAGCCATGCCACAGTTGTGGTTACCACAGGAGTCTCAGCACACAGCACACATTCACAGCACACATTCGCTTAGCGAAATATAGGTACAGTAAGTATGTGTGTTTGTGTAGAACATTTAAGTCTTTTATTTGGTGTGCTATGACTGAATAGGCTTTGAATGATTGTAGCCTCTGGCTAGCATAGCCGAGAACCTGTCATTCTCCCTGCTCCATCTCCTCCACTAAACTAAAACAGCCTGTAATAGGAGCACTAAAGCATTTTTTTCAGTAACACCGGCTCACAGGGCATTCATTAACACTAGAGACCACTGCAAAATGAATGAAAAAATGATGCAATGAGACCGTCAAGAAAAAAGTGTTACCCCTCCACCTTACCCAAGCCAACCCACCTCTGACTGTGGCCGTCTCCCCATCGGGGTGGGCCATCCTCTGCATGGCTGTGGCCGCCACACACACAGGCATGCTCAGATGCTGGCCCAGGACCACTGCTGACATGTCCACCCTAGACACGTCACGGAGCACCCTGGGGAAGAATCTCCACCTGGGCAGAACACAGAACAGGGTAGCCATATTTGCACTGAAAAATGTCAGCACACCTTGTACCACTGATTAGACCTTTATTGGTGGACAATTGCACAATGTGAAATTATTGTTTGAATGTGGATTTCAGAGGCAAAATCACATCAGTTCTCTTGCTGAGAAATATTTCATGGGGTGGTTGAATTGTAGCCTGGTAAACCAGCCCCTTGTACTTCATTTCATTTTGAACAGAGAGTCTAGCAGTGCTTTCATTGACATTGCTGTATTAGGTAGAACATTTGCCTAGCCAATTAGGGAACAGAGGGAGTGTTCGTGAATAATGACATTGACGTTGTGTGCTGCATTTGAATTTTTGTGTGCACGCAGGCTAATTCCATATGCCACGACCAGACATTAGCGATTGGGTAAAGTCAGAGCCACTTGTTTAAAACTTCAGCAAAGTCCACACCTCCAAGAAGAAATAATTTCTCAATACACTGCCAGACCCTCTGTACAAAATGAAATGAAGTACGAGAAGCTGGTTTACCAGGCTAGTTGAATTGCATTAATGCATGAATTTATCTGAAGCTCAGTATTTTTTTTTCCGCAGTCGCTACCAGATTTTTCTTATCTTGCTGTAGTGGAGAGTTATGTCTGATCTTCACCCACACAAAGCCAGAGCAGCAGCGAGAGAAAAAGGCCTTTGACAGAAAGAACTAGACAGAAACGCCTGCCTTCCAATGATACCCCCGCGCTACCCTGAACAGGTCGTCCTGACCATAGACATACTATGTGACCTTGTCATTTGACACCACCTCAAAAGAAAGTTAGATGTAAAACGCCTGCGTTCTGACCTATCCCCGGTACCCTGAGTGGGTAGTGCTGACTCCTATGACCTTGACCTTTTGGCTAAGGTACAGGTAGATTATAGCCTGGTAAACCCAACCCCTCCTACTACATTTAACTTTAGTCTGGCAGTGCGGCATTAAACAACTATTGCTTCCTGAGGGTGTAGACTCTGCTTAAGTTTAAAACAATTGGATTTGCCTTTTCTCAATCGCTAACGTCTGGTGTTGATGTATGCAATTAGCCTGGCTATCAGCCTGCCTACGCACTAGAATTAAAATATAGCACACAAAGTCGACTTCATCGCCTACGAACACTCCCTCTGTTCGCTGATTGGTCCGGTAAACATTCAACCATGTCAATGGAAACACAGCCAGACCCACTTTACAAAAAAAACATGGTTGGGCTGGTTTACCACGCTAGGTAGATTATACCATTTATGCACAAAAAAATGTACTTGTGAAGCCCTCAAGCAACATATTTACATATTATTATTATTATTATTATTATCATGGCAATATCGTAAAAAATCAAAAATGCAGTGACAAGAGATCTCCATGGATTCAAGGTACACATGACGGCAAGAGTCCCTCATCTAACTTAACCTAGGTCATTGCGCGCATAATTAATGACCTACTGACAAATGTTACGCACGCCCAACCTACTCCATATGTACTATTAGCATACCAAATATAAAAGAATTGCGTGCAATATTAAGGAAGTTATGAAGCAGACATGATCTCATTTACGGACAGACAGACTATGTTGCGCAGGGCGGTATAAAAATCCGCTAAACACTAACTACTCCTGACCTTAGACAAAAAGCACAGCAGCAGAGCTAAAACTAGGCAGCAAACAGGTTTAACGGTTGGTGCATTTAAGGTGGAATCTGTATATATTATATTGTATTATACATACATTTATATATTATATATACAATGTATTGTATTATATTATATTTTAAAGTCTATGTAACAATTACGTAACATAAATACATGTATTGGCAACAAGTAAAAACAGTTTGACAAATTTTCATCAGAGAGAAATCTACACTTTTTTGCAAATATTGCACTTCAACAATGATGTTATATTCAAAATATACAAAATATTCTTTAATTTTTAAATGACTGTGATGTTCATGTAGATGTAGATAAATCACTTAAAATAAAAAAAATAATTGCCATAATTAAACTTTCAGTACCTTGGGTTGTCATTTAACCTGCCATGGCTGCCTGAGGTGGCATGAATCATTTCAGAGGAACCAACCGCAGAGGGCTTGACACATGACATTACAGACAAGACTCTCACATACCTGGAGAATGCAGCCACATTGTCAGTCAAGGTTTCCTGTTCGTCTGCCCCCGAGACATAGTAGTCGAACACAGCCTTGGGGAGAACCCTCTTTGCATGCAGCTCAAAGTCAGCAATACACACTGGCTTGTCAGACATGTCTTCCACTACACAGACATACAATACACACACATGTACACTCACTCACACACATGCTCAGACAGTGTCACAGACTGCAGTCTCAGCAATGCATGTTCACCGAGATCAGTAGGGCAACTAATGAATGATTAACTTTTTCCTAGTACTCCTCTGATTTTCTGTTAGAATTTAACTTTTACATGGTTTTAGAGAAGTGTTTCCCTAGCCAAGGCATTTGGTCTTTGTTGTCCCTGCAGGGGATTTTAACTTGTGCTGTTAGCAGCTCACACAGAGCCACACAGAGCCAGAAAAAAGGGCAAAAAACAAAGAAACAAACAAAAAAAAACATATCAATGCTTTTGTTAGAGCCCATTCTTCCTTTCCTGGTTTACAATGATCCCTGACAATCTATTCTTTCTGAAGTGTACGGACTTTGACTATTGCAGTCTGCTGTGTTGTGTGTGAGACCGTGTCCCTGCTGTTTGAATAGTGGGGGGTGCTACACCTCACTGTTCTATATGCTGAGTGCGGCCCCCGGCGTATCAAACAGCAATGCCCACAGAAAAAAGAAAAACACTGCAGCTCTGTAACATCCTTGTGTAGGTTGCAGGCTGCGGATATTCTTGGCCGTGTTTGAATTTTGGCTCTCTTCAAATCCTTCCATTTAAGCTTTACGTAACGGTGCGGCAGTGCTCAGTATCCCACACACACTACAGAGCGGCTCTTCACAGGACACTGAACCCACAGCCAATGCACAGCATAGCCCGCGCTTGCTACCAAGAGAAACTTCCAAACTACAGCAGAACACAAGCTGGTCTGTGCATGTGAAAGGAGATTTCTGTCACACAAGACAAATGTACTATATGATCAATAGTGATATCATTACTGCCAAGCAGTTAGGGAAGGTGCACAAAGGTCTTTTCAATCTGCAGTGCAACTCAGGACAGCTGCACAGCACACACTACTGATAACATGATTCAGCGTTGCAGAGGGTAAATGAAACTGAATGCATTAATTGGATTGTTGCTCATTCAGCATAATGATGTTGATGTTGCCAGACAGCAAAAGGCTGGCATGTTGGCACCCAAAGTAGAAGTTGCTGGCCAACAGCAATACTTCCGTGAGTGAATTTTTCTTTTTACCTTATGCACTGGCCTGAACTACTTACGGAGAAATTGTGCTTCTTGGTAACGCAAGGTGATCAGCACGTGTTTCTTTGAGTTCACCTTTGGGGAGAAAGCCATTCTAGTTGATTTAATGGAAAAACAAGAACAAAAAAACTCAGACTTGTACCAGGAGATCTTTCATTCGCATTTCTATAAATCCACAACATACTTTACACATATACAATTTATCTCAAGATCTCAGATCAAGAACAACAGTTTGACATAGCATACAAAGTAAAACAACAGAAGTGTTTTAGAAACATCAACTTTGTTTTATCTCAAACCTATAATTCAAAAGACAGTTTTACAATTCACACAAAAATCTTCTTAGGTTTAATTATAGAAATCAGTCACAAAAACAAGAATGGCACAACCGTATTATGTGATGAAGCAAAAAACAACACCTAACAAACAGGAGGTGACTGTGTAGGTCTGCATGCTGTATGTAATGTTTCAGTAAAATTATGCAACAAACATGGCACAGATTGTGCTGCAACAATAGTTTGTGTAAGTTCAGGCAAATTACTCTAGTAAAAACACTTGTCTTCACAGAGCTACAACTACTTGACAAACACTTAGCTTTTGAATATACTGTAAGCTGTATGGATTTTTGGCCCCATTTAAGTGATTGCAACAAAACTCAAACAGTCAACAAAGGAAACAGTTAAGTTCCCAAAGTCTGGGATTGGTGAGGACGTGTTCACTACACTGTTTTTATTTGCAGTTCAAAGAATCATTTCACATGAAATATTGTTTCCCAACAATTAGGTAAATTCTTATAAAATCCACCACTGATCTTTGTAAACACACTGCAGATCCTCACACTTCTGTTTAATACAGTGTGTGTTATGCAACAGTCTATTTGCCTTATAAAACAGAAATTTTAAAAACAATTATTTCAAAACTTCCATAAGTGTCAAAAGCACTTAAATCTTCAAATCTAAGAGTGTGCATATCATCAGCATTACAAGAGTCAAATAATATATAAATACACCTAAGTTACTCCTATGGCTTCCTTTAGGAAAATTGTCATCTGTCAATTTCCAATGCCTGATATCTTTTTTATTTTACGGTGTAAAGGCAGTGAGTACAGAGCAAAGACATCTTGTATGTCCTTGCTTCTAAGAACATGTGTTAGGCTTCTGGGAAAAAATTACTCTAGGCACGGTGTGCTCAGTGTACAGTTTTGACTGCGTACTTGTCAACCTAAAGTAGCGCTGCTGTTGAGGCTCAGCTCAGTTCTCTTAAGTAGTCCCCAGACGTTCCTTAGGTGGTCATTAACAGCATACCAGAGGCAGACTGCCTCTCCTGAGAGCAAAAAATACAGCATATATCTGGATCAAAAGAAACAGTGGAGCTGAAACATACTGTAAAGGTGTTACTTTGAACTAACTTCATGGATCTTTTTACGTTTAAGTTAGCCATCTATGTGTATAATGTTTTATGTTTAACCAACATAAAAAGATACATGCAACAAGTTTACTTATTTTTATGAAGTTGGTTCTATGCTTCACTTGTTACACGGTAGTACAGGGAGATGATGGTCTTGAAGTGACAGCTAAGTTAGATATCTGTGCAGCGCTATTCTGTAGTACAGTACTCCCCAACTTCACTTACATCAATAAACACATGCTGTATCAGCAATTGAACATTTTGTGTGGTTAGTATTTAACTCTTCACCAAGCTTCTTCAATAGCATTTTGGTTTAGTGAAAAACAGAAGCTACTTGAGATGAAATCCTGAAGAGGTGGTAAAAATGGCTGAAGAGATTTAAAAAATAGAAGTCTGAAAACTGTCCTGACTTCTATTTTTTCACCCTTGATTTGTCCGGCACCCAGCCTCACTTAGTCTCTGTTTGACCAAAAATGGCTGAAGAACCAGTATTCAGGGGTTATTTGGATTATTTTCTAATTACACAATGTATTATAATCTACAATGTCATACTGCATGATATATTGTTTTGGCATGTGATTAAAAATAACAAGAAATTATTTAACGCATTCAAAAACACTTCCAAAGGCTTGCCAGACAAAGAGAGGAATCTGCCACCAAACAGAGGAATATGCCGCTCTGTTCATGCACAAAGCCCATCTGGAAGATCCTGGTCCATGTGGAATGGTAGAAAAAAATGAAAAACAGCAAACACTTTGGGTAGGATGACTAAATCTTTTTTTTTAACTCTGCTCTCTTCCGCATATTTTTTTTGGTGGATGCAAACCCAACAAAGTATATTCCAAAAAAACGTAAAAATGGCTGCCACTCCAAGCACTTTCTTATTTAGTGCATCTATTTGAGTAATTTCAGTTCAATTTCAGTATCCTGTCTGTCACTGACTGTTGAATGCTGCAAAGCCGAAACATTTGTCATCCCTGCCACTGAAATTGCTAAAATAAACGTACTAAATAAGAAAGTGCTTGGAGTGTGACCATCTTTTTCTAAGAAAACGATGGTGATTGCCATGTGCCTGTGGGGGGGGGGGCATATTAGGTGCCCTCTGAGGAGTTCTGAGCTTCCTGCTGTGGCCTCCTCTTCCTCAGGTCTGTGGGGGCGTCGTCATGTGAGGAAGTCGCTGTGGTGTCATCTGAAACCTCCGCGACTGGGGTGGCGTCATCCTCACCAGCGGAATCCTCGCCTGAGACGAGCTCGTTGTCAGCGTCCCACGCTGATCTCTTCTCCTCCTCGAGAAATGGCTCCTCCAGCTCCCCCTCTGAGCCTTCATCCGTCGCTCCTGAGGACGGTCAAAACACGTGAGAAAAGCGGGAGGGCAAAGAAAAGCAGTAACTACTAAGGTATTTGCATAACAGATCTTTAGTTCATCTTCAGAAGATGACTTTTTATCCCCGCCAGCAGAGGTTATGTATGTTAGTCAGCAACATAACTCAAAAAGTTATGGATGGATTTTGATGACACTTTCAGGGTAGGTCAAAAAAAAACTTAAAAGTGATTAGATTTTGGTGGTGATCTGAGCTGCCCTGGCGAAGGTCTGCGCTCTCCGGGTGCTTTTCTAGTTTTTTAGAAGTGAAGACCCTGGATGCAGAAAGGAACAACCCTGCCATGTGTTTTCTCTGCCTGTGCACTTAACACAGAACATTTCAGTGACTAGCTGATCTAACCTCTCTGAATATTTGTGTGCTTGACAGAATCAGCTGGTTCAGGTAATGGTTGGGATCAAATATGCAGCAAAGGATTTTACTTTCTGACGCTGTTCTGTTCTCCACTTCTGCATGTTTTTGTTTTACCTTTTGCTCCAGCCTTCATTTCACTTTGTCTTGGTCTTGATGGCCAAAAGAAGTCTGCGATCAGAACCAGCATCTGCAACGACATAGAGAGAGAGCATGGCTCAGCCTTGCACAACTCCACTGTAATTTTCCAGGAGAAAAACTGGCTGATAAATCAGAACCACCCCCATTATCCCCATCAACAATGGAACACCCTGCAGACTGATTTACATCACCTTGTGTTGTATAATGCATGATTGTATAATACTGTGGCAAGGAAAGAGGAGTGTGTGATTACTAAGAGGAAAAGGGCAGCTTACTTGTGCCGTCTTCTTTAAAGGGAACCCTGTATGGTTTTCTGGGTTTTCCCTGTGTCTTAATCGTATCATGTAGCATTTTGTGTACAGGTTTGGCCAACATTTATTTTTATTAACTCCACCAGTGGCTCTCTCAGTGCTTTTCTAGTTTGTAATGAATTTATTACATTTTAAAAACAATTTCTTATTTAATGTGATGAAACACAACACAACAAAAGAGTATGCAGTACTCTGGTGTAACTTGCTCAAACCATGCCTGCTCGACTTAGTATCAAAAAGAACAGTTTCTTATGGTCTGGTTAAATAGGATGCTGCTTTCTGATTGGCTGATAGGGTATGCATTAATTTTGTTGAACCGTTTACCTATGGAAAGTAGTTCTAAAGTTCTGGCATTAGGTTTAAGCACTGTTCCTTAACTGCCAATGTCCACTTCACCACTGTTCATTGTACTTCTACTGCACAGGGAGATCTTATACATGACATGTTGTCTTTATACATTTGGCTACTACTGTATGTAAATTGTATGCAAAGTTACAGAAGCGCAACATACAAAACAAAAGGGAGTAGCTGTGTCCTACAGAAATACATGTCCTCATTTGCCTAAAACTGGATCATTGCAATTCTAGCCAATTTTTCCTCACTTTTCTTCTGGTACAAGACTGCATCATACCTTTGTAATACAGTCCTTCTACAATTTGTTTTTAACCTTTACACAAAAAATGTAAATATTGCATACAAATATCTGTCACTATGTCTAAAGCTCCATTTTAACAGTATAGCAGGAGGTCACTGCTGCCTTCAAGATCAATCAGGACAAGGGACAGTGAGTGACAGTGACAAGGGACAAGGGACTGAGTGAGCTGACCATGTATTTCAGGTTGCACAAAGTAGGGATGCAAATTATCAATTAATTCATTAATTATTAGTTGACTGGCCTTGTCGATCGATTAATGGTTAATTGATAAGCGGCGATGTCTCCCTGAATTTCAGTGTTTCAATAGAGTCTATAAGAATATAAGCTAAACGTAGGTAAAATACTGAATTCAAAAATGTTATATTCCTTAATGAAGGATTTATTGTACCATTAGGAACACAGTGCAGACAAATGCATTTATGTTGTATAACAAAATATATTCTTTATACAAATTACGGCTACTTTAACATGAAACTAAATTGTGGACTGGCTCATTTGTTGCATTTGAAACATTTATTTATTAGAAACATAAAAAGAAACAGAGGGCATTCTAAATAGAGAACTAAACAGATTCATCTTTATACCACGGCTTCCTTCTATTTCACATTGTGAATCGTTCTTAAGAATGGTTATTAATTTTCTATATAGGCATACCTATGAAGTAGTCCCTGCTTTCCTACTATATCACGTTTATGTATCAATGCACCAAGTTGGTGGTGAACTGTAAACAAACAGTAAAGATGTGACAGCTTTAGCAAATGATGAGCAGATGGAAGAACACAGAGTTGCAACGTTATGCCTCTGAGATCGTCCTTTAGTGTTGTCACGCTGCATTACGAACGTGATTTTGCTAAGCAAGGCTTAACAGAACTTTGAAATAGCTAGCTTGACTACCAAAGGCAAGGCACTAATGTTGTTGGACTGTTGTATTTAAACATAGCACCACACAGAGTAGCCTACATTTGGTTTCTTTTTTTTGTCTTTACCGCTTTATGTTTTTTGAGCTGGGTCTCTCGCGTTAGCATTTCTTGTTGCGCTCAGCGGCAATACCACTGGTGAAAAGGACAATTAACTGACAGTTAATTTAATTTATTTGACCAAATTCTTATCGACAATGAATCGATAGTCGATTAATTGATTGCATTCCTAGCACAAAGTTGTACAACATGATTAAGACTATGCCTTGGACCATCGAATAATGTATGTCTATTTTACTACACCCCAAAAAGGCATACTACAGTATAAACAGAAGCGGACATCTTGTGTTCAGAAAGTAAAAGTTCTACTGTATATTTGTTCAAGCAAATTCACAAAACAATCCTTTTTTTTTTTTTTTTTAAAGAAGCACCTTTCAAAACACCAGAGGTTACTTTCCGACATTAAATACACATATATACAAAATATGCATAAATATACAAATTATTAAAATACCCATCATAAGCAATAAAAAATAAAACGAATAAAGTATAAAATGTACAATAAAACAATGTTATCGAGCCAAGTCATAATCAAGTTTGAAAAGACGTGTCCACACTGAGTCCACAATGAATTCACATTGCTTGATGTAGAGGGGAAGTGAATTCCAGAGCTTAGGGGCGGTATGACTAAACACTCTTTCTCCCATAGAGCTAAGGTTCATGGATGGTATTGTGAATAAACCTACTGAGTAGGATCGCAGTGAGCGGGCAGGGGTGTCTCCAGTACTAGTACTACTACTACTACTAATAATAATAATCCTTGCTTGTATAGCACAATTTATACAAGATGCAGCTCAAAGTGCTTTACAGTTTGGCAAGAAAAACACAAGACAACATTTCTTGCAGTCCAGTGGCGCCGAAGCGAATGAACACAATAATGCAATGACATAATGACACAATGACGCAATGCCCTGTTTATGCCGGCTCTTGCGTGACGTAATAATGCAATGTCACAACAACGTGATGCCCTGTTTATGCGGGCTCTTGAGTGATATAATAATGCAATGTCACAATGACGCACTGCCCCGTTGATGCAGGCTCTTGCGCGAACACACTAAGATAAGGTGGGGCATGGTTATGCTAGGTCTTGTAGGTTAACCGCAGGCCTTTATATTCAACGAATAGTTGAGTTATGTTGCTTAAAGGTGTCATTGTATCATTTTTTTCATTAACTTTGCGGTGGTCTCTGGTATTAATGAATGCCCTGTTCAGGCTGGGGATGGAGCAGGGAGCATGACAGGTTCTCGGCTATGCTAGTCACAGGCTACAATCATTCAACGCCAAAGTGATAGCACACCAAATAGAAGATGTAGATGTTCTAAACAAACACACCTACTTACCTATGTTTTGCTAGATGATTGTGTGCTGCAACAAGAATCAACTATAGCATGGCCTTTTCAAATTCACAAACTTGCATCACTTTATTTGCCTTTTTCTTATTCATTTTTTTCTGTCTATTTTCTTTTATTGGCTGATTTAGGCATAGCTGTGAAACTGAACATGTTGCGGAAGTACACTGCAAGTGGCAGTAAGTAGATCATAAACAGTAATGGTGTCAAAACTGACCCCTCGGGACCCCTGTTGTAACAACAGAGCTCTCAGATTTGCAGTTCATTATTTGTACAAGCTGTGTCCTGTCAGAGGTAGGGAGTCAAACTTGTCAAACTTAAAACTGACTTGCCATAATGACAAACCTACTGTAGGCCCCAGGAGCTAAAAATCTCTCCGTTGAGCAATTGCTGCTGTGTGCTAGGAGAAATACCATTACACTCACCAGCCCGAGGAGCAGCCCCGTGAACAAGGTTACCAGGGCAAATATGATGTAGGAGCCCCACACGGGAATGCCAAGGCTGTCAGTCAGGTAGTTGTGAATTTGCTGAGAAGAATTTAAAGCACACCGAAAGTCAGCAGCATACAGGGGTGCAAACTCATCAAAAAATCTTATAGGATGTTGCAAGAATCACATACAGTAGGTGACTGAATGGTGAGTTGTTTTAATGCCTTAGCATAGGGTAAATATGGCAACCCAGTGGTAACTTCATGAAATAACTCTCTCATTGTGTGGTGTGCTTAAGGTGCAAAGGTGCCATCATCTCAAGTATGTCTTCATATGAGGGAGTGGGAGTTAACTAAGAGGCCTTGAATTTAGTATGTAGATGTATAATGTGAATGTCTTTGTCATCAAGACATGGCTAAATTGTACTAAAATCGAATTATATAGCATAAACAAGCATAGCAAGATGTGTAGAACTTGGGTAGACCATTCATGGGCAGTGATTCTGTTCAAGGCATCAAAAAATGCCACATAAGTGAATTGGAACTCACCCTGATCCAGACGGATAGGCGGAAGAGAGCGGCCATCCCAGACATACTGAGGAAGACAACAAAAATTATGGTGAGGAGGATGACCTGGGTAAGAAAGGAAGTTTTTACAAGACTTTTAAAAGATGTGATGTATCCAACACCTGGGCTATAGATCAGTTTGTGTAGAGAGGTCTATTTATAGACTATGTAAAAGAGACATTTTTGTCTGCGTCACAAAGCTTGTCACATACACTCACTGGCCATTTTATTGGGTACACCTTGCTAGTAAAAGGTTGGCCTTTTGTCTTCAGAACTTTTCCAAGGTTCAAAGTGTTGCGTTCAGAGATGGTATTCTGCATTCTTTGGTTGCAATAAGTGGTTATTTGAGTTACTGTTGTCTTTCTATCATCTTGAACCAGTCTGCCCATTCTCCTCTAACCTCTCACATCAACAAGGCATTTTTGTCCACACAACTGTTGCTCACTGGATATTTTCTCTTTTTTGGACCATTCTCTGTAAACCTTAGAGATGGTTGTGCATGGAAATCACTGTAGATCAGCAGTTTCTGAAATACTCAGACCAGCCCGTCTGCCACCAACAACCATACCACATTCAAAGTCACTTAAATCCCGTCTTCCCCATTCTAATCCTCGGTTTAAACTTCAGCAAGTTGTCCTGACCACCTCTACTTGTCTAAATGCACTGAAGTGCAGCCACGTGATTGGCTGATTAGCTATTTGGGTTAGTAAGCAAATGAACAGGTGTCCCTAGTAAAGTGACCCTTGAGTGTATACCAAAAATTTTAAACAGCGCAGATGTTGTTGTGTTCTCTGACTGGATAGTAATTCAGCGTTCTGCCTTCTGGTGTGTTGGTCTTGGTATTGAGCGACGTGTCCTGTCTGGATGGGTTTATTTTTTGTTGCCAAAACAGCCAACAGCACAATATCTGTTGAGAACTTTGTTTTTTATTGTCAAGCAACACTTGTTGCCTAGACTATAATGTGGCCTTTAATGAGTGGCAAGATCAGCAAGAAACGGGCTGCATGTTTCTGCATCATACAGAACTGGGATAGAGTTTTAAAGGAGAAGTTTCAAGAATCAATCCATAGCCCTGGTTTTCGAAGTCACCAAGTGCTGTTGGTAGGGAAAGGTACCAGAAAATTTGATACAACACCGACCTAATAATGAACTAGTAGCCAACACTAATTGAATGGGACATAGAAACTAACTTTCAGTTTCATTTCCCTGTGCCCCATTCAGTTAGTGTCTGCTACCAGTTTATTATTCCGTCTATGTTGTACTAAATTTTCTGGTGCTTTTCCCTACCAACAGCACTCTCTGACCTCGAACAACAGGGCTATGGATTGATTCACACCAAATGTCTCCTTGATGTTGTTTACCAATTAGGTCTAATTCAATACCTTTATGTAAAACATTAGTTTTACTACAGATGTTCACATTTAATTCCTGTATTCTAAGTCTAAATTTTAATTACCATCTACAAAGCTCGACTAACAGCAGAAAAAAAGAGGATGCTTTACAGGAAAGAGGATGGCGACTTCCATCCTGGTAAAGGCTCCACTGCCTCCCACTTCTTTTGAGAGATGTACGCTTGGAAGTCCTCGACGGACCGCGAGGACATGTACCTCCTGAAGTTTCCATCTTTAGCACTGCGGTGTGAAACAGGGAGACCAAATTACGCAACACACCGCAGCGATTCTCACCGTTCAATGCAGTGCTGACTCCTCACAAACAGAAGTTTAACTATAATGTAAAAGAAGTGATGTGCAGCTGGCCATTATGCTGTGTTCACCAAGAGAATAGTCTGAAAGCTAAACAGACATTCAGACTGTGTGAAAAACGTACACGTGTGGATGAGAGTGACATGGTTGATATGAGAAGCACATTAATCATCAGTTATCTGAGGACTTACTGGAATATAGTTGGCAGTGTTGTCACGAGGAATCGCCCACTCAGACCTGAGCAGCAGACAGAAAAGAAACAAAAAAAGAAAGGTGAAAAAAAAAAAACCCTGAACACTAAACTGTGTGCCGCATCAAGCATTTGCTTCCAGTGCTCACTGAGCTCTTAAATGAGTGGGCGTCAGGCTAGTGGCAACTGAAGTGTCTTAGAGAGAGAGGGGGGGGGGGGGGGGGGGCTGGGGGTTGGGGGCAAGGACTGGAGCGGTGGTGGAGGTAGTGATGGGGGGCCGTGCTCAGTGAGCCGGCGTACCTCTCGATCTGGTCTGCTTGGCTCAGAGGAAGAGGAAACCCTATTCAAGCACCACTGCAGGTGTAAAGGGCGACTATTTGTGGAAGCAGCAGAGAAGGGACGTGCTGAAATTTCACCTTGCCCTGCTTAACACTTGCTGGGCACTGTTCAATTTTTCATGTTAAAGCTTCTCACTGCTATGAAAAGGGCTGGCGGTGTTTTTTTTTCTTCAGTTTCTCCAAATGAGTTTGAGTGACATCACTACACTCACTGCAACACAAATGACAAAAAAAACTCCCATGATGCACTTGGCAAAATTTGAAAATGGTAATTGTAAAAGCTGCAGTTTTTGGGTAACTAGGTAAACATTTATTTGCCTAGCACATAAGCTGCTTTACCCTGCCTTTTATAAGCCGCTGATAAGTTTGTTTGTTTCTGACTGACAGAATGTTTGGGTGGTAAAATGATTTAGCATCAGCTGAAGCAAAAACAAGCAGGTGAAATTAATTTTGACCAAATCTTAGCCCACACTGGACATACATTATGGGGTTTTGTCACCATGATGACAATGAGGTCGGCTGAAGAGTTGTCTTAAAAGACAGCCCAGGGGGTTATCTACAGATGGTATGCGCAAATGGTCAGGTCACGTCTTGATAAATGCAATGTGCCTACAAAACATGTTTATAAGAACAATCCTTCATTCATTTTGTTATTTATCTGTATTCCATCTATTTATCTAATCAATGCTGAGTTTATTGTTTTCTTCTTTTAATTTGGCCAATGACAATGTAGGACAGGTCGAAGAGCAACAGGCAAACAAGGAAAGCCCAACGATGAAAAACAAACGTATGCAAAGCATAACCAGCAATCACACATTCAACATGTTATGTGCTCTGGCTCATAGCACTATGCTACTGTAGGATATGAGACATGGGTGTGGTGTAGTCTACTGTTTTTAGTTACTAGACCCCATTATACATTAGTCGTCTAGTAAACACAGAGGGTTAATGGTTTGTTTCAAACAGAGAGGGTGGAAGTTATCGCATACCTGGCTGTCGAGTCACATCCACCTTCCCTACAGATATACCCAAGGCCTGGCTGAGTTTAGCAAACCCCTCCCAGTCATTTTGAAGATGCTGACAAGCAGGGCACCATGGGGCATAGCTAAACACATAAGCATACGGACAGTATGTCACATCAACAAATCATATATAATCAGGGGCAGATGTTAGTGGCAGATGTTGTCATTGCTGTGAGGCTGATTTCAAATAGCCTATTTGAATAATATGCTGTGGAATGCACAGACGTCCACCAGTCCAAAGGACAACACAGCAAAATATGTGGATAAATAAAAAGCATAGTTTAGCTGAACTAATGAGGATGCCACTATGTTTCCAGAATTGTTACACTGTGTCGCTAGCAATCTGAAACATTTCCGGGTTTATGACTGCTTGCACATTCTGTGTAGAAAATAAAACAAATCATTACAACACGCGCGTTGAGGTTTTAGGCAACAGATTTTGTGTGCAAGGGAAATCAATAAAGCTACTGTCAGACCTTCTGTTTGCAATAACTACAGAATTCAAACCGCCTCTCTTCTACTCACAATTTTAACATCCATTCCCCTTCTAAAATGACAGTCCAGTTTGCATCTGCGACGGTCAGTACGCTATTTTCCGACGTGGCGATGGGTGAAACGTTTAGTAAGACAAACAAGAACGAATAAATCCATAGTCTGTTTCTATCACGTTTCAACTTCCAACAGCATTTGTATCCCGCCATATTGCTAATGCACACGAAGGCCAACAACCAGGAAATGATATTGCCCTCTTTTTTTTTAAGGTGGACCGAGACATTTCTTTCCTCCAACCCCACTGACTGATGGCGCGCTGCAGCAAGCTTATTTTGGTGCTCAAAGAGCAAACATATAATGCATAACCCACGTTTTGTCGTGGTCTGTAGTGTAACATTTTCACCGCAGAGTACAATGCTGCTAATCTCTGCATCAATTGTATTTACTTGTTTCGTTGCTTTTAAATAACAAACAAACCGGAATCAGAAAGGCGCTCGAAAATGAAATTGCCTTCACATGGGATACAAAAAGACACCATTCCAATGTTTAGATTCCACCATAGGCCCGCAAATGAACAAATCCCTGCTATGAAAGAGCACATACATTTTCATTGTGCCCAGTTTTCCAGACTAGGTTAAAAAAAAGTCTGAAATATGGAACTTATCAATTCTTTTTTAAAGTAACACTATAGCTTGTAGTTAAAACGAGGCAATTTAGTGTTTACTCAACACTAGTGACAGGCCAGCATCAGGTAGACCTACTCCTGTTTGGGCTGAAATGTGCATTTGCTTACTCTGTTCTCTTTTACTGCAGAGTCTACAGTATTTATACTGGACATATGGTGATCCAGACATGCTGGCCGCCCACTACCAAGTAAAACCAGTGCAACTGTGCCATCTACAAATATGAATTTGTAGCCATGCACTGAAACGTGACAACATGTGACACACACACTCTCATGTTGTGACAAAGAATTTTTAATATTTTAGTTTCCTCTGTAGACCACTGGTCTGCACTTAAAAATGTCTTGCACACTCCCAGTCACCATGCTGTCCCAGCTGTATTTCAATCATGACTGGTGTTAATGCTCACCTTTTGTTGAAGTAATGTGATTCCTTATAAGGCATCCAACTGAAACCAGAAACCTTTTTGTAGCCTATAAAGTGCTGAGTGTGGAGGCGGAAGGAATCTGCAAACCATTTATATTTTTACCCACTCAATGGCCTTTGTAGAACATAAATGGCCTTTCTTTATTTCTTAAATTTCTACTATCTTACAGTTCAACAGCAGGGTGCAGTCTTTAGGTGGCAAGGCTGACATTGTCTACCCGTTGTGTCCCTCTGTGGTGCACCACTATCCATAATACACAGTTTTCACAATTCTTGTAATTTGCACTAGTAAATATATACCTTTCGACAGTTTCTAGTAATCTTGTATCTGAAGGACACTTTACAAAATAAAATCTTCATCCACCCTCTTCAATTTTACTTCTATGTTGTCTACACATGATGACTCCCCTGCACTTCGACGTCGTGTCCATCCCCACGATGGCACTCGTGAGCGCACTAGGAGGCGCTGATTCCCAGTGCGGAGTCGCTCAGGCGTTGAGTGCTGCAAATGAGTCAATGCGCGGAGGATACTCTCACCGGTTGCAGCTACACTGACTGACACTTCAGAGTCTATGTTCACGGCGCGCTTTCTTCTGCTGGCTCCCCGCATATCTCCCGGAATCTCCTGCGATGCTCGGACATGACAGATTATGAATGAAACGCTGTGCAGTACATTGGAGACGAATCATTTAGTGGCTTTTGGTGAAGATTGAATATTGATTTTAGGCAGAAGACTTTACTGAAAAGCCGGTGGTTTGGACAAGAGGAGGAATAAGCCGTATTTGATGATCCTGGAAGCAGTCTAAATGTGTAAATGGCAGGAGCACAGCCTGGGGTTCACGCTCTGCAGCTCAAACCGATTTCCGTCTCAGAGAATCTGAAGAAAGGCAGTAGGTTTATGAAATGGGATGATGTAAGTATGCATCATCGACAGTTTTTTTTTTGGTTTGGTTTTGTTTTTTGGTTACCTACATGGTAACCTTATGTCTATAGTCATAGGCTGTATCTTGAAGATAAAAATGTCACAATTGGTACCGCAGTTCCAAGCCTGTCGAATCAACTTGCCTATCACTTTAGATGATAAGATGCAATCTAACCACCTATCAAGCCAGTCAAGGTGGCTGTAGTTGAATGGTTAATCGACAAGCGTTTCAGAGTAGCCTATAATCAAAATCTTATGTTGAAGTAGCAGAGTATATTTGATCCGGCTCCGCAGACATCCATAGGCAAGACTTGCAGGCTGTTGTGAAGTCTGCTGACAGCCTCCCAATAAAGCAGAGGAAAATGTCAAGACACATCTCTGTTCGGGAAGCGCATTCATCGAATGGGCATGTGAATGTTTGTGAATCCCTATTCGATTTCACGTTGCCGTCACTGTATAGGCATCGCTAGACGGCAGCGGGTGATGGATAAACCAGTTATGGTCATGCCAGGACGGTCTGTGAAATTGATTGGCAGACTATCCGCTAGTAAATGCCATTACAAAAGATCGATTAGTGATGTTAGCTGTACTCTAGAGATGACACATATTTACAGAACAAAAACACTATATCTAATACCAAACTGCATGATGATGTGATAAATCCTGTGGAGTTTAGCACTCTCTCGTTGTCTAGGTGTCACCTGTTGGTTTCTGGAGTTTTCCTCAGCAAGTTGAAAACAGCATCATGTGCCATGACATTCGCTCTATTCCCAAACAACGCTAAAATGAAAATGTTATTTGTCGCAGTAGCCTACTGTTATCACACGCAGGATATTATAGCAGCTATGGGTGACAGCAGCCTTTAAAGAAATATTTACTCAAATTTGTGAGATGTAGCCCACTCTTTGCCCACTTACTGACTATGTTTTGTACATTATCCTTTTGTCCTTAACGTGCTGGCTTCTTGCCCAGAGCTCACATGTAAAAGAGATTTAGATCTTAATGTGATTTTATTCCTTGGTAAAATAAAAGTTACATAAATAACAAAACGATCTGTTTGTAAAACTGAATTCGATGCAAAAGCTATTTACGTAAAGATTTCATTAGGTAATATTTCTTGTAGTAAATAAATATGCCTTTCTGTATGTGTATAGCCAAGCATATGTAGATATATAAACACGTAGATCTTTGAAGTTTTTAGATAAAGCTTCTTCTTCTTCTTCTTCTTCTTCTTCTTCTTCTTCTTCTTCTTCTTCTTCTTCTTCTTCTTCTTCTTCTTCTTCTTCTTCTCCTCCTTCTCCTCCTCCTCCTAATCTTTGTAGATCTTGGTCTTAAATCATCTCTCTGTCATATAATTTAAATAGCTGAATGTGATTTGTCAAACCTGTGGGCAGAGCTAAGGAAGATCTCAAAGAAAAGACAAGTGCCCACCAGCTTACCAGCTCCCTTGCAAGGCATTATTGTGTCTGTTTACTGGGTGAATATTTTTGGGCTGAGTAGAAAATCGTCCCCTTTCTTCCTCCAGGGAAGATGTGTTCCTCTTTCCCCCACCATTAAAGTGTCCAGGAAAGTGGGCATCTCCTGACAGGACTAAACTAAGATGCATAAGGGGGAATCACTGACTTTCCATGGGCTTAGAGAGCGGATGTGCCCCCTCACTGAGAAAAAAAAATACAGATGCATGCTCAGTGCTGGTGTGAATCATTTTAATGTAGAACACTTATGCAATATCTGAGTCAAACTCCACAGTTTGATCTAGTGGAAGGCCCAGTGTCTCAGGAGAAGACTGTGAAAAAAGACCATATTTTAAAGAAGATTGCTTTGCTCCTATGTGACTTCGGTGGAGAAATCTAAGTTTAGTTTAGCAAGAGCAAATGGTTAAATATCTGTTAAATAAAAAGATGTTTGTGAAAATGAAACAAAGCTGTTCATGCCATTTTAACTTGTGCCTCATTGTGACTTTTGAAGGATTCATCTACAGTTACCCCGGTGACATTACGTGTGGACCCTTTGGGTTTTTTTCTGTACTGGACAGACCAAAATAAGGTAAGACACACACACGCACACACACACACACACTCACTCTCCTTCTCCTCCTTCTCTGGATAATGACATCTGGTAGGCTACATATATACAGTTTGAAAATGTTATACTGGATGAGGATTGGGTTATATAATTCCCATCCATCAATCAAATTATGTGACAAGCCTTTGTACCCCTAAAAGTACAATTCTGTACCTTCTTTTCTTAGAGTGTATTTAGGTTAAAAATGCAAAGTGCGTTTTGCTCTAAACTGATCCGATTCCCTATATGTGAAAGTGAAAGTCCGTCAGCTTTATCTTCAACTCTGCTATATGCAGAGGACATAAAGAAGATTGAAACTGTGATTCTCTCAGACCTATGATCCAGCAGCACAGATATATGGATGTAATAATAAAAAATATGATGACACAGCATGCTCAAATTATGTTACTTGGATGATATTAAATTGCTCCTTGCATGTTTACTTCTAAAACGGATTAACAGCTTAAACATGTATTCTTATTTGGTCTAAAATGTGTTGGCATTGGTCAGCTCCATCGCTCTGTTTAGTGCTGAAGGCAGTAGTGTCCTTTTATACAGTAGGATTTTAAAATAAGTCCAATAAAATCCAAATTGTTTTCCTGTCTTTCATTTTCTCTGGTAGAACAAATTGTTTGTGTTGTGTCTTTAGTGGTAAAAATGGAAAAAAAAGTGAGAAAAATATATTGCAGTCATGCATTTCTAAGCAACTGAGAAAAGTGGTTTCTGTGTGACACAGTCACTACCTTTGGCATGTAGGCCTACTTCAGTTGTCATAACACTGCATACCATTAACATACAGAGAAGCAACATGGCAGACTAAAGAGGCAAGAAAACAAGGAATGGAAAACCATACAAGGCTCCCTTCAATTCAATACTCTACTTATTATATTTATATTGCATAAAAATTACACTGATGTATAGAAACCCATGTATTTTAGATGACCACTCCAAAGTAAAAAAGTATAGTGGTATATTAGCATTTTTCTTCTTCTTCGCTTGCCAGTTGTCATGATTTTTAAATCTTTAATAGACAACATTGAAATTAAAGGATTGATGGAGAGGATGAATACCTGTGACAAACTACCCTCTCCTCCCCTACTACGACTGTGGTGACAACATTGAGACACTCACAGACAGTATAGTGCCACACAATAAATTATTACTGCACACTTTGCGTCCACTGGTGTAGACCATGTTCTGTGAAATTGCTGCTTTCATTACATGCCTCACAGATGCCTGACCTTGGTGGAGTGGAGAGATACAACAGACAACCCTGACTTTGGGGTGGCCTTACCATCCCCAATCTGCCCCTCCATGTCTCTGTCCCTCCTAGTCCTGTGTGGGGATGTCAAGGTTCTGGCACACAGCAGGTTAAACGCATGGCTGACGTGTCAAAATGAAGAGTTATGAATACAATGGCTTTGACCTGGCAGCCATTCGCCTCCCTCCCACGCAGAGCAGTGGCATGATGGCCTCTGATTAATTCTTGTGACAGGGTCCGCCCTGCGGTGTGCCCTCCACCCTTTGGAGGGAGCAGATGTGCATATCATCCCAGTGACGTCTCTCCAGCGGGGGCAACGGGTGACAGAGGACCCAGCCTGGCCCCTTGTGCTGTCCCCTGCCCTGATGCAGACAGTGACATGGAAATCCTGCCATTACAATAACTGACTGTGCTACTGCAATGTGGCAAAGACAGTGTTTGATCCAGTGCCAGATTAGCCAGGGGGGCAGCCCAAGGAAAGGCACTAGGCACCATGGAACAGCATAGGAGGTGGTGGACGTGCCAGCCTCTGTGGGTGCTGTGTTGAACATCACGTTGCCATACCGTTTTTCTCAACGAAATGGCAACAGTACTTGCATATGATTTTATTTTGTGAGAGGAATTCCTTTCTCAGGAATTAACTTTTCTGTTTCAAAATAACTCAGTGAGGATACTGATTTCCATTCCAATATGAAAGCCTGCTGGTAATCTGCCATCTGCAATCTGTGTAGTCTGCAGGCACATGACCTGCTGGGACATTTATATGCGCCACTGCTGCTGGTAGTCAGTTTAGAAGATACACACAGTTAACGTTGGCCATTAAGACAGTGCACATTTGAAGACAATGAGCTGACCTACTGTATGTTGCAGGCATGGTGCTCATGACATGCTTTTTAAGCTTGATTGTCATTCATCAGGCTGCTTCTCTTCTTATTAATGTCATTCTCATCCAGAGAGGAACGTACTTAGCAAGCCAGTGAATGAAGAGCCTCTGTCTCCTTGACAATAATTAGATCTCTTTATGAAGCACATAGGATACCTTTACTGAGCTAAAGCCAACAGCACAGGGACTGGTCAGGAAGATGTTGTGATTTGGTAAGTTACAGACTACAAATAGTCAGATGCAAAAGGCATAAAATATTGTTTATCCTCCATGCCTTCCTTAACATGTCATTGACTATGCATCCTCACTAAACAGGTCAATATTACCGAAAAGCATATTTTTTGCATCTTTAAGCACAGCATTAAACACCAAGATTCTACCCTTCAGTGATGTTGGGACCTTGGTGACACTTCCAACAGAATGTCATGAGACAGCAGCATTCTCACAGGACAAATATACGCTTACTTCATTTCTGCTGTGGTTTATTATTCCTTATTAACATATAACAGCAGCATTCCCAATCTATTGTAAACTCACAGGACAAATATATGCTTCTGTCATTTCAGCTGTAGTTTATTATTCCTTAATGTATAATACATGAGAACACATGACTACACTGACTGTATTAACACTGTATTCAAATATGTGCAGCATCACAATGTTTTATTATTAGGGGCTGATTGTTGGAAAAAGCATCATGTCACAATGTGGACACTACGTAGAAAAAAACAAAGCCAGTAATTCTATCCATAGCATAGCCGTACATCCTTTAATCTAAAGTGAAAATAAATTATGATCCCATTCGTATACAGGCAGACATGCACCCACTGGTGACTGAAAACAATAGCTCTTGATAGGCCGTTTATGCAAAGGTCTTTGGATCGATATGCGTGTTGCTATTTTTACTGCTCTGCAGGCTGGGCTTGTCAGCAGTGAGGAGAAAAAAAACAACCAACAACAACAACAAACAAAAAAACAAGCCCAGCCTGTAAAGGTAGATTTGCGTGTCTGTGTTAAGCATTGGCTGTGATTTAGTGAAGCGATCAGGCTGAGAACCCAACGAAAGCCAGCAGTACTTGTTTAGATTGTGAGTGGCTGAATGCTACTAGTCTGCTATTTCAGCGGAAGGGCCTCCAGTGGATATCGCCAACAAGTAGATAAGGGCACAGACAGTCAGCAGATAGTTGATCCATTTGTAGCTGACTGCAGGCTGGCCTCGAGCTCATTTCATCACTGTCTGACGACCGCCTTGAAATTGCTTTAACCCAAGACCCCTTCCATAGACCCCACCCCCACCACCCACCCTTTTCTCCTGTTGCCATGGCACCACAGAAGCGCTTTCTACTGCAGTGTCTCTGAATTTTAAATCTTGCTCTGCCAAAGCAGGTGATTTTAGCTTGAAGATGGACAAAGGAAGAAAGAGAGTGAGAGATTGAGAGAGAGAGAAAAAAAGAGAGAGCGAGAGAGAAAAAGAGAGAGCGTGTGAGGGAGAGATAGAGACAGAGAGACAGAGAGAGCATTGCTCACGAGGATCTGTATAATAGCTTGTGAAGGAATGAACATAGAGATGTCACCAATACTAGTTGAAATGTTAATTGATTTAATTTTGCCCAGAGGATCTGTGTCCTTCCAAAATGGTTCGTCCTTTGTCATGACTTTTTAATATGTGATTTATCACCATTATTGTCAATTCCAGATGAAAGTGAACTGTTGGTTTCATTGGAATGGTACTTGTGGTCTCTTTTGCACCCCCCCCCCCCATTTTTGGTTAAGTATGTGAGATATTCAGGTCATGTCATTTCCCCTCATGAAAACAGTGATTCTGTGAAAACATACATCATGAACTAACTGCAGAGCAATCATAAACAAAACATTTGTTTTTATCCCAGAGGCAGTTTGTTTACTAATGCCAAATGTCATTAGATATTGTGGTCATCCAGTAGCATATCTACTGGTGGACTTAGATTGGAGCATAAAGATATTAGACTTGGAAGGAGATGACATGTTAATGGTCTCTATGGATGCCCACAAAAGCAGACTACCCCATCAGCATAATAGGGAAATTCCTGAAATGTTGGCTCAGTCTTTACAGTAATTGAGTATCAGTGATGGCTTGGCTTTCAATGACATCTTTTCCACTTTGATCTAAAGAAGTATCAGAGAAAAGATCATGTTTGTTAAATTGTTTGGCATTTACTGTAAGTTTTGCATGAACAATGAATTTGCATACTGTAAGTGTCCTTGACTACAATTGCCTTATCATGCTGAGACGATATAAAATACTGCTATGAAGCAATGTGTGTTTCCTTAAACCTGTCAATGCTGGTACCATAAATAAACCTTAAGTGAAGGTGGTGCATAGTTGGTGGACCATGACATCAATTGGCCAATGCATCTTCAGCCCACGATCACGCTGCATGTCCCAAAAGCCATCACAAAGCATAAGTGTCACACCAGGCTGTCAGCCTGCCTTGTCCAGTATCTTCATCCCCCTTCCTCTTCCTCATAGTTGTCACTTCCTTTCCTCTTAGTTTAGTTCACCATGGCCCCCGTGTGAATCAGACCGAATGTTTTTTTTTCTGTCTTTATTTTATTTTATTTTTAAAAAGCTTGCTTTCTGTCTAATTGTGGTACATGAGAAACAAAGGCAATATCGGGGGCTGCATTGTCTGACTTTTTTCATTTTATTTCTTCATAATTATTGCTGTTCTCTTTCCCCCCTCTGAGTTAGGAAATATTTGCAGCTTCCATCTCTGTCTCTCTTTGCTACAATGCAAACTTTTCTTTTCTTTATCATTAGCTCCAGCCAACACAAAGATTGTTGATGCTCCTGGTTCATGTAATGTGCCTGCTTCTTGTCCAGTAATAAGAGGAAGGGGATGGGGGGATATTGGAATGAAGTGTAACCTTTTCCCATGGGAATGAGCAGTCCATTTGACCTATTTGTCACTGCCACCCCGAAGCCGGGTATCCATAATTGACAAGCTATTCCGACTAGAACACCATCTGTCTTTTAGACTCAAGAAGATTCTTGATAGAGTTGTAAATAAATACATTAATTAGTAAAGAAATAAATAACGCATACATGAGAAGCATTTGATGGCAGTGAAGTGAATCTCATAATGACAAGGAAAACATAAAAAATGTATGCATTTGTAAAATGACTTTGTCCTTGTGAACAGGGCCCAAGTGTCAAGTGACTAAAACTATTCACTGGATTTTGCTGCATCAAATCAATTAGCATTGTGCTGACATTTTACTTCAGGTGACACATTATCTGATGAGAGGGCCACAGACACATTATGTTGTCAGCTTGACAGTGATGTTCAAATGTTAGCCTGGTCTCCAGGGCATTCTAACTTTAAAGCTGATTATTTTTCATGACAGGAGACTGACCTGTTGGACATCACCTACATCAAAGATGCAAGAACCGGAAAGTGTACAAAGACTCCGAAGGTATGTAGCCAATCTTCATGAAAACATATACTGCACAGCACAAGAGCGGTCACGTTTTTATGTTTCTTTATTTCAAAAGAGACAGTGCCCAGTAATTAACATGCCCATTTGCATATGCTTTGTAAATGTACCAGATTTAGCCAAAGGCTAGTTTTCATCTGTAGTCCCATGTGGGATTCAGATTACAACTATGCAAAAATCATGCATCCCATGCAAACCAATAGCAGCACATTACATAGCAGAGTGACAAGCCAATCAGGAGACCTCTGTTCACACAATTCATGTCGTTGGTACGCAGTGCTGATTGGTTAATGAGTAGGCTGGGTAATGTTGTTATTGGTTCGAAGTGGTGCAAAAAAGTCTTGTTTTTAGTCTTGTGTTTTGTATGATCATTGTTGCAAGATTATAGCTTCAATGTGTGTCAGACCTTTCCCAAATTTGCAAGTTTTATGTTCAAAGACAAAACATGTTTTTCCACAACCCAGATTTCTACAGCTACAAAACTGTTTTACATGTGTGCACCACAATCACAAAATATTTGTTTAGGTAGGTAAATTTTTTTTGCACAAGCACGGATATTATTTATACAGCTGAAAAACTTCTGAAAAACACAGGTTAACATCTTCTCACAGTGCAAAATATTATTGCCACTGATTTGATTTCATACAAACCTCCCTTACCACAGAATCACAAAACAATGACTCCTTTTTGAAGGAGAACCGCCAGCATGCGTATCTCCCAGTGTTACTGCACGATTGCCTTGTTATGTCTTGTCCACCTAGTCCGTGCCCTACTTCCCCAGGCAAATAGAGGCTAATTGTCACATTGAAAATGTGTTACTCACGAAAGGCATCTCCCTGTGGAGTGAAGGGGCAGATGACCCAGACTGCTGTGGCCAAAGGCAGGCATCTGTAACCTGAATCTGTGACTGCTGCCAAGTTACATAGAGAGGAGAACCATTTGAACATTTTCCAGGTCACCCTGGTTAATTTGCACAATCCCCCTCCTCCTTTATTTTGTACCAATTTGGCCATCTGTTGTTTGACTCACAAGGTGAAACCCACTAAAATTAGCAGGCCCTCCAGCAGTGTGAGAAGCAAAACAGTACCTATTGCACAACGTCGCCATTTTTAGATATCACCCACAGGGTTGTTGCCTATTGTCACCTAAATCAAATCAACTCAAGTTCAAAAGTTTAATTTGTAGTGGCTTATTTAAATGTTGAATGTTGAGTTAGATGTAAAGTGTTGTTTTTCAATTGGTATTCTTTTTCAAATTTAAAGTATGCCAGATTATTTGGGAATAATTTTGGACGAAAAAAAAACTATTCCATTAGATTTAGTGTGTCATGCCCCCCTGCCATGGGGCCTGTGCCACTCCTCGTTTGGAGATTGCAGTGTTCCCCCTGGGCACTAGGTGTCCCTGTCCTTGTGTGTGTGTGTGTGTGAGTGTGTTGCAGGATGGCTGCCTTAGCTGATTTACTACACCTGGGCCCGGTGTAGTCAGTCCTCAAAAAGAAGTTGCTGGAGCTTTTCTGGCTCTCTGCCCTCTCTGCCTGTGAGAGCTGTCTAAGGTGACTTCTGCTGCAGCTGGCCTGATGATGGCTGATGCATTTTTTGTTTATTTTCCTTTTGTGTAGATCTACAAACTTTTGTTGATACATCTGATATCAGTGTTGGTACCTTGCATGTTGTCTCCCCTTTTTTCTGTGTCATGGTTTTGAGCCAAACTGTGACAGATGAGGGCTCGTCCAGGATTTTTTTTGACAGAACATTTTTATTTTGTGTTTCCAAACACATCTTCAGTAGGATGAGAACCTTCGCAAACCTTGTAAGGGAACCTTATTGAAAACCCAGCAATAACATAAGGCCAGTTCCTCTTATTATCCTCAATAGTTCTTTTAATTGTTCTTTGTTTAATTGTAATTCGTCTTTACGGTACGCACGGTACGTTTCTGAAAAGCCTGAAACATGTACCTCAGCTCTTTTGGGTGGCCTAGGTTCAGTGACTAGATCAGACCAAGAAGAGCAGGGCATGCCTGTGCCATGTTTCCAAGACCACCCATCACCTTGACACCCTCCAGGAAAATTCCTCCTCCGGGGAATCAGCATTTGACTAATCTTTCCTGATTACATTCCCATCACCTGCTGCAGAATGTCATTCTAGACCAGGTCATCTGACTGTAAAAATTGCACAAATTTGTATTCAGGGCCATTTTGTCTTAGCCTGGTAACTTGGCTATGCGACTTGTCAATGCTCTGCGAGCATTGGTCTGGCCAAGCCAGATGCATATCTCCCAGTGTTACTGCACGATTGCCTTGTTATGTCTTGTCCACCTAGTCCGTGCCCTACTTCCCCAGGCAAACAGAGGCTAATTGTCACATTGAAAATGTGTTACTCACGAAAGGCATCTCCCTGTGGAGTGAAGGGGCAGATGACCCAGACTGCTGTGGCCAAAGGCAGGCATCTGTAACCTGAATCTGTGACTGCTGCCAAGTTACATAGAGAGGAGGACCTGGTCATTCTAGACCAGGTCATCTGACTGTAAAAATTGCACAAATTTGTATTCAGGGCCATTTTGTCTTAGCCTGGTAACTTGGCTATGTGACTTGTCAATGCTCTGCGAGCATTGGTCTGGCCAAGCTGTGTTGTAAACCCATTTCTCAGAAGGCGGGCTTAACCCACCTCTTTCAAATGCCTCTGTTTGCTACTGGACGAAGCTTCAACCAATCACACCCATCTGTCCTCTGACGTATACGCAGCGAAAGAAACTGCTTGATCCAAACAAAAAGTAGTAGTAGCCTGTAAGCATATAGAAATGGCGTTAAATGTTTTTTGTCAGACTTGTGAGGTGAACATGAGAGTGGCTGGTGTTGGTCATTCAATATTGATATTCGAAAAGCGAATCACTGCGATCAAAGGCGAAATGACCACAACAACAGCGTTCTCGCAAAGCCCCATCCACTTGGCTACCAGCGGGGCTAACTGATAAATTAAACCTTTACCGAAGCTGGTCGGTAGCATTGCGAAAACGTTCTTTCCCACAACAAATGCTTCAAGGGCTGCCCTTTGCTCTATTTTTAGAGAGAACTTACCTTTGAATTCGTCCAAAACAGCAGCTACAGCTGCATTGAAATCTTACGGTTGCTCCACGTTTGCCATGTAAAAAGTGACTAAGATAGATTTCCGGTCGCTAAACTACCGCGTCATTGCCTTTTTGAAATGCTCGATTTTCACTGACCCCCTATCCGAGGGCCGAGCAGAAATGATTTAGATAGGCAGCTTGGCTAGACTGACTTGCTCGCGAAATGCAAATGCAGCGTCACAGGCAGTATGGGCACACCCAAGCTAATTTTGTCTGCCCCCAAGTAGTCCATCAGGCACAGTATGACCACTTCTCTTTTGAAATCAGTGCTGGTAGGATCCTGTAAAGATAGTCACAGACACTTTTTCTTAGTGTCCCTTCGATGTGCTCACTGCAGAATATTCTGTTTGGCAAAGTAAAAAACTGAGACATTTCCGTCCTCAATTTGAACCTCAACAAACAACAATGAAATCATATGGAAACATGACCATTTGTATGTATGTGAGTGTCTCTGTGTGTGAGAGAGGGAGTCAATAAATATGTAAGTGAGTCTACAGGTGAATGTGTGAATGATTGCTTGTGTGCTTGTTGGTCAGTGTGTCTGTGAGTGAGAAAGCAATAGTGTGGGTGCATGTGTGCGTGCAAGGTTTTTCAAGAGCTTTTAGTGATTAAATGTATGTGTGTGTGTATGTGTGTGTGTGTGTGTGTGTACTTGTGTTATTGCGTGTGCACATGTCTTTCTGGGTGTGTGAGTGTGCATGAATGTGAATAAGTGTGTGTGTGAGCGAGAGAAAGAGTGTGTGTATGTGTGTCTGTATATGCATGTGTGCAAAAGAAAGAGAGAAAGAGGGTGTGTGCTCAAGAGTGTATGTGTGGATGTATGTGTGTTAGCAAGAGTATGTGAATGAGTTTTAGCATCAGTAAATGTGGTACATTAAGTGGACCACTCATGTTTGCCTTACGTCTTTGAAGAGTACTGGTCCAACACTGACATGAACTTTGGCTCAAGAGGTTTTGTAGTCAATTTACTGTAACTCTTCATTGATATAAAAAAATAAGTGAAATGTGCTTTGATACTATGTTTAAAAACATTTATTATTCATTACAGCTCACTCAACATTCTTGTATATTTTTGCACATTAGTTGCCTCGTTAGATTTGAAAAGCTAAATCACTTTCTTTCACCAACGATGATAAATGGCTGCACTAATGAACACCTGCTGTGCTCCTGATGTGTGAAGAATGTACATGGTAACTTACCTCAAGATAAAAAGTTTGTGACATTGGCTGTGAAGGACAATGGTTTTAGAAGACTGTAAACACACAAGCACATACAGACACAGTATTAAACACAGCAATATCCTACACAGACTGGCCAATCTGTTATGCATACAAATTTAAAACAAAATTGATAAGAATATTTAATGGTACATTAACAGGTGTCCATCGGACTTCAAATAATAGGCATAGATCCAACCAAAAAACATGTACATTGTAGTTATAGCCTACATATAAACGCATGCAAGGATACCCATGTTATGCAAGCCACCTTATAATGTAACTTAAACCAATCATGCCAACTAAGAATCTTTAACTATCTATAACTCAATCTAAACTCATATAAAAGCTGATACAATCATAGGTTAAATCTAAAACTGGCACACTTTAAAACAGTAGTAATGGCGACATAGTCATAGACAGCATGATTTCAAAACATGACGACATCCCAACAGACCATTTGAAGTAGCGTATGCCAAGGTAACCAATTAACATTGCTAGTCCACCTCAGCCACATTTTCCAACACCATAATGACTGTGTTTTTCTGGCACAACAACCAAATAGTAACAAAATTAATACACCTATGAAAGAAACCCTGATTAAGCTAGCCCTGAATTAGCTGTCTAACAGCCATATCTATCTTACTGACTTTTGTGGCAGCAAATATTTCCGCATAGTTTCACGTTTTCAAAGAAAAGTACAGAGAGTTAGCATGACTTTAATATACAATACCAAAAGCATGTAGTCCTAACTCACCTCAGAAGCTCCAAAATAGCCAGTAAATATCCTTAGTTTTCACCAGTATGGGACTTAGAAAAAGTCTTTACATATGTGTCTGTTTTAGCCAAAATATTTAACCATAGTTTAACCTTATATTTTTACATTAAATTTAAACAACTTTTAATCAAAATAAATATTTAGATAAAAATGTTTACATTATACAGTTTTGTTCTGATTACATCTACAAAGGCCAAGATTATTTTTTTACGGTGTAGTCCCTGCGTTTGCATGCTGGGCCGCAGTCGACTCGTAACGTTAAAAAAAGAAAAGGCTGTTAATGTCAGGTTGAGAAGCAGGAATCACATCTTGGTCTCTCTGTGAATGGTGTTCTAAACATTAACATGGCTAGATTCAGTCTTACTAGAAGTTCGAGACTACACAGTTTTACACTTGGGGGTGCAGCTACAAATGACTTGTATTGTAAGCGTGGTAAACTCGCCCCTCATACTTCATTTCATTTTGTACAGAGGGCCTGTCAGTGCTGTATTGAAAAATGATTTCTTCCTGGAGGCTCTGCCTTTACCCAATTGCTAATGTCTGGTCGTCACGTATGCAATTAGCCTGCGTACGCATTACAATTCAAATGTAGCACACAAAGTCAATGTCATCGCTTACAAATACTCCCTCTGTTCTATGATTGGCTCGGATTTACTTGGTCTGATACATGAATAAATGTCAACGGCAGCAAGGTCCGACCCTTCAAAATGAAATGAAGTACAAGGGGCTGGTTTATAGTGCTGGGTGATATATCGATGTTATGGTTATATGGATATATTTTTGAAGGAGATATGTATTTGACACTATATTGCCATATTGATATATTTTCGATGCTGCAATATCACTTTATGAAAACCACTGTTTAGACAGCCAGAGCTTTCTCGGATCATTATGTTTTTTAAATATCGACATATATCGTATATCACCAGTCAGCCCACTTTTGGTTCATGTCGTCAGTACGAGGGGCTGGTTTACCAGGATATTGTATTGTAAAGCTGCTGCTCCCTTCAGTGACCCTGATATACTGTGACAGACATGTTAGCTCAGTAAGTCCCACATCAGTGCATAACAGTATCAACATTATAATGTCTGTTTTTGGACAGCACATTTTTTCCACTTTATTCACCAGCGCTATGTTGTTTTTCAACCTCAACAACCAAGAAAATCCAGGGATTTGCTTTGCTATTGGCTCTATTTCTTAACTTTGGTTCGATATGAATTTCCTGTATCTTTTCTTGGCTGCAGAAGGCTATAAAAGTGTCCCAGATTTGCGTCTAAAATGCAGATCACGCACATCATCTGGCTTCAAGGGTCCATTACTTGAATGACTGAAGACAGCATGTGATGTAAATGCTGTAATGGATTAAAAGGCTGCAATCAATACTCCTAATGTAACAGAGTGGTATTGGGTTAAATCCATAGCAAGAGTAATAAAAAAGAAGAAGGTGCCCATTACATTTCAAGATAATTAAAGCATTTTCATAGACTACATCTGTCTTTTATCCATCAGTTTAGGCCAAACATATGATGCCAAGTTCTGTGGATTATACCGATTTGAAGGAGTCAACCAATACATTCAGTGGTTGCTAAATGTATGGGTGAAATTAAGGCAATGTGAAAAGAAGGAATGAGGCTGTGAGCTGCTTGCTTGCACGTGGCCATAAACAGGTTACTGGTTATTTTGCTTGTGCTGTTTTCAGTGATGAGCATATGCTTTGGAAAGCCATCGTTGTCTTGCTACACAAAAAAACCAACAGTTGGACCCAGGGGGAGTTTCCTGTAATTCCTGGGTTCCTCATGATAAATGGTAATTTCTTTTTAGGGCTCATTTAAATTTTGTACTCAGTACTCCTGAATCCTTATTTCACTCTACTGTGACTGATGAAAGACTTAGATGTAAGAGCAGACAGGCAGCGATAGAAAGAATTTCTTAACT
This sequence comes from Coilia nasus, assembly GCA_027475355.1. Lineage (NCBI taxonomy): Eukaryota > Metazoa > Chordata > Actinopteri > Clupeiformes > Engraulidae > Coilia > Coilia nasus. Next base: position 31,244,330 of record CM050205.1, on the reverse strand, counting down.
ATAGCTTGGTAATGGCTTACTTCTCTAAATATGACAGGCCATCAATCCACTGAGAATAGAGCCATTGCCTGCCAGGGTTTTTAGCCAATGGAGCCATGCCCAGCAGGCTTTTTGGCCAATGGGAAGTAGGAGGGGGCGGGCCCCTTTCCCTTGCATTGTGAGCCGAAAGAGCCTTCAGCAGGTTGAGCAACTAAAGATCTCTGCCATGAAACCAGAGCACTCCATCTGTTGTCATGGATCTTACATACAGCTTGGCAACCAGGGAAGCATGAAGCCAGAAGACTCGGTTTAGATCTCAGCACTTGACACTGGCTGGAGGCACAGCTAGAGTTTGACATTCATATACAAGGACTGCCTACCTGTATTCACGCAAGAGTCGGTTTGCTACTGTATTCATCTGCTCCGGCACCGCTGGACTGCAAGAAATGTTGTCCTGTAACAACCCTGCTAAACTGTAAAGCACTTTGAGCTGCATCTGGCATGTATGAACTGTGTTATACAAGTAAATTTTATTATTATTATTATTATTATTATTATATAAGTCAGTGATACTGGACTGGAAAATCAGTACAATCAGATCATATAAAAAAAGACTAGACAGAGTTATTACAAAGTTAGCAGGCTAATGCTGTCAAAAGATAATGGGACATCAGTTAGTTCTGCTCTTTTTGCATGGATTTAAAGTTTCAGAGCAGATAATTCCATTAACGCAGAATGATGGAAGGCTTGCCATTATGTGTCTGAACAACAGCTGTCACAGCAGTAGCCAGCTTTTGTCTGAGCACTCCCTGGTGATGAAACAGAGGTTGCAGTTAGACAGAAACTATGCTCAGCAATCATAAGAGATTTGTTGCATTTTTATCTTTTTGTGGAATTTAAAAAAAAGTTCATTTACTATGTGTACATAGTTTATGTTCAGACTCAGTAAATGTAGCCTTTTCTTATTTTCATTTCTAGAAAAAGTCTACAAAGTAGAATTAATTGATCTACAGTATGTCTTGTTATGTCATTTTAAGACTTGATAAAATGGATTTTTGTGTAGGTAATTGCATATGAACATATTGATGTGACAGTCCAATCATGTCCAATAATGAAAAAACATTTAGCTCACATTCTTCACCCCTCCCCCCCACCACCCCCATGAGATGAATGTGTAACAACATGTTTTTTTTTTCTTTTCAAATAAATGATGGGCCAAGTCAGTTCTTCTGCTGCACGGTGAGCATGTCTTGATTAGTAGGATCTCAGACAGACATCTGCATCAGTTGTTGGTGATGGTGACTGTCTTAGAGGAGAGCTGACTTAGCTCCATGACAGACAGACACATAGAGAGGTGCATCAGGCCATCAAGGCACATCTGAGGGCAATCAGACCCTGCTGAACGGCACACGGCGTCTGCTCTTTGATTACACACACGAGGCAGGCAGGCAGGCAGGCAGGCAGGCAGGCAGGCGCGCTCACTCGGCAAGATCTTGCCTCCAGTGCACCCGCCTGCCACGCCACGCCACCTCAATGGATGGTTGCCATAGAAACTCTGGAGGGAAGCTTACGCAGCGTGACCGAAGCAGAGCGAAGCAAACAGGCACGGGGAGCTAATGAGAGGGGAAGAAAGGGCACCCAGTGTGGAGCATGTAGAGGGGGGGCCCCCAACAAAGCACCATGCTTCACGCGTGAGCATCTCACTGGGTGTCGGCCTCTACAATCCCTTCATCTTCCCAGCCCGCTAACACTCCACCTGCGTGTGTGTGTGTGTGACATGCATTCTTCCAAACATGCTCCAACCAAAGATGACTGCCGTTGATTGTAACTGTATCGGAAAAAAGAGAAAAAAAAAACACATGAAGGATGGCGAGAAGCTTTCAAGGTTTCCTAGCTGTCAGGGCTTACCAATGGGGGTTGAGTTTGTGTGTGTGTGTGTGTGTGTGTGTGTATGCGTGTGTGTGTGTGCATGTGCATGTGTGTGTGTGAGCGACATATCTTTGAGTGTGTATGTGCAGTGCAGTGTGCACATGTGTGTTTATGTGTGAGGGGGTGCATTTTAGAACACTGTCTAACACCAATCCCATAATAACTAATAATCTTCCCTGAGTCCACCCCTCTGCACATCTTGCTGCATTCTTGGTAGTATCAGCCAGGAAAGTGATTAGCAGCAGCAGAAGGGTACACAGGAGTGGGTGAACTCAACCAACGCATGTTTGTCTTTTCTCTTGCACAGCACACTCATTAAATCCACCTAATTACCATGTGCCCAGGAGCACAGTCGAGTCGTCAGCCTACCAGCAAACTGCCATATTCACAGGTGTAGATGTAATAAAAAAAGTCATTTTGTTTCCAGCCCTTGTTTTACCTACTTTCATTTTGTCCCTGCTTCCCTCTGTCTACTGGAGAGATGGAGAGGAGCATTGGAGTGTTCAGCAACACTGACACTGAGGGGAGAGAGAAAGAGAGAGAGAAAAGAAATGGACAGAAATAGAAAAGAAGAGAGAGAGGTAGAGACAGAGAGAGAGAGAGAAAGAAAGAAATTGACAGAAATAAAAAAGGAGAGAGAGACAGAGAGAGAGAAAGACATGGACAGAAATAGAAAAGGAGAGAGGGAGAGACAGAGAGAGAGAGAGAGAGATAAGGAGAAAGGGAGAGGAAGACATTTGCATGCTTGTCGCTTGTTCAAAACATGGTCAGCAGTGGTTTAGAAACATAATGATACAGCAAAATCATTCCAAATTAAATTTCACCAAAAACGTATGTGAAGTGAGCGCGAGAGAAGAAAAAACATTTGGGGTAGTGTAATCAGTGCCGACCCCCTCAGTTATTTGGCTCCTGGCAGCTCTGGTGGGAACTGAAAAGGGTATTCCCAGAGACAGAGTCATCATGCCCGGAACCCTAATTAGCTTCTGGGTCTCCGCTGCTGTGTCAGGAGTCTCGACACCTTCTCCTGCCTTCCGCCATAGGCTACACCTCACCCTGTAGCACCCCAGCTGGTGCCAGCTTTTTAATTGCCATAACCGGAGGTGGCCTCCAATCAGCTAGTCTTTTCATTTGATGAGGTTTCAATGAACCAGACAGTTTATTAATTTAAGAGCTGACATGGCAAATCTGCTGTGACCGTTGGAGAAATGGATTTGATCAGCCTGCCATATATGGACTTTTGAGAGATGAGTTGTTACACACTATCAACAGCATTCACCATGGTTTCCTGTGCTGCTCTGTTCTACAATGAGACATTTAATACTCGGGGCGAAAAATCACCTCAGGACGTGTGAGTAGAAAGCTGTGAACCAGGAAGGCTATTTCTTATTAAAGAGGAACTTTAAAATTCATATCTTACATGAATTATTCAGGACATAGTCAAGTTCCAACACTATATCATAACTTACAGTACATTTGCACATCATTGTAATGAACATTGTGTCAGTGCTTAAAAGCTACTGAAACCATTTGGAATTAAAATGTGTTACCATTCTCCGGGCCTGAACTAGATTAATACTGGATGTTGAGGGCAGTGAACAATGAGAATGCAGAGAGAGATAAATCAGAGTCATTCTGATTTAAAGCAGGAGGCTGCTGGTAATTGCTCTGGTACACTTGTCCATGACAGACAGATTGAACAGGAAAGCGACAAGCATCTCCTCTCCGTACTAAGCCACCCTGTTCAGAATTTTCTGCTCAGCTACGTGTCTGTTCGGAGGACAAGTCTTAGCTGTCCTTGGAAAGGCTCAGATCTCTCTCATTCGCTCTCTCTCTCTCTCTCTCTCTCTCTCTCTCTCTCTCTCTCTCTCCTTTCAAAAGATACAACAGACCTAAGATGGTGCTCCTCAGTCTAAAGCAATTCAAAGTGTATTTTTAGAAATCCAAAATGCTTTGGGGCGGTTGGTACACCATGTTGGAGCAGTTTTTTTTACCATTATGAAGATTTTCAAGCCTTCCCTGGAAGCATTTGATTGTTCAGCGGCGCAGTGGCCAGCAAAATAGTGATGTGAATAGCCCATCTTTGCCGCCGCCACTGCCACATCAGTAGAGCTCCTTTGTGACAGGCACGCTCCCTTTCAAAAGGGCTTTGATTTGCCTAATAACATCTGTCAGCCTCCTCTCATCTCATCCCATGTCATCTGCCGCTGCCTCTTGTTAGACACCTCGACCCTGTCCAAAATGTTCACTTGTTCACTATGTAGTACACTATGTAGGGTGTTAGTTACATTGTTTTGTTCCCTACATACGTACTGCACTAATGAACGTGTGAACATTTTGGATTCAGCCCCCATGTGCCGCTGAGCAAGCAGAAGGAGCGAGCTGTGGAGCTGTTTGTGGCAGTTGGCTCTCTCTGAGGGAAGCGTACTGTTAGTCTTTTTCATTTACCGCTTATCATCCTCTTTCCACCAATGCTGGACCTGGACCTGTGTGAGCGTCTCACTGTATACCCTGCTTTCAGTGCTGCAGGTGGTGCGGAAAATAGCACACCTGATGCCAGCCCCCCCCCCCCCCCCCCCCCCTTACATACACACACACACACGCATACACACAGTGACACACACAAATACTCACACAAAAACTCTGTTCCTCCCAGGACACCCTGAGTCATTTGTCTTGAAGTGCGGCGATAAACTGATAAATGCATGAAAGAGAGAGAAGAGAGAGAGAGGTGGACAGGGCAGTGAGAGAGCTCTGTGTTAGTTTAGGCTATCTCAAACTGCCTGAGATAGACAGATAGATGCACATATCAGTGGTGCCTAATCATGGATGGATGGATGGATGGATGGATGGATGGATGGATGGATGGATGGATGGATGGATGGATGGATGGATGGATGGATGGATAGATAGATAGATAGATAGATAGATAGATAGATAGATAGATAGATAGATAGATAGATAGATAGATAGATAGATAGATAGATAGATAGATAGATAGATAGATAGATAGATAGATAGGTGACACAAAAAACAGCAGTGCCTGAGAGTAAAGCTCAATATCAGGACTACCCACATGATCCTAATCCTAATCCCTATTTGTTTCTGACATCAAGAACTGTTCCTGTATACAAATCCTTTGTGTTGTCAGGAGGCTAAACTGCGAGAGCTGCTGGATGTGGGAAACCTGGTGGGGAGGATCGAGAACCGCATGCTGACGGTGGTGACGGGGCCGGACATGGTGAACATTACCTACCTAAACTTCATGGCCTACCAGGAGGAGGTGGCAAAGGTACAGTAATGGTCCTGTGTGTCTGTGGAGCATTAGATTTACAATGGCGAATTAATGCAAAGTTTAACTTACGTACAGAGGTGCAGAGCATGGCTTCAGAGAGATAAACCCTGTTATGTATTCATTTTCCTTTAACACAGGCAAGCTTATGTACATGCCTGATGATTTGTGTGCTCATTAGTATCAGCTGGTTAATGGTTAATAGGAAAATGGTTGAATCAATAGTAAGGGTATTTTATTTGATATTTCACTGATCTGCCAACTAAATTGTTAGTTTTAATTAGTTTTCTTTTTTTTTGTTTTTGTTTTCTGAATGCTTAGTTTTAGTTTAGTTTTTATTAGTTTTAGTATTAGTTTCAGGTTTTTATACTTTGGGTTTTGTCAGGTGCAGGATTCAAGGGGGAGCCATACAGCCATTAATCTGGGCATAACACTATCAAGTGCATTGTTGCTGGGTTATTTTTTACAGTGTTTTTTGAATTTCAACATTTTAATACAAGTTATCAGACACCATGTTTCCCTTACTACAATGTGTGGCAGGGTTTTTACTTTTATCGAAGCTGGGATCTCTGTATCTGCTGACTTACCTATTCACTGCCTGAGCTCTCAGCTTTCAGTGAGTTAATGGGCTGCAGTCTGCAATTAAATTGCTCCGTCCATTTATCTACAGGAAATGTCATAAATATATCAAAATCATTACTCACTGAGAATAACAATGAGTGAGACTATAACCTTTCTATCTCCCATATCAAGTGGTTGAATGTCCTAATTTAATTGAACTGTTTTTTTTTCCTCTCCCCCCATTTGTTTTGTCATCTTGCGGCAGGAGTGGGCAGACGAGTTGTTTAGTCTGGCGTCCAACCTGCTGGCACAGAACATGGCGAGGGAGTTGAGCCTGGAGAAAGCGTAAGCACCTGTGACAGCATTGTCATCTCCCATCCTCGTCCGACCAGCTCGCAATGCGGCGTGACAGCGAGCAGGCAGCCCTTTCACACCTCAAGCTCCTGCCTCGGGCTAGCGTAGCGGAAGAGAGGGACTAGCACAGGATTTCTAACGGCAGCTACCCCCTCGTGGCACCTCTTGAAATATGAACACTTAATTTTCTCCTCTGCTTTTATTCTTAGGAGAAACTCCAAGCAGTTCAGCTCAGTCATGTGTATCAGCTGGAAAAAAACTGATTGCTTTGTAATTCTAATATAGACAGCGTACCCTCTCTGAGGAACCCTTCAGATATGAATTTCACAGTGGCTATTATGCGAGACAGTTATAGTCACTTGTGGGATTTTCACACTTTTAGGTCATGAACAGACCGAACGTGCGAGTTCCACTTGTAAGCCATGTTTCGTGTACAGCTGTTTTCTGTGTTCAAAAAAAGTCTGCCATGATCATTCGATTGTTTGCAGTAGTTTCGTATGAGCAGATTTTAATTAACTATGAGAGGGGTTTCATTTTTTTTTTATCACTCCAGACAGGTGGACAATCTGCATACAGATAATTCGCACGGAAAATGCTCACTGCCAATATGAAACAACAGAAAAAACACCCCTCTCACTGCAAAATCCACATTCTGTCTGTTCACAGCCTTAGTTTCTAATTTTCATAGTTTTAGTTGGACAGTAAAAAGGTTCATCTGACTTGTATTTTTAACAATGTCATAAATTTGTCATTTAATCAGTGTGGTTTTTGATGCTCTCTATTTTTAAGATATACAAGACTGAAGCTCCAGCCAAACCCAGAGGGTCGCATCCCAGTGAAGAAGTATGTTTGTGCACATATTTATTTATTTTACACATTTTTTCTCATTCTTGCTGTTGTCGCTCTTGCTGCTCCACGTCAGGGCCAGACCCCAGCCTGAGTGTGTGTGTGTGTGTGTGTGTGTGTGTGTGTGTGTGTGTGTGTGTGTGTGTGTGTGTGTGTGACCAGTGTGTGTGTGTGTGACTAGTGTGTGACTAGTGTGTGTGTGTGTGTGTGTGCGCAGTGCGCCCCATCCGTGTTAAGAGTGATTATCACCACAGATTGTCGCCTGTCTCTTTCGCAGCATATGCCGCCTGTTCTCGGCTGACCGGAAGCGTGTGGAGACGGCGCTGGAGAGCTGTAATCTCCCATCGGGCCGGGTGAGCATATGTTTCCTCGCCTCTTCCAGCTCCCGACCGTGAAACACTGCGCTCCCGCATGGAGATGGGTTGTTGGGCCTGGCCTCTACAGGAAGCAATGGCATCATTGCAAATGTCAGCCGCTGACAGGGTCACCTCATATAGCATGTGTGTCATCTGCAGAGAGGACTCAGGTGCTCCTGTTCTGCCTGTGAACCACTTAAGAGAAGCGTGATAAGTGCCCATGTTGCTCCTGGAGTTCACCCTACTGTTATTATTAAATCCTGGGTTACATACAAACCAGCTTCACCGTCCATTTTCCGCAAAGACATCTGACCTTCACAATGTAAACGTCCACTGTGTAAACACCAAACACTGAAACTGCATGCAGTGTGCCATTTTCTCCTTTTGCCATTAGAGAGGGACTGTATTATGACAGGGCCACCTTATTTATGTGCGCTGGTGGCCTTTACAAGCGATTCTGGACCCCAAGGTGCAGACATGGAATGGATTTTTTGACACCATCAAGCTCCTAAAAGGGCCTGTGGGGGGACTGGCCTGAGGAGGATGTGAAAATGTGTAATTAATGCAGAATTATTGTCAAGTTATTTTTGCTGCCTCCCTGCCTCCTCAGCGTGAGTCACTGGAAGTCTGTTCCTTTCATTTGTCCTGCATGCTTCCTCTCTCTACCGCGCCAACAAAGCATGAAGTGCCCCGCAGGCCTCTGGTGCAGCTCAGCACATTGACCAGCGCAGTTGAATATTCACCGCAGGAGGCGAAAGACGAATGTGGGACAACAGCGCGGAACGGCGACATTGACTAATGTTTTTACACTGGCGACTTTGTTCATTATTGGATGTGTGATCTGATTGATTTGACGTCAGACATGCTGGATGTTTGTGGCGGACTTGGCAAGAAAGCGCTAATTCATTTGTGACACTGGCTCTCTACGCCTTTAGTAGTTATATATATCTGACCGCTTGGCATAGGGAGGGGGGAGAAAAAAAAACTTCTCAAGCCCACTTCTATTTTTAGTCCACCCCTTACAGAATTTTCCAGATCATCATCTGACTGTTTATTAATTTATATCAGTATGTGACAGACAAATCAGTGGACCCCCAGAAGCACCAGAACTGGGGTGGTCTAGTTAGATTTATATTCCTTACTAAACAGTCACTTCTGCTTAGGGTGACACTTTGTTTGTGTTTTGGGCCCTCATCACCAAGCTGTCTCTCCTCTCCTCCACTTCTCCACAGAATGACTCCATCCCCCAGGAAGACTTTACCCCTGACGTTTACAAGGCGTTCCTTAGCAACATCTGTCCAAGGCCGGAAATCAATCAGATCTTTGCAGAGCAGTAAGCCACCGTCTCACTGGATTTCATTTTTTCTTATTTTCATCCTGTTTAGCAGCTGCAGCAGCAGTGTGTTCTATATGAGCCATCTTCAAGGGCACTTCCACTATCTGCTTAAACTTATTTTTAATAACAAATTAATATAAGTCTGTTTTGTCTTTTTGTGGATATCGTACTCCCACAATATCACAAGAACACAGTCTGTGCATAATTGCACTCTCATATCATGTCATGTACTACAAGTATACCCTTCTGTAATATTAATCAAGACCAAAACGTTGTCAAAAATAATCACTGCTCTACCCTTTTTCTAATTCAAGTGTTTTTTCCTGATTGGTGCTGTTTGAAGTTTGATAGATGCTAAAAAACATGACTTTTGAGACAAAAAAAAAAAAACACTTCTATGAACAGTATTATCCTTAACTCTTCTCCGGAGAAATTCTCTGGAGAGAAGAAGAAACACACCTCCACATATTCATTTTTTTTTTCTATTAATGAAGTGCTTACAAGGCTCACGGCACCATATCCTTAATGTCTCACTTAATGCTAGGCTTCAAACTTCCCACTATGAAGTAAATTGACTTGTCATGACTGTCTGCAATTTGAAGATGCTGTGAAACCAATACTTTTTAGTGTTGCATCCAGCTGACATAACTTTTTGGTGATTTCTTAAGTGGCTGTTTTAATCTCTTTAGGTGAACCCTGAGTGTCTTGTCTTAGTTACTCTTTCTATCTCTCACTCCATCGAACCCCCGCCCTACCTCATTCTTCACATTCCCACGCTTGCAGTGGCGCGAAAGGCCGTAACTACCTGAGCATAGAGCAGATGACGGACTTCATCAACAACAAGCAGCGGGACCCACGCCTCAACGAGATCCTGTACCCTCCCCTTAAAACAGATCAAGTCCAACAGCTTATGGAGAAGTTTGAACCCAGCCCAGGTCTTCTGCAGAAAGGTCTGTCTTCTGTCTCGTGTGGGGTGAGAAAGCACCAAGTGATGACACGAAATGTGACAACAAGAACTTATTCTACTGATTGGCTTACAGCATGTAATTATCTGGACAAATAGAATGAATTCTACCATTACAATGAAAAGCATTTCCTGATTTGGAAAGACCAACCCGTTAGTGAAATCACCTGTGTTAAGTGCAGAGCAAAGAAGTCAGAAGTCAGAATGTCCTCCTTCGGTCCCCCGATCACTTTTAGATTTTAAAACCCACAAAATTAGTGTTATTGTCCAGTTAGGGCATGAAGGGTTAAACCCACTGTAGCTCTGTGCTACCCACTGGCCACAATGTGCCATAGTTTGACAGCTATGGTCTGGATTTCTTCTGACAGTTGGTGCACTGTGCACCTGGACTCTGAATCGACCCATAGAATCTTGGGTATTGTGATAGCTCATTCTGGAATGTGGAGGACACACTGTTGTGGCACAGATGTGACATCCTCACCATGCTTCAGCCTCACCTCAGACATTTGTCATCCGATAAAAGCATAATTAACCCAAGCACACTAACAGTTGCCTTTTTGAAGTATGACAGTTTTTAATTATTCAAATGCTTTTGAATGTGTTGTGTGTGTATCTGTATGTGTGTGAGGGGTCTGTTTATAATGTATTCAAAGAATGTGTGGGTACTTCCTCCCCTGATTTAACTCACATCACCATAGCAACAGCTACTGATGGGAGCTGGAGCAGGCCATGTCATGCTGCAGTATGGACAAGATAGTTTTTGCTTCTTGTTTAACAGCAAGGCGCCTTTAGCAACTGCACATTAGATTTGGATCTTAATTGTAATTGATTCTGATGATGTTGTGGATTTTGGGGGTGGGGGGGCAGCAGATTGCAGATAAGGCAGAAGGGCATAAGAAACAGAAACTCGTTGGGGACTGGGGCGAATCTAGCAATAAATGGAAACTGGGGCCACCGGAGCCAAGATGGAGGGCTCACAGGCTCTGACCTTTGTGCTCAGCTGATCTACAGCTGTCATGGTGACAGCGGAGTCTTCCACCCCCTCAGAGGGAAGCGGTTGACAAGCTGGATGCAGGGCTACAACCACCTGACAAAAAGAAGTGCCTTTGGCTCATGTCTCGGCAGGCAGTGTGGGGGTTGTTGCGTGCGCTCGAAATGTGTTACTATATTTGACCGCATTTTGAAAACCACTGGAGAGACATCCTCCATCATATTATTTTAGCTTAACCCTTCAGCGCAATTCATCTCAATTGACATATTGACATTGTGGCCCCTGATGGACACAGTGTGGAGCACCAAGGAGACCAATTTAAACAGGGCCTCTTCAGGGTCCTACTATGGAGTCAGCCAATCAATCAAACAGTCTGTCATGCCGACAATCACTCAATCAATCCCTCAAGTTACTCACGAGACCTCTCCAGACATAGAGGAAGTGCCAGAAGTCAAGTGTGGCTCTTGTGATTGTATGGAATTAGAGAAACAAGTGTTCCTCTCTGGGACTTCTGAGGGATTATGGCTGGGATGGGATTAGCAAGAGGTTCCATTGATTTGTCTTTTTTCTTGGGATATACCGCAATATATAGCAGCGTGTCATGCTGTCCTTCATTTCCAAATATTTTCTGGCACTGCCTTTTCTGAGAAATTCTGTCCAGGAGGGCATATTGCTTGTTGAACACCTGTAGCATCGCCTAAAAGGCTGGCTTCTACACCAAATTAAATGCCAACTTTTCCTCCACTAGAAAGGGAAAGGGTTCACCACTGATGGCTGTAGTGTTGATATTTGGTCCCTTTACTAAACAAGTCTGCATTATCCAGCTGTTGTTTCTGGCCTGAGATTGAAGGCCTAGCTTCAGGCTAAGTGCTGGTGCTGCCAACTCTGCCAAGGGCAGCAAATGTTGCCAGATGATTGATTGATGGATTGTGAGACCGTAACCTTCTTATCACAAATCTTACAAATTGGCTCTTCCAAATTAGCTGGAGGACCTTTCTCATCAGGCTCAAAGCCAAAATGTTTCCATGCAGACAATGTAATGTAATCTTTGCTACCAAATTAGCCATCATGGAATACAAATTGACCACTGTCCACTGCGCAACCACATGAAGGAATTGTGTTTTAAAGCATGTGCAGCAAAAAGGTACTGTTTTTGGGGCCTACACATATAGCCTATCGTAGGCTACTCTTGAACATAGGGTATGGCTAAACACAAAGGTAATGTTATTATGCATCATGGAAAATTGCGCTCCCCAGCATGCGAAAGGTCGGGTTTGCTCCATTGATGATGGGCTAAGTTTGAATTTTTGTTTTCAAAATCTTGATTAGGCCTACATGTTATGATCCCACCCCTACCCAGATAACATCCCCACATATACTGTACATGTACACTTTGTGCACACAAGTGCAGGCCAGTATTTTAAGGAAATTTATTTATTTATTTATTTGCGGTGATGACAGTGACAAGCTCACACCTGGCGGTAGATGCCACGTGACCACGGTATGGTGGTAATTCGGTTACCGCCCCAGCCCTAGTAAGGGGAAATGGATTTTTCCATTCCATTTTCTACCCTTCATTCATCAGAACATATGAAAGGTTTTCTAACCCTTTAAGAAAGAGACAGCATTGCATAGTTGTTTTTCCAAATGTCTGCACTGAGGCCCATCTGCCATGCAGCGACACTGACAACAGCTTTCCCCTGTGACAGATCATTCTGAAACATTTCATGTAGTCCCTCCAGTCAGCGCTCGGCTGTTATGCAGAAAGGCCATTGTTAATTACCTGTGCTGCTCCACAGAGAATAGCTTTAATTAATGTAAACTGCTGGTGAGAATTTGTCACAGGGGAGCAGCCATCCCTGTGCACACAGTGTGCCGTTTAGAACACACTGATTGTACAGCGGGAGCCTAATGTGATAGCTGTTTGGTAGTTTGATGCTAATCCTCCTGGCTACTGCTGAAGGTGTAGGGGATAACTGAGAAGGGTAATGCTTTATTGGTAAGATAAACCTTTATGGTGCTTGCACACTCTAACAAATGCCAGTGCTTTCCAACACCAACAATGGTAACTAACTTTTGTTGTAACCTTTGTTGGTTACTATCTGGTGGTGTGGAACTGGCAGTTGGTTTACTGAACATTCTAAAGACGGACACTTGCCAGGTAGCAACAACTGCCGACTTTGCACTGTTGGTGTTTGTTGGTGTTTGTTGGGGTAGTGAGGAGGCAGCTGCCTACCTCAATGTGATGTTTGCTGCTTGAACACTGCCATAACAAACGCCAACAAACACCAACAGTGGGGTCAGTGTGAACCATCAGTCTGTTTGTTTGTTCTTGTTGAATGGTAGCTAACTGAAAAAAGTCACCCTTTTCTGTCTTGGCAGTGTGAAACTGGCAGTTGGTTTACAGGTGCCAACAACTGCCAGCTTTAGAATGTTGATGTTTGTCTGCCTGCCTTAATGTGATGTCCCCTGCCTGTTCCACGCTGCATTTAGCACTGTGTTGTGAACCCGCTATGTCTACCTCTGTTGACCACAGGGCAGATATCAGTAGAAGCATTCTCCAGATACCTCGTCAATGAAGAAAATGGTGTCATTCCTCCTGAAAAACTGGACCAGAGTGAGGACATGACCTTTCCGCTGTCCCACTACTTCATTAACTCCTCTCATAACACTTACCTCTCAGGTCAGCCTCCCGCCATCGCCTACTACACTTCACCCCTCATAATTATTTCTCTTACACTTTCTTTCAGTCTCTATTTGTGTCTGTGAGGGGAGTAACTAAATACAGGCTCCTAAAATAAAAGAATGTTATGAGGTTCTAATTTGGTAAAGTTGTTTACAATATGAGTGCATGACATTTTAAGCCATTTTTATAGTATGATTCTTCAAATAAGGCATGTCCATTGACTGTAATGTCAGTAATGTAAAGAGTTTAAAGAAACACAGGCATTGACAAATCAAAGGCTTTGGATTGTAATAGGTCTAACCGTAAGGAACATGCACACTTTGTGAACAGGCAAAGTCAGTTTCATGTCATATGAAATGCTTTGTATGTGCGAGGGGTAGGGGCTTCACGTTATTTGGGTATGTGTGGGTTTGTGTGAACATGTCACAGTTCCTACTGAGTCCATACTTGTCTTTATCAAGTCAGTTCCTACTGAGTCCATACTTGTTCATACTTGCTGTTAACTTTGAAAGGCCTAACCTAATCGTAAGGTCTTGAGTTTCAAAGTCTCGATCTTACTGTATGTCAAAAGTAGCCTGGTAAACCAGCCCCTCGTACTTCATATCATTTGGTACAGAGGGTCTGGAGCGGAGCCCATGAGAAACGATTTCTGCCTGGAGGTGTGGACTCTGTTGAAGTTTAAAACAAGTGCCTCTGCCTTTACCCAATCGCTAACGGCTGGTTGTCACATATCCAATTAGCCTACCTACGCACTACAAAAAGGTAGAGAGTGAGATAGAAAGAGAGAGAGAGAGAGAGAGAGAGAGACAGAGAGAGAGAGAGAGAGAGAGAGAGAGAGAGAGAGAGAGAGAGAGAGAGAGAGAGAGAGAAGGCATAGTTGGGGACGGTCATTCTCCGATCAGCCAAAAGAGGAGTGCCAACCAATCTTAACCTTCCTGGCATATCATGGGGATTTTTGGTTTGGGCTCAAGGTGACATTTTGCTGTGGAATCTGTCCAGTATTTACTTTCACGTGTCTCACCAGGATCTGCTGTCTGTCATCAAATTCAATGATAGAAGCCCTGACCTCCTTGATAGTGTTTTTTTCAGCACAGTGCAAGGGACGCAAAAGCTTGATTTGCCAAAATAATATTTTACATTCATAAAAGAGCTTAATAAAAATGACTAGTTGTTAAAGATCTACCTTTGCTGGTTAACTGGACATATTTTGTATATCTTACTACAAAGAGTATAGGTTTGAATAGAGTTGTTGTTAGTTATGTGTGCAATCACACATTTATTTTTGCACTGATGTAAACAATTTTGTATTTCTATAAATTCTATAAACTGCCCAGATGCTTCTTACGACGAACAGGACATAATTTCTATTACAATGATAGCGAACATATTCCATACTGAAATGCTAATAGCACATCTGAAATAAAATAGCAATTCATCTAGTTTTAAGAACCAGGTTTTAAACCAGTAATTACTATTCTCACTTGCAATTCTTCCAGCCTTTTCACCTTGACAGTGTTTTCAGTGTACACATTGGCCAGGATCAATAAACCTCTCTGTTTATGAGAAATTGTAATTTAAATGTGCATTTATATCATGTTGGGATTTGTGTGTGTGTGTGTGTGTGTGTGTGTGTGTGTGTGTGTGTGTGTGTGTGTGTGTGTGTGTGTGTGTGTGTGTGTGTGTGTGTGTGTGTGATGTGCAGCGGGGCAGCTGGCTGGGAACTCGTCAGTGGAGATGTACAGACAGGTGTTGCTGTCGGGCTGCCGCTGTTTGGAGCTGGACTGCTGGAAGGGCCGCACAGCTGAGGAGGAACCCGTCATCACCCACGGCTTCACCATGACCTCCGAGATTTCCTTCAAGGTGCCTACAAAACACCTTGTTTAAACACATATGCACATACATGCACACACACACACACACACACACACACATATGCACACCAGTACACGCACACACAAATATAAAATGCATACAGCACAGACCACCACCAGACTTTGATTGAGATACCCATTTGCCTTGTGGCTTCATATGTCTTTGCTTGTCTTTTCTGGCCAGGAAGTGATTGAGGCCATTGCTGAGTGTGCCTTCAAAACCTCCCCCTTTCCTGTCATCCTCTCCTTTGAGAACCATGTGGACTCGTGAGTGAACATCCCTGCGCTGTCTTTTCATGCCTTTCTCGCTTTCTCCTGCCCGTGATTTGCTGTGTGAAATGTGCTTTCAAGCATGCATACCATCAGAGGCTGTCAAATTGGCTTGAGAAAGTAATAGTCCTGCCATATATTCCTTCTGCCTGTGCTCCTAACACAGGTGATTTCACTAATTAGCTCATCTACCTGGCTGAGGAGGTGTGGTAATTGGGATCAGCTGGTTCAGTGAATTAGTTGGAACAGATATGTGGCAGGACTTCTACTTCCTGAACCCGGAATGTTCACCTCTGCATACCGTATTTGTTGTTGATGGAAATCCATATTTCTGCTAGTACGACTATTAAGGTCCTGATAGCCTTGAGAATAAATGGGTTAGTCTTGGTGGCTGTTATAGGCATGTGGATTACATTGTAAATGTAACAGGGTATTTGTGATTATTAGAGACCACCGCAAAATTAATGAAAAAAACGTTGTAACTGTATCAATGAAAAGAAATACTGCTTAGTCTTACACAAGGCAAAAGATTAGCTAACGATTAAGCCCTCATGCCTTTGCATGTTTCTGTCTAGCACAGTGAGGTGGATTAGGTAATCACCCAGCTTGTCCCTGAGGTTATCTTGTTTTTGGGAGAGGAAGGACACTCTGTCCTTACTTCATCAGGATGAAAGTAATGCTACCCTATTCCTGTAGGGGCAGCAGCCCTGAAACATATAAATAGTATTCAGGTACAGATGAACCTACAACCTGCCTACAAACTGATTGTGGGGCAATGAGATGAAAACTGCTTTTAGTAAAGAAGGGGAAGAGTACACACAATGACGTGCAGGCTAGGACTATAGCCACACACTCCATGTTAATTACTTTACGTTAATCTCTTTGTTGCGGATGGTTAGGGCCGAAACGTCAGGACTAAAGAAATTAGCATAAAGAAATTAACGATGAGTATGCAGCTATAGTCCTTTAAATGCAAAACCATTTATAACACTGTCTCTGCTCTCTATGAACATTAAGCCCGGCCTTACAGCCTCAATAATTCTCCATCTGCTTCCTAAGCCCTAATCACTGAGAAAAAGTGTGAAGTGGCTCTGGCATTTGCGATGGTTTAAAGCGATAACGTTCTTGTTTACATGGGGACTAAGTGGAAGCATGTAGAGCATGGAGTGAAAGCCTTTGCCATGTTTTGGCAGAAAGTATGTTGTATCAGAGCTTTAGTTTTTGTTTAAGCTACAGCATAATGGCGTGTGCACAGATAGGCGAGAGGAATAGGCCTACTTCTCCAGTGCTGCAGTGTCTTCAGGCCAGAACTGAAGAAGCCTTTTGGTTGAAAGGTGAAACGTCTTCAAGCTCCAAAAAGAAGTCCAGTTGCTTACAACTTAGCTCTTTTGACTACCATGACCTGGATGAATAAGAATTTACACAGACGTCCAACCGTAGGGAAACACTGAATATTATAAAATCTTATCTCCTTGTGTCCATTCAGGCCCAAGCAACAAGCCAAGATGGCTGAATACTGCAAATCAATATTTGGAGATGCCCTGTTGACCGAGACACTTGAGAAATACCCAGTAAGTTCCTGACACAAGGTCACACCTACACACACACCTGTGTGTGTGTGTGTGTGTGTGTGTGTGTGTGTGTGTGTGTGTGTGTGTGTGTGTGTGCGTATGTGTTTGTGCATGCATGTGTGTTTGTGTGTGTGTGTGTATGCGTGTGTGTTTGTGCATGCATGTGCGTGTGGGTAAGTCTATAAGTGTGTTTTTACTGTTTCAGAACCAAAACTATTTCTGTCCACACACAGCATTTTTACTTCTGCATGCTGCCATTTACAAGTAGCCCCATCACTGACTCAAATCGTGGTTCCAGAACCCACAAATGACAGAGTAGTGTGGACAACCAGCAGAAACATGAAAACTTTGTTACATTTTATTTAGAAACAGACTAATGTGGAGGTTGCCTCAGTGTGTGTGTGTGTGTGTGTGTGTGTGTGTGTGTGTGTGTGTGTGTGTGTGTGTGTGTGTGTGTGTGTGTGTGTGTAAGAGAGAGAGAGAGAGAGATTGAAAGAGAGAGCAAGAGAGAGATAGAAATACCCGGTGGTGAAGTGTACTAGAGCACTGCGAGTGGCTGACCTGAGAGGTAAGTGTTCTGAAAGTAGTTAATAAAGTAGTGAAACAGCAGGAAGGTAGGAGAAAGAATGAGGGATAGAAAAACACTTTTGTCTTCTTTTCCAGTTAGAGCATGGGGTGGCCCTGCCCAGCCCCCAGGAGCTGATGGGGAAGATCCTCATTAAGAACAAGAAGTCCCATCCCAAGCCGTCAGACGGCAGTGGCAAGAAGAAGCTGTCGGAGCAGGTGTCCAACACCAACAGCGACTCCTCCAGTGTATTTGAGCCCTCGTCACCCAGCGCAAACCCTGCAGGTACATGTCACTTGTGGGTGACATGCTGGGCACACAACACATATCTGATATTACATTTGCCATTTGGCACAAAATGAGCCTGTTTGTTTCAAAATTGCAATAAGGTGTATTTTGGTTATATGGTTGCTTTGCTTATATCCTTAATCTATACTTTAGTTATCAAGTTGTACGTGTTTTAAAAACATGATGTGTGCTATAATCTTACAGTGTTAACAGCTATCGTTTTTTTTAGAAAGTTCTCTGTTTATTTGCAACCTCACAATTTCAGCTGGGCTGAAATAAATATGTATATGATAATACATCATATTATCTAGCTAGAGCTGTGATGAAGTTGCAAGTGGTCATAAAACATGGTGTATACCTATCACCACCTGGTGGCCAATACAAGACATAGCATAGTTTCAGCCTAGCTTTGCTGTTGGCATTTCTAGCCAACATCCATCTATTAAAACCCAAATATAAATCTTATGTTTTAGTAGTAGTTGAATATGTGGATCATGCAGAGAGACTTTAGCACCTGCCTTGTGTCCTCCAGCGATAGATGTACATCTCTCAGTGACCCTAAGGAGGGCATTATCCCCATCATGTAATATTCATGTGAGCGAGAGTCCCAACCCAGCTGGCCCTGCCACAGATACCAGATGCTGCACAGCCAGCCTCTCAGCAGGACAACATCAATGCCTGCTGGCTGCCCGGTCACTCAAGTTACAGACAAATATCATAGAGGGAGAATTAGGTATTGACACCAACACAATATCAAGTTTCGTGAACAGAAAATTTAGGTCCAGCAACTAATTAAGGCCTTTTACATAGAGAAATGTTTGTTCCAGATCCTGTCAGAAACACTATGTCTGAAGACCATGCCTGTCTGGAAAAGTTAAGACAGTCAGCCTGACGTTTTCATAGGTGGAAAAAAAAAAATCCCCACAATGAACGTCCAGAAAGATTTTCTGTCCTTCAGAGTTATGTGCTGGCCCCAAGGCCGGTCCTTGGACAGTCTATCCTCTTATCACAACACAGGCACACATCTGTTTGTTTCACTGGGTTAAGTTCAGTTCGCCCCAATCCCCACCCATCTCCATGGTGCACGGCATGTGCGCAGTATTGACCTCCAGCCCACCTGCCCTCTGCTTATCTGTAGGAAGCCAGCTGCCTTATCAACAGCCCGCCTTCTGGCAGTTAACAATTAAGAAACTGACAAACTGACGCAGCATTATCCCATGTTTTGTTTGTTTGTGTTTGTTCGTCATGCTTCGCTCACAATCAATATATACATCTGTCCATCTGTGCCACATAGTTTTAATTTTATATCGGTTTTTGTGTGTGCGCGCGCGAGTGTGTGTATGCTTTAAAACTGTTCCGCTGTTTGGTAGGAGTGCCATCTCGCTACAATGTACCGAACTTTTACAAGAACGTGCAATAAACGAGTAAAAATATCAGGACAGGATTCGAACCTTTTACTACCCGAACTAAAGACCAATTCCATAGCCACTAGACCACAGCTGAATAGGCACTCTCATATCGGTATCAGTACCTCTTGTGTGTCTCACAAACCAAACATTCCCGGTGTTACCGTGGTAAATGTTCCACTTCATGCAAATATATTACAGTTGTGCTGTCCAAACTCAGCGAAACTCAATCGGTTTGTAGAAATGACTATAATACTGCTGTTTAAATTGTTAAACTTTGAAGTCATGGCATACGGTTTTAATAAGGTAAACAAGATGACGTGACTTTGCTTTTTAAACGTTTTGACAGCTGTATTGTCACTATTTCTGCACATCGATTTAATTTCACTGCAACTGAACCGCAGGATTACGAGATAATGGCACTTTTACAGTCAACTAAATATTGCACGTTTTGCCGTGGGTGGGTCAACCTCGGAGGTGAGATCTTTACTTCAGCGTAAACCTCTGTGGTCCTATGCTGTCTCTAGCGGCGGCAGTGGTAATGACATTTCACGGACTGCATGAATCTCGGATTGCGCGAGTGACATGAGCATTCTGAAATGACAACATCTGTACTCGCACACTCGGTTATATTTCTCCGTCTTACAGTGTGTTATAGCTGTCAAAGTGTGATTGACTGAAAGCTCAATATCTCATCTATAAAACAGGTATATACAATGTCAACAAAATATTTCTTGTTTCGAGTAATGTATGATATAACTGGCTTTGAGAAATTGTGCCAACCTGCCCCAGCACGGGGTTGGTTGGCTCAGGTAGGCGGGGTTGGTTGGCTCACATATAAGCTAATGTAAAATAAATACAGTTCACTCAATAAATGACTGAAAACGTGTAGCCTAATCATATGGTTAACTGAAAAGTCAACTCTAGAACCTGTGATTATATATTTTTTGGATGTATGTGCCTCTTTTCTTCTTTTATACTGACAAACAGCCAACAGAGAAGCAGACAGAATATAAATATGTTTATAACTGATTTATGGATGACAAATAATGTGAAAATAATGGTTAAAAATGATGAACAAAGGGTTAATTCAGTGTTTGCAAATACATTATACATGATTTATAGGGAGTAGTTATTATAAAGTGTTACCAAATAGAGTTGTATTTGAATTATAATTGAAAATTTATAATAATAATTACAATTATGCCTAATCCACTTTTTTAATATTCTCATTTCAAATTATGTCATTTTTTTAAACACCCTGTATAAAATGCTCATTTTTATGAGTACCAATGGGCCTTTCTCATGTAAACTGTTGAGCCAACCAGCCCCAAAATTAGTGTGCCAACCAACCCCGCCCACAATGAGGTACAGATTTTTCCACAAACACTGTTAGCCTGCTACCATTAGTCATCTCAGGATCTCAAACTTTATTTTACATTATAGCTGAGTCCCTTGACAATCATTTAAAACAAGTTTTTTTTTTTTAAATCCCTAACTGTTACCCTTCTGGGAGTTGTTAAGTGGAAGGTATAAAATCCAGGAATTGACCCCCCAAAACTAAAAAGTTTTACTCACCTAAAGGGTTAATGACCTTGAGACCTCTTACATAACTTGACTTACTCTGGTCCTAATGGGCATCATTTTAGTGTTGGAATTGTGTCTCAGCACCCTATAGTGGCTTGGAAATTAACACTGATTCAACCTGCCCCTGATCCAACCAGCCCCGGTCTCCCCTATGTGTGTGGAGAGAGAGAGAGAGAGTCAGAGAGAGACAGAGAGAGAGAGAGAGACAGGTTTATTTAGATTTTTTGTGGGCTTCGTTAACCACATGATGTCATGAAATTTAGTTCCAGCGGAGGTGGAGGCTGAGAGTGAGGATGAAGACGATGACGATGATGACTGTAAGAAGTCAATGGATGAGGTACTGCATCAACAAATTACTCTCAAAACCTCTTGCTGTTTTCCAATTGCATACAAAATTATTGGAGACATTTCTTTCGTTGTAATTTTCTGTTCAACAACCCCCGGTGGACAGATTGTGATGTTACTTTACCTTTAGTGTACCAGGGTTGCTGTTCTTCTACTGTTGAATGGCTGCAGTGTCTGCTAATGTGTTTTTGAAATGTACTGCTTGTAATGAGCCACAGCAACTGTGTTCTTGCTTACGAGTCTACCGGGATGTCTTTATGCACAGTATACGGCTGCCTCAGAAGCATTCGCCACTGAGGAAATGTCCAACCTTGTGAACTACATTCAGCCAACAAAATTCAACTCATTTGAAGCTTCTAAAAGTAAGCCAGAATCACACACACACACCAATTTGTGTGTGTATCACTATATTCTTATGCAGCCTTGAGTCATCTTGGATTGCTGCATTTAGACTAGTTAAAATGTGCCACTCATCCCAGTTGTTTTGTTTTTGTTTTTGTTCCCCTCAGAGAACAACCGCAGTTATCAGATGTCATCCTTTGTGGAGACCAAAGCCCTGGAGCTCCTCACAAAGTCACCAGTGGAGTTTGTGGAGCATCCTTCTCATCCTCCATACAAGTGTGGAAAGACACACAAACACACACACACACACACACACACACACACACACACACACACACACACACACACACACACACACACACACACACACACACACACACACACACACACACACACACACACACACACAGGCTTATGGGCATCTCATTACATAGGTGATGGGAAAAGCAGAGAAGGGCATTTATTTTTCATGGGGTTTCCACAAGGCTACAATGTATTAAAATCTACAAAAGGAGGGTGTTTGTCGCATTGCCATGACACAAACACCTTTATTCTGCATTTTCTTATATCCGAGTGTTGCTTTGCGTGATATATACTGTTTACTTAACACCCTAGAGACATTGAATTTTAATGATAAGAAAAAAAATTCTCTGGACCAGGCGGGCATTATTCTTGGAAAAGTTGCTGTTCTTTCAGGGAACACCATGCTCTGTGCTGCCTGTACTGGGTAAATCTAAAAGGAAATGTAAAAAAATGTAAGTCCTTTAATGGTGTGTTTGTCCTCACATTTGCTAGTTTAAACAACAGCCCCAGCTTTCCTTAACCAGATGTGCACAGATACAACAAGCTCCAGCTGAGCCGCATCTATCCCAAAGGGACCAGGGTGGACTCCTCCAACTACATGCCTCAAGTCTTCTGGAATGCAGGATGTCAGCTGGTGGCACTGAACTTCCAAACAATAGGTACGTCAGGTCTGCCCTGACACTGATTTCATCCCACTGTTTCCTTTGCCTTCCTTTTCTCATGGCCCCACACTGTAACACACATTGACATTAACTGTGTTACTCTTCTTGGTAGCACACATTGACATTAACTGTATTACTCTTCTTGGTATTTCTTTTTTAACTATCATTCTTCTTCTTCTTCTTCTTCTTCTTCTTCTTCTTCTTCTTCTTCTTCTTCTTCTTCTTCTTCTTCTTCTTCTTCTTCTTCTTCTTCTTCTTCTTCTTCTTCTGCTACATGACTTTCAATAGTAATACTTCTGCTACTACTAGGCCTACTACTACTACTACTACTACTACTACTACTAATAATAATAATAATAATAATAATAATAATGCTATTGTTATTGTTATTTTAACTGACCTGAGTTGACCTGAGTTCTGTCACCTCTGCTCAACCTACAGATCTATCTATGCAGCTGAACCTGGGTATGTATGAGTACAATGGGAAGAGTGGCTACCGGCTCAAGCCAGAGTTTATGAGGAGACATGACAAGCATTTTGACCCCTTCACTGAGACTACCGTGGATGGCATTGTGGCCAATACTCTTTCAGTAAAGGTAAAGACATTAACACAAGCATAGACAAGCAGAAATTAAAAGTCCTGCCATATATTCTTTCTGTCTGTGCTCCTAATTCTTGTCTGCCTGGCTGAAGAGTTGTGCTGATTGGTATCACATGGTTCAGTAAATTGGCTGGGACAAATATGTGTCAGGACTTTTACTTTCTGAACCTGGAATGTCTGCCTCTGTAAAAAAATACACTGTGCTAAAATACTAACTTTATTATGTGTCCCGACAGCAGTTTTAAGACCTAACTAGGTTGCTTTAGCCTCAACACGATAACGAGTTGAAATAATCTATAGCGAGTATGTTTGAATTAATTACAGACATATTTCAAACGTATGAGATGTAATAGCTCTCCGCTGGCATTCAAGTAACATGAAAACATTGCCAACTCCCGCAGATCATATCTGGTCAGTTTCTGACCGACAAGAAAGTTGGTGTGTACGTCGAAATCGATATGTTTGGAATTCCAGTAGACACAAGAAGAAAAGCCTTCAAAACCAAGACATCGC
Source organism: Coilia nasus (assembly GCA_027475355.1). Classification (NCBI taxonomy): domain Eukaryota; kingdom Metazoa; phylum Chordata; class Actinopteri; order Clupeiformes; family Engraulidae; genus Coilia; species Coilia nasus. The sequence continues at coordinate 31,220,715 of CM050205.1, read as the reverse complement.
AGAGCAATGCAGTCAATCCTGTTTGGGATGAGGAACCCATTGTCTTCAAGAAGGTAAATAAACGGGGGTTGTGGCTGTCTGTCTGCCTGTCTGAGTTTGTTGGCAGGCTGATTTAATCAAATGTAAGACATAATATTTGAGCGTATAAAGTCTGTCTGCAATAAAGAAGAAGTTCACACTGATTGCTATACATCCTCACCTGCCTTGTTGCACCAAGATTACTCCAAATTGACTTATTTACTGACTTATTTGTTGTTGTTTTTTCTTGTTGTTTCTCCGAGTAGGTTGTTCTTCCCACTTTGGCTTCTCTGAGATTAGCTGCCTTTGAGGAGGGAGGGAAATTTATCGGCCATCGTATCATACCAGTCTCAGCCGTACGACCAGGTACACAGAGCATCGGTTCTTCTATAGTATTTAAAGGTGCTGTGTGTAGGATTGTGGCCACCACTGGTACTGCAGTGTGTAAAGTTGTTTTTCCTCTAAAGACAAGAGGTAAACCACAAATCAAAACATCAACAGAATGTGTGAATTGAGTTATACAAGTAAAATCAGTATTTCATTTCAACATATTTACTTTATCCCTGGTGACCATCTAATGACTAGCCTGGTAAAGCAGCCCCTCGTACTTCATTTCATTTTGTACAGAGGGTCTGGCCTTGCTGCATTGAGAAACAATTTCTTGCCTGAGGTGTGGACTCTGCTAAAGTTTAAAACAAGTGGCTCTGCCTTTACCCAATCGCCAATGTCATCGCTTACAAACACTCCCTCTGTTCACTGATTGGCTCGGATTCGTTTGGTAAGCGGCAGCCAGGTCAGACCCTCTGTACAAAATGAAATGAAATGGCTATATAATGATTACTTGCCATACATTTCTTACATATATCACCTTCAACAATTTCACTATAGGGGTCACTGTCCTTTGACATTACAGACACTGAGGTTTTTTTTTTCAGGATATCGGTACATTGGGCTCAGGAATGAGAAAAATCAGAACCTCACTCTTCCAACAGTCTTTGTGTACATTGAAGTAAAAGACTATGTGCCCGACACGTTTGCAGGTATGTTGGCACAGTGTCACACCACTGACACCTTTGCAGGTATGTTGGCACAATGTCACACCACTGACAAGACTAGACAAACAACTGTATATCCTTGCCTCTTAGTGTTACAGACAGTGCCCGGGTCCTGATACGTTGACACTGTAGCATGTCTGAAACTTTATAGAAAACTGGCATAGTAACTATGTGAGCTGACAGGAACATGCACGCACACAAACACATGCATGATGGGTGTGGTGTGTGTGTGTGTGTGTGTGTGTGTGTGTGTGTGTGTGTGTGTGTGTGTGTGTGTGTGTGTGTGCGCGCGTGTGTGTTTGGGTGTATGTGTGTGTGTGTGGGGGTGCATGTGTGTGTGCGTGTGTGCCTGCACTTGTGTGGATCCTAGCCTTCTCTGCCTTAAGCAGGAGCTCAGCATGCTGCTCTCTCAGTTAAAGTGTACCTCTGGGGCTCCCTAATAAAATAAAAAAAACACTCCAGACCTTTTCATTTAGCAAACAAACATGGTGTCCTGGTGATCCTCACACCTCCTCAGCACATAGGGGATTAATAAACCACAGACTGGGAATGGCTCGTGTCATGGCAAACATATGGCCACCATGGCATTGTCTACCCAGGGAAAAATCAGACCATGTAACGGAGCACAACTGTTTCCATGTCAGGGTCTTGCTGAAAAAAAGGATATCATGATATATCGTGGGGTATCTTTGTATTAATATATACCGACACAATTGCTGTTGTATCAATACAGCATAAAAAAGCATAATACAACCTAAACATTTATTTTAAGTTAACAGTCACAATTCAGTGTAATTTGTTAAAAAACATTAGTGTTTAAGTTCTTTGTTAACTTGTGCATTCCATTAGGCTTTGCCTTTGTTGTCATATAAAATTACAACAGGTGCCAGAGAGAATTCAGCTTTGGACATGGTCATTATTCCGAATCATATGATGGAGCACAGTTGTTTTTATGTCATTATATGTTGCTGACTGCACACAGACAGCACTGCTGACTGCACACAGAGTTTATCCAAAGTAGGTGGTGCACAACCTCCTGACTTTTGTTTGTGTGTGGAAACAGATGTTATAGAGGCCCTGTCCAACCCCATCCGATACGTGAACTTAATGGAGCAGAGATCAAAGCAGCTGGCTGCGCTGACGTTGGAGGAGGGGGAGGAGGACGTGGGAAGCAGAGAGGTGGGGAAATTACCCTGGGGCAGATTGCGCTCCCTGTTACATCACCATTACCGCTAACACCATCTAGGCTTGTTGCAATAAGCAATAAATCAATTAACCGCATGATAACTTAAAATCAGCGCAATACTGTAGCTTTGCCAGCCTCGATAATTGCAATTTACATGCTTGTTTGTTTTGCACGTTTCTCCTGCTACCAAAAACACTGGAGCCTAATGGTTTATATTTTTTGAAGTGTAATTTTGTTTACAGAGACTTCATAATCTATTTAATTTAATGTTTTAGTTTTGTGTGGTTTATATTTCTATTTTATTTATTGTTTTGGTTATGTTTTGTTTATTTATTTTGGATATATAACATGTCTTCCAGTTCTAGTGTTAAATATTCCTTAGAAATGAAAGTTTATTGATCTTTGAAAGGGTGTACTTGCATTATTATGCCATTATCATTATATATATATATTACTTGAATCAGATAATATTATCATTAATCGCAATCATTTCTGGGACAATTTATCGCCCAGCAAAATTTGTTATCGTGACAGGCCTAACACCATCACACCAGCAGCTCTCTCTTGCTCACTGTTAGTCCACCACCTTCTAGACCAGAGACTCTGTGTGGAGATTTTACTTCCACTAGTTTTTTCTTTCCATAGTTACACTCAGTATCCACAAGCTTTCAGTCATATTTAGCCCTAATAACATTTGATCAATAAAAACAATGTCTAGATAAAATGCTTTTTTATTGTTAGTTTTTATGAGAAGTGTGTGGGCAGGCAGTGGATAATGGGGGCTATCCAGAATTTTGAGATCGATTGTAATCTTATCTAATACAAAATGACATTGTCAACCACGCACACACACACACAGGAGCACAAGGTTGCAGTGAGCAGGAGCAGGAGGTTAATGAAAGGTTGCTTTTGTGCATTCTTCAGCCGGCTGAGCCGGGAGTGGAGCAGCCTGCCGGCATAGAGCCCAACACCGAGCTAAAGCCAGCCCCTCTGGAGAACGGCCTGAGCCACACCCCCAGCGCCGCTCCCAAACCAGCCTCCCAGGCCCCGCCCCAGCCGCAGCCCACAGGTAGCCCACTCGTCCGCCTGTCTGTCTGTCTGTCTGTCTGTAGCTTAGGTAGCTAGAAATGGCAGGTGTGCTAATGTGTCCATTACAATGGCCATAAACAAAGAATATTCATTCATCATCAGTGTCAGTGTCAGTGTTGTGGCAGTGTTTTCTGAATGCCTGATTGATGGGCTGTTTATTGATGTGGCTTGATGATGAGTAAATGATGCACCATCAAGAGAATGTATTCTTAGATGTAAACCTATTTCTAATTTGTTGTTAGTCAAGACCACTATTCTGGAGTCCTATTTTAAATCCTCAGGACAAAAGTAATCCTTCTGATGTCTTTTTTACAGGCTCCACTAAACCTGCAGCAACAAAAACTGAAGACATCATACAGAGTGTCCTGACAGGTCAGTCGGCCATTCAAACCCACATGCTTTGAAAGAAGACGCACTGAGGCCAACATATTTCAAAGCATTTAACTGTACAAAGCTTCTTCAGAGCCCTCTCTCTAAATTAAGGTCCATTTAGGACTGAATTAAAGTCATCCGAACTGAACTGCAGAGGCAGTGGAAACCCTGCTGATAGCGCCACTGATGTCCTCCTTATCTCCCTTCCGGCAGAAATGGAGGCGCAGACCTTGGAGGAGCTAAAGCAGCAGAAAGCGTTTGTGCGCGAGCAGAGGAGGCACTACAAGGAGATGAAGGAGCTGGTGAAGAAGCACCACAAGAAGACCACGGACATGATTAAGGAGCACACATCTAAGTACAACGAGTTTCAGAGCGAGTACCTCCGCAGACGCGGCGTGCTGCAGAAGTCGGCCAAAAGAGACAGCAGGAAGAGGTGAGTGCGCTCTTCTCTCCTCATTGCCTCATCTCTCCTCTCCAGGTTTTACGCCTTCTTGCTCTTTTTTGTTGTGTACCAGTAGCAGGAGAGAATTACAATTCCACCTTTGTGTTGAGCCTATGTAGCTCTTTATCTGTTTTTTATTGGGATTTGGGAGTATTACATTTGTCTACTGTTGTTTGCAACTTTCAAATTTTAATTAATGTGTATATGCATATTTTAGCCTATTTGCTCAATGTCCTTCTCAATTTCATATCTTCTCAATTTCTGAAAAAAAAACAAAAAACATTTCAACTAAAAGGTTGGGAGTCGTAGATAAGTCCCTCATACAGTGTATGTCTTTGGCGAGCATCTTGGAACAGTCCCAGTGTCTTTTGGGGGAAAATGAGCTATTGTGGTAATATTACAGTTTTTCTCAGTTGCTAAAACATTAAACCCTGTTCTCTGAATCAAACTCCCAATTGCCTGAATACATTTATTGAATGAATCCCTTTTTTTAGCAAAACTTTAGACTACTTTCACCTATGTAGGTACATTTTTCAAAACCCATTTACCCTTTTAATCTCTTAAAACACTTTCATACAATGAAAGCACAGTTTGATGGTGATGCACCCAATTACAGTTTTTCTCAAATGCTAAAATTCGATTCACGAAACCATGCACCATTTTCTCAAAACTGTACACACAAACTAGCCTGGTAGACCTGCCCCTCTGTACATCATTTTGTACAGAGGGTCTGGACCGGAATCTCTTGAGGGTCATTTAGTCGGCCCCAGCAAGACCGAACCAATCAGCGAACAGAGGGCACGGTGTTCATTTTAGGACATCCTCAGATCTCAGACTCAGGTCTCAAACGAAAAGGCATCAGGTCAGGGGCGAAACGGTATCAGAGTCGCCTAAAAGTCACCCAGTCAGTCTTCAGACCAAACTGCATCTGGTCTCAGAAAAAACGACCTCAAGCCAAAAGTCGTCAGTCTCCTGTGCAACAGCATCGGAGTCGGCTAAAGGTGTCTCAGTCTCAGAAAAACCTTTATCATCTTTAGACAAAACTGCATCAGGTCTCGGAAAAAACGACTTCGGACCAAAAGTCGTCAGTCTCCTACGAAACGGCACCGGAATCACCTAAAAGTCTCTCAGTCTTAGAAAAAACTTTTATCATCTTTAGGCAAACCTACATCGTCTTCAGAGGAAACGGCCTCGATCTAAAAGTTATCAGTCTCAGAAAAATCAAACTCAGATCAAACTGTCAAACTCAGACCAAACAGCGTCATGTCTCAGGAAAAACTCTGTCAGCAAAAACTGCTTCAAGCAGAACGGCCTCAGACTCAGGAAAAATGGCGTCAGACAAAACGGTATCAGCCTCACATGAACCTTTGTCAGAAAAAAGTTGTCATATAGCCTAGCGTTGGCCAGAGGAGGGAGCTATTGACTAGTTTAGTGAATTAGCAAAAGTAGCTAGCAGCTTTTACAGTTTTGTTTCTGTTAACTGGCACAGCAAGCTACATTTGTGATATAATACGGAGTCGTTTTTTCTGCAAGCTATTTCACTCGTGAAACCTTTCAGAACCAGTTAATCAACCGTCTCTGATCAACACGACCGTCTATGAGTCCTCCGGTGGCCATGGAGACTACAAACACACTAGTTGAAGAATCAAAATACTTCTACAACCACTACAAAATTCTTCAGCTAAGTGTGTTTGGAGTCGATAACTTTGTAAGTGTGTTTGTAGTTGATTTGAGTACAAAATGAAATGAAGTGTGAGGGGCTGGTTTACCTAGTCTGGTAAACCAGGCCTTCGTACTTCATTTCATTTTGTACAGTGGGTCTGGAACAGACACCGTCAGAAATGATTTCTTCCTGGAGGTGTGGACTCTGACGAAGTTTAAAACAAGCCTCTGCCTTTACCCAATCGCTAACGCCTGATCGTCACGTATGCAATTAGCCTACCTACGCATTACAATTCAAATGTAGCACACAAGGTCAACGTCACGGCTAACAAACACACACTCTGTTCGCTGATTGGATCGGTCTGGCTGGGGCTGACTAAATGACCCTCAAGAGATTCCGGTCCAGACCCTCTGTACAGAATGAAATGAAGTACGAGGGGCGGGTTTACCAGGCTATGGTTTACCAGGCTACACACAAACTCAAATTGCCCAAGAGCATGTACACTGTACATGTGTATTCCTTCAGGAGGTATATATCCAGCCCTGAACACTATGGGCTCTGTTTTCACGATCATATGCGCACTGTCTAAAGTCTGTCGCGCAAGTTGCTTTGGGGCCGTTCCCAAGACAATATGCTATTTTAACAACGGGAAAAGTGAACATTGTGCCAGGCACATGGTTCAAAAGGGTTGGTCCTAAGTTACCTAATTAATCATAGGTGTGTTCGGGGCGTTACATGCAATAAACCAATCAGAGTTTATACTCTCATTCCCTTTTAAAGCCAGCCGCGCTTTGTCCATGGCCTGTTGCTATTACGATGCCACGTTTCCCATTAGGAGCGCTTCTCTTTGAAAACCGATCTGCTCATGCATGAGCAGTTAATCTAAGGGCATGGATATTTAGGTCTGTTTTTTTTTTCAATTACTTGTGTGAAACACATAATTTCCCTTTGGTTATGAACAATGTGTGTTTCTTAAAAAAAAAACCAACTGATTGCTCAATAAATGCATTATTGCAAAATATGTATCAGTGTTTATGTCTTTGCACTTAGTAAATAATCAGATTCGTAGTCGTATGCAATTGGACATCTTTTTGGAGCTTGAAGACATTTTAAGCACTGTTGTTGGCATGATGTATGTGTTAATAACCATGCCTTTAGTGGATAGCCATCGTACCCTAACAGCGACTCGTCAAGAGGGGGATCCCTCTCGTTATATCCCAAAGCGTTGTGCGCCCAGAAAATAGCTTTTCAGCAATGCGCAACTGACGACAGACCAGGGTTTTGTTGGTCACTGGCGGATGTAATTTTTGCGTCCTTATAATAGCATCTGGCACGCTTTTGCCAGACCACACCTCTGCTTTTTGCTGACACACCGGCGCAGTGTCATCTGCTATCTAGACAACTTGATTTTTTGCCTGAAAAAATGAACGATGTGCTGGCACAGAATAGTAATCGAATGCACAGTGCGTCGCGGCATGATAGGGCCCTATGCCTTCCATTTTTTATGTATTGTTTAATCACTGCTCAGCAGGAGTTTTATTTTGCTTGCTTTGTGAATGATTTGAAAACAATAGTTAGTTTTAAGCACAGTTAAAAGTGTTTTGAGGTGACTCTTTAGTTTTGTAACAAGATTCAAGGGTTTCGAGAATGAAGATTGAAAAATGGTTTTGTTTTTACAGTTTTGAGAAAAAGGTAGTTTCAAAAAATGTGTTTTAGCAGTTGTGAAATTGTAATCATTTCCAAAAGTGCCTTCAGACTGAGGTTAATTGAGGTTCTGTTATAATTTCAGTCAATGGGAAGATCACAGACACACAGTAGGGAGCAGCCAAAAGCAACGTAGCTCTGAGTCAGAGATTCAGAACAGCAGTGTTCTCGAGAAACTGAGAGAAGTGGGGAGAGAGAGAGAAAAAACACTTGGAGTGAAGAAAGTCTAGAGCAAGAGAATGGGTAGAGTATTGAGCAGCTTGTTTTACCTTTTGCCCTCCGCACTGCTGTGTAGGGGCTAACACCATTACTTCATCACAAAAGGTAATAATCCAAGTTGAATGTAACAGAACAAACTGCCTCATGCTTCAGATGTTTTTACTGGAATCGTGCAAATGTTCCTTCTACAAAATTCTACATTTTTTTCAAAGCATCTATCTATCTATCTATCTATCTATCTATCTATCTATCTATCTATCTATCTATCTATCTATCTATCTATCTATCTATCTATCTATCTATCTATCTATCTATCTATCTATCTATCTATCTATCTATCATTAGGCACCACTGACAGTGGCATGTAGAAACAGTGTGTGCGTGTTGTTGTTGTTATGTACCAAGCAAACCATACAGCTTGTGGAACTAACTACACCGAGCACTGTTATTTTTATAGCTGGTTTGATACCACTGACTCAGTCCCTGTGAGATATATTAAAATCATGGGCAGTAGCTAGGAATGTGTGTGTTTGCATGTGTATGTGTTCCTCAAATTAGAACAAAATCAGGGGGCAGCTGTGGCGTAGTGGTTAGGGAGTTGGTCTTGCAATCGGAAGGTTGCCGGTTCGAATCCCGCCTCTACCCATGGTTGAGATGCTCTTGAGCAAGGCATCTAACCCCACACTGCTCCAGGGACTGTAACTGAAACCCTGTAAATATCTGTAAGTCGCTCTGGATAAGAGCGTCAGCGTCAATGTAAAAAAAAAAATCAACCTATCCTTTCTGGCACTTGCTGCAGCAACCATTTACCAGCATAGGTGTTGCCATCCTTGCAACCACTGTAAAAAAAATAGTAGGCTGCTCACATACGTTGGTAGTAATTAAAAAGTAAACATAATAGAAATACCCTAAGTCCTAAGCAGTGTTTATGTGTGATGTACGAATACATGGAGTATCTGTTTGGTTTTGAACAGAGTGGAAAGGGGATAGACAGGAGAAGTGTCTGTACTGTACTGGTTCATGTTGTTACATGTTAAGATGTTTATTATTAGATTGCAACAAGGCATTTTAAAAGGAATTGATGTTTGTGACCAGACCAGTATGATTCTACCTCCTCCTGACTAGCTCAGATTGTCCTTGAGCAAGACACTGAGCCCCATACTGCCCCTAATAAGCTGGTTGGCACCTTGTATGGCAGCCTTTTGCCATTGGTGTGTGTGTCAACCCTAAAATAATGTTTCCAAAATTGTTTCAGTGGATTATCAACTTGTAACAGGGTGAATGGCACTTCTGAATTCGTTTTGCAGCCCTCCATGGGCTACAACTGCACTATGCAAGTTTGCAAAAGCGGGTCGCCAGTCTGTAGTTTGAATGAGACACAAGAGTATATGAAAGCATAATTTAAATGTACAGTAGTACATTTACCATTTACTAAGTAAGTCCTTCATCAAAGAGCTGAGTATTTAAAGGCATTCCACTAGAAGTTAGTAAGAGCACTGGGTTAGACCTTATTTTACAATCCCTGTTACAGTGTATCTATCTTCATCATTTAGTACAGTGTAAAAACATTTGTACTAACACGGTACTACAGGGTTTGGGTAAGGGTTAGGATTAGGGTTAATCTTAGGTACGTACAGTGTAAATACATAATATTACATGTTGTTACATTTAGATACACTAGAAAAGGAACTGGAAAATAATGTGTTACCAAGCACTGTTATTTTTGTGGCTGGTTTGATACCACTGAGTCCCTGTCTTGGCTGCCAGGTGTCTGTCACCAGGCCAGGAGCAGGGCTCATCGTTCTTCGAGCACGAGCTGGCTCAGCTGGACCAGGACAGCAAGGCCAAGCTGGCAGAGCTGAAGGAGCAACAGCAGCAGCAGCTACTCAACCTGAGGCAGGAGCAGTACTATAGCGAGAAGTACCTCAAGAAGGAGCACATCAAACAGGTATGCCACACCCAGGCCTGCTGATAAGGGGGAACAAATGGGTCTCTTGTCCCAGGCCCAGAGAAGGGGGGGGGGGGGGGGGGGGGGGGGGGGCTTGGGCAGAACCTCTTCCTCCTTAAATTATGGAATATGAAGGGGGGGTGGGGGGGGGGCATCAGATTATGATGATTATCTTGTCCCAGGCCCAGCCAAGACTGTCAGTGGGCCTGGCTACACCCACAGTGTGGTCTTCCTAACACCAAAAGTAAACTCATTGTTTTGGTGGAATTTTAGTATGTGAGCAAACTCCACATATGGTTGTGATTAGGCGTGGATGTCTCTTGTCTACCTCAAGAAGGAGCACATCAAACAGGTACGCCATACCCACAGTGTGATCTTCCTTACGCAAAAAATGAATTCATTGTTTTGGTGGAATTATGGTATGTGAGCAAAATCCATATATGGTTATGATTAGGCGTGGATGTCTCTGATAGGTTCTAGGGAATGGTATATAAGGGAAGTGCACCACTAGGGCAGTCTCTCTCTGAAGGTAGCGGTTCATCAATAATGTAAGCTATGTTGCAGTATCTTAGTCTGTTTCCTTTGGTATAAGTCTGCCATGCATTGCCAGTTGCCCGCTTAAACAGTTTAGAAACTAGTGATGAGTGATACACTACACACAGCCCTCCAGCAGTGATATACAGCTTGTCCACTTTTGTTTACCATTTTACAGTAAGTAAAACAGCCACGTCTTTCACTACATTACAGTATATCATTGAGCTGATGCACTTATCCAAAGCCACTTTCAGAGAATGAGGTACATGGATATACCCACACCTGGATCAACCTGGGATAAGGTTGGAAGAGGGTACAGGATATTTTTTTAACTGGTACAGGAATCAAACCTGCGACTTTTTCATGCCAAGACCAACTTCTTACCCATTATGCCACAATTGCTATGTTTGTTAACTTTTTTATTTTTTCAGTGAAAATATTTAGGTGCAAATGTATGTGCTGGATTATTGCCTCAAACACAATGCATGATAGAAACTAATATCGTATATGGAAGACTTCATATTTAGTCCCTCTCCTCTTCTGTGGTCTCTTTCAGCTCATGGTGAAGCTGACAACAGTTGCTGAGGAATCCCAAAGCAACCAAATGAAGAAACTTAAAGAGATATGTGAAAAGTGAGTGCACACACATTATTCTTATTTGACTGTAAATGCCAGTAGAAAGAATGACTTTCTGAAGTCTGCATAGATTTTATAAACTCTTTAACTGTACCCTTGTAAATGCCTTTTCGTTCACAGAGAAAAGAAAGAGCTGAAAAAGAAAATGGACAGGAAGAGACAGGAGAAAATCAATGAAGCTAAATCAAAGGAGAAGCACTTAACAGAAGAGTGAGTGGATGGCTCGGTGCTTGGCTGAGCTTTGTACGGACTCTGGAGTAACAAAAAAGTTCTCTGCTGTCAGACATTAATTGTGAATTGAGAGAAATTTCAAAACTTTTTAACATTCACTGGTAGCATCTCTAACCCCTCATACTTGTTGTCATTATTAACGTGATTGGATTAATATTAAGTACTGGCTGTCTTCATTTGAAATTAAAGGCCAGATGTTAGATGTCAGCTATGAGTGCTGGAATGTACCTCTATATTCATATCACAGACCCTCACCCTGAAAAGATAAGCTTCATCCTAATATCTGGATTCTGCGTTTACTATCCATCCCTACTGTCGTGTTTTGAAGGAAAACTCAGTCACTCATAGCCATTCATACATTCACATTCATAGCCATATAATCCCCACTAAAAGACAGAGGATGATGAGCGACGATCATCTGTGATTATTTGTCTTTTATATAGTTTTTCTTTTCTTTTTCACCTCAGAGAGAAGCTGGAGATAAACAGGTCGTATGTCAATGAAGTAGTCCAACACATCAAAAGGGTGAGTTCTGGGTTCATCTAAGTTGAGATTAGCAGGATGTGTCATACTCTCTATTGGAGTAACTGTTTTGTGTATGTATGTTGTGTTTTGTGTATGTATGTGGTTCTTAGTTGGAAGAAGCTCAAACTAAAAGGCACGAGAAGCTTATTGAGACCCACAAGAGTATTCTCCAGCAAATAGTTGATGAAAAACCCAAGGTAAGGGATATGTGCCTGGGATTCATTGTTTGGTGTTTGATTTGTTTGTCATTTCATGTTAAAAGTATATATATATACACCCACACACAAAATGTCTGTCTGCCACATTGCACTAAGTATAGACTAAAAGACAACACTGGATCTCATACCTAATATGCATGTGTGGATAAAAGGTGTTGCCCATTTTACATGTACTTCTCTTAGACGGCTAACAAGCAACAAGGGGTTTCTCATCATTCCACCTGAGTGGTTCTTAGTCTGCAGTGCACTCTCATTCAGCTCAACAATTGATTTAAAACGCTATTATTACTGGCGCTGTCATTATCATTGCGGTAGGAGGAGAGTTCATCTGATGATGAAGGTAAGCTCTGCATCTGTCCGGGAATGCCGATCATCCCATTAGTTAACATCAGCTCTACTGACGACCCACTAGAAACTGCAAAAAGAGAGGCACCGTTACATATGGCATATGGTCTTGTCTTTGCTTTTGGATTGTTGCTCTGTGCCACATAGCACCTGTTGCATCTTGTGTGGCTGCTTATCGTACATAGGCAATGCACTTGCCCACCCGCTTTGATGGTTTGGTGTGTGCACTCATTGACTGTACTGCAGCATTCTTCAGTACACTTCAATGAGGGTTGCTGCTCCTGCAGATTGCTAATACCCCATAGCTTTTCTGTAGTTTACTGAAATACCAAATGCGGGATGTATAAATAGTTGGTGTTCAACAGCTCATATTATTAAAAATCATTTGTATTCAGGGTTGCTGCCAGAAAATTTAGGCCCCATGGAAAAAAAACAATGTTTGGCCCCCTTCCCATTAATTTCAGTAATAGTGTTCTCAAAAGGCCCTGTGTCAATGCTGGATCCTTAGAATTGTTCTTAGTTTTAACCCCCTTGCGGTGACCCCTATGTGTATTTACATAGGAGTAATCCCAAATGTAGGCCTAGAAATCTGCATGAATAATGGCTTAAGATCACATCTTAATTTGGTTTGGCATGGACTCTGAAGTAATTTTGTAAAAGGGTAAACAACCTTGAGGATCTTCCTAGACTGATTCCTGCATGACAGTCACGTACACAAACACATCTATCAAAGAATGGATGTCATGTTGACAGTCTCATTCTTGGAAAACATATTTAATGAATCCAATACACAGCTGAAGCCCAATACTCATAGTGGTGACCAAAGCACATAATCTGCACAGCAACATTAAACTAGATCAATGACTTGTCATTTTATCTCATTTTTATCAGAAATGCTAGGAGTTTATTATGCTACAGCATGTGCTCCAATGAATTCAGTGTTGTCCACTGTTGTTTTCCTTTTGTTTTATTTTTTATATCTTCTGCATATTAAACTAAAACAGTATGCACTAACCCTGCACTTTCATCTCAGGTTGGCACGCGGTTACCTTTCTTATCATTGTTCATAGCAGAACATAAAATTTGAATATTTCCCTTGCAGATAGCATCGGTTAATGAAAAAAAAAAAGCTTTAATCCATCTGTGATTAGCTCGGATGAGCTTTTGTTAATTAAAACTTTAGTCATTCCTGACAAAATGCTTCCCCATGTGCATATACCCCACCCAGAACAATTATAAAAGCACTTTGCAGTGTTCAAGTCCAAATCAGTGGTTTCCTGTACAGATAGAAAAAATATGTGAACCAGTGTCAGTGAAGTTGAACGAGAGGCAATGAGTATCTGTCTTTATTTGCACTGACAGCTGCAAAGCGATTTGGACCAGGAGTACCAGGACAAGTTCCGTCGGTTGCCTGTGGAGATCCAGGAGTTTGTACAGGAGACCACTAAAAGGAAACTGACGGAGGCGGATGGAGACCCCGGCATGCTGCCCACCTCCTCCACCCAGGATAGGCTCAGCCACAAGGGGGCGCAGTCGGAAGATGACATGACAGAAGACGAGAAAAGAGATTGAAACACAGAAAACTAAACTTTGTATGAGGCACTCTTCTTTGTTTTTAAAATAGATACTTTTTAAAGATATGTTTTTATTATTATTTTCTATTTTGGTTTGGGCCTTTTTACATTTCTATGCTCTTGATTTGTTCCAGAGGCTTTTGCCACAGCATGGCTGCCTGAGCTGGCTAACCCTCAGTATTTAGAATGGATATTGGCATTATTTATAATTCTGTGTTTTACTTACATTGGGTGATATTTTCATTTTCTATGATTTGTTTCATATTTATTTTTAATTTAGAATATTTGGGTGTTATTACTATTACCACCGTTGTAAACAAAGTGTTCTTGTTTTCTGAGTTTTGGTATTTCATAACAAAGTTTTACTGCATGAGTGTAATTTGGGGCAAAACAAGGTCCATACAAAATAAGAAAGCCTGTAGCTTTGAGGTGTGTACAACTGGGCTTACAAAAAGTACACATTGTGTATTTGCACTGAAATTGGTTAACATGACTACTTGCTTTGGATAGCAAGCACTGGAGGCTTGCTACTGTAGATCATTTTGTTATTTATCTGCTGCTGGTTGTAGATGTATGTGGTTTGAGTTTTCAAAAAGTATTGTTATTTTTCCAGTGTCTTCAGATGGGATTACTTTCTGGTTGCAGGGATGTTCTGGAAAATTGCATTTTTTTAAAGGATGTGTGGCTGTATTTGGTATTTTACTGTGTTAACCTACATTTGTAAATGTCGAACTAGTGATTTGTTGTTCAGTGTAGTGAAGTACTAACTGTGAGAATGTGTTTTCTGATTCTGATAACTGGAGAAAAGCAAAACAACGATCAAAGTCTGTTTATATAAAGACTGTGCATGACAACTTTTTTTTGTTCCTGGTGATCAACAGTGACTTATCCTCCATTACAATAGCTTTCTCATAACTCTATTCATGTAGGGACAGTAGGGATATTAAAAAAGTGAAAAATATGAAAACTTGAACATGTTTTGAATGTTTTATAGTTCAGATCCTGATCCTTTGTGGAATAGAGTGTTCTTTTAAGATAAGCTTATGATTCATATTAACCCTTTTGCATGGACTTATAGACAACATTTAGAGAGGATATTTTCATGATCTGTGACCTATGTTGAATAAATGCTCCATACAGTGCAGAAGTTGCATGGAATGTGGACCATGTACGGGTTATGCATATGCACTTATGATGTCCTTTAGTATTATCATAATTATGCAATTTATTACACATGAAGTCCAAGTTATGCCCATGGCGTTTTGGTTTAACCCCATGCTTGTAGCTTAAGGTAAACAAATCTGTGTTGCAAAAGTGTAGATTCTTGTATTGGAGTATTTAATGTTGTTGTATGTAAATAGTTTCTTCACTGATGGAGCTTTTGAAGGATTTGAGCACTTTCTCTGGAAAATTCCACTTTCTCGTGAGTTCGTCCAACCAGAGTCATGTGGCCCTGCTGCTGTGTGTCTGTAGATATTTTTGGCTTTTTGTTTGAGCCACTACCATCATACATTCCCTACAAGTATCTTTATTTAATCTTTGGTATTTAGTGAAGGTTGTAATTGCCATTTTGTTGAGGCAAAGGCTGAGTATTAGAGAGTATTAAAGAGGTGCCAAACCACTGTTCACCTTACTGAAAGTGTAAGATATAAGGCCAGTGATGAATGCTGGTCTAACTCTCAAAAACTTTAATTGGTTTTATTCATTTGTTTTATTTTTAAGAGTGAGAGGTCAACTAGTAGTTTATATTGAAGAATCTGAGTTTGAAAATGTTAAAACTGAGTTTATATTATAAAGAGCAACATGCTCAGGATTATATCACAGGATGATACTTTGTCACTTTTTCCAAGAGGTAACTGGCCCTTTAAGAGGTCTGGTTTTATGATGTTTTGGGCTTTAAATAGCAAGAGTGCAATATTGTTTTAAAAGTTGTGAGGATGATGACTGTCCATAGGTTTTGTTTGTTTGTTTATTTTTCTGATAAAGTAAATCATAAAAGTTTACATAACATTTGTTCGACTGAAACTGCAACAAGTAGGAACTATTTTGACCAGATCTTTGCAAAGAAACATTCTGTGCCATTCTTTCCTTTCTGACCAAAATCTCTGAACAATGTAAGACTACTTGAATTACTTTTAAGACTGAAATTATTTTTCAACGTTCTTATGTGCGAGTCCTGTGCCTTTTTATGTGTTACCCATCATAGATGTGGAATGTATCACTGGCATTTTGAGTGAATTTTAATGACTTACAGTAGAGCTCCTCTTTTTTGTAAACAGTACACAAATTTGAAAAATGTTTTTACAACCACATTAGATGACTACTACTTGTAAAGTGTAATGTTATACATTTTATGTTAGCTACTGGATGCCATATTTTGTTCTCCTTTATTTATGTATCTTAAATAGTCTCATAACATAACTAAATGAAACAGAGGACATATAACTGTATAGCTGGTGCCACAGTTTTTTTTTTTTTCAAGTCATTTATTTTTGAGATCAGTATAGTTGAATGTAAGTGGTCTTGTGGTGCAGTGCATTTGTTTGAAATGATTAAAATGTTCTTGTGAAAGTTTTACATGATAAATGGACAGTGTGTGATTTGTGTGTGTGTGTGTGTGTGTGTGTGTGTGTGTGTGTGTGTGTGTGTGTGTGTGTGTGTGTGTGTGTGTGTGTGTGTGTGTGTGTGTGTGTGTGTGTGTGTGTGTGGGTCAGCTAGCATGTGGCATGTGCAATGTATGAAACATGTAGGGATTATGGAACTGGGTGCCAATAGGTCTGCCCAGCATAAAAAATAGACGTTACTGTTCAAGTTTCTGTATACATTTGGCTAAACAAAAATGTTTCGGCTACATTTTTAAACGGAAGAGCCAAAACCCCAAATAGGAGTTGCTGTAAGTAGACTGACGTGTGTGCCCAGTAAGACCGGGGTGATTCAGGTGCCTGTTGCTCACAAGTGACCATATGATGGCAGTAGCCCACTGTATTTTTATCTCTCCTACGAGGAAATCGCATTGGAAAGGTAGTGAGAGTGCGAACTGAGAAATGCAAAACAAGAGATAAATCTAGCTGTGGTGAAGACTTTTTCCGCTGGACCCATTAAGCTATTATGACTGACGGCTGTTGAACTCCTAAAAGTAAGCCTACACGTTTCCCCATGAAGCAAAGTAGTAACAGTACGCTGTTCCATGTCAACGCCGGCGCAGGGGCACTAGAAATATGAATAGTCTGTCTTTAATGATCAAAAACACTGTTCAGTCGGTCAGTGTAGCCTAGTGTATTGGTAATTTTATGCAAGCAATGGTAACATGTTGCAGTAATACTGTGACAGGAATCTGCGTCTGAGGTGTCAAAAATGTCGACAATGCCTATGCGCAAGTTTGTCGTGGAAGTGTCCTGTGCAATCGTCTGTAGTGTCCAGTACATCCACTCTGTGCTGAGGAGATAATTACTAAAAACATCGGAATTAAGTTTTTGTTGTGGAAAAAAGAATGCCTAGGTACAACACTATAGTATGCAGTTACTGTTTGCGTTTGTCAATGTTCAGATATATAATACAATATATTGTTCAGAAGTGTGAGTAATAACTGTGTGCTTACCGTCACTGTTTAGATAATTCTTTTACGGCTGTTCCATGTTGGCTGTACTAAGTTGGTGAACTGCAAGTTGGAAAGTGTTTCTTCGGTTAATTTTGTATTGCTGTAACTAATTGCCTACTCTAGCCACTGAAGTATCAGTTATTAATATCATCCATCCAAATTAAGGGGGCAGAAGATTTGGAAATTGCCCTTTAACTGCTTCTCGTTGCTTCTCTTTATTTTGGATCATCAGATGAGATCATTAGCCTGTTCTTATAGCCCCAGTTACTAATTGAATGGCAGCATTATGGCTTTGAAAGGCAATGCACCTTAAAATGTTTAGGGCTGTTAAACATTGTCATGAATGAGTATAAGATATTCAATATTTATACTTTTTATTTGCAACCATCCTAACTCTTGTGTCCTGCATACATGTGACATTATCTAAAAAAATTATAATCAAACAGAATGCTGTGTTTGAAATAAAAAATAAAAAACATGTTTTTGGTGAATATGAGTACTATGAGAGAAAGCATGGACTTTCATGCAGGGCTGAGGTTAGTTCAGTGCAGTGAGGATTCACATAACACTCGTATGACCCATACATACTACAGTCAAACACTAACACATTCTGGGTTCATGGGGGTAAAGGATATTTCATTATTAGACTGGCAGCCTGCATAACATTGTTCTTTTCCTGTGAGGGCCTGATTATATTCCAATGGGCATTCATGCAGACCTGACCATGAACATCTCCACTGGGGTCCTCATAACTCAAAATGACAGACACTTGAAGATGTATTTAAACAAAGCTTCCTTATATATCACTTGGGCTATCAAAATGCACAGACGACCCTTCAAAGGAGTTCTTTACAGAAAAGCCTATTAATCCTCTAAGATCTAAAATGGTGCCTGTGTGTGTGTGCATGCATGTGTGTGTGCGCGCGCGCGCGCGTGTGTGTGTGTGTGTGTATGTGTGTGTGTGTCTGTGTGTGTGTGTCTATGTGTGTGTGGTTGTGTGCGCACACATGTGCGTGTGTGTATGCCTTACTGGCAGTTGAGCTCCAACCACTTAAGTCACTCAGAATTCATTCCACGCTGCTCTTGCCCCTGTCTTTCTTCCAGGTGTTGGGTTAATGTTTGGCTTTGGCAGCAGGTACATGCGTCTGGAGTAGTGTGCTTCTCCTAGAGCCATGGCACGCGCATATGAATTCAACTGGCAAAAGCCTCTTCCAGCCTTCATGCAGGAGGGGGCATACTTTGACCGATTTGAAGAGGTGAGTATTATCTTCCTTACAATTTTTTTTTCACAGTTTTCTATTTAGTTCAAGATATGGATGTAGTGTATATAGTCACAGTATTATCTCAGTTTATGACCTGTATATTTGTGAAAAATTTTTTTTAGGGCTGCTGCATTCTTTTAGTTCATCTTGACTAATTGAGTACTAACATTTAGCCAAATGTATTTGAAAGAACAGTGGGTAATTAGACAGTGTTGTATTGGAAACAAACATTAACAGATGTTCTTTGACTTCCACCTCACTATTAAAGCTTTGCAAAATATTTGTAAATACTTGTTATTTCGACTGTTTGCCCGAGTTGACTATTAACATTAGGCGAAATGAGGTACAATTTTTTTTGCAGTGTACACAAAGACTCAGGGTGGCGCTGCGTATCAGAGTAATTTTCTTTGATTGCCAGCCTTCACAAAGTGGATACCTCTCAGTCAAGTTAGCATTTTATTTTTGACAGTCATGTGTGTTTATCAAATGTGCCAGAGACAATCACGTGAGGAATCAATAAAACATTATCAGCATCAGCCTGTCAGTCTGGTTTTCAGGAACCAGGGTTGGAACAGTGTCAATAGTTATTGATCTTGACGTAAACATGCCATGACTCCTCTTGCCATTATTCATCCAAAAAGATGAGTCTGGATGATTCTATGGGCTATGGTAGCTAGCGAAAGTCCTGAGAAAAGGAAGTGTCTGTGTTTTATTGCTGAGGATGTTCTGAACATCTGGGTTCTCAGGCCATCCCCAGAGTCTTCACAGTAAGGCCACAACAACGTTTATCTTGGACCAGATATCAGCATGAAGCTTAACTCTGCCTATAATGTGTTAGGCACTGAGAATGCTCAAAAGACTGTCGTTTTTGAGCCCTGAGTTGTAAAGGACCCTTTTCCCTTGACTAATAATTTGTTTTCTCTTGGGGGAAGAGGAATTCAAAGAGAAACGCTGTTGTGTTTTGTGTAGCAGTAGCCAGTGAGATATATTTGTGCTGTTTTGTGGTTGGTCTTTCATAGAAGAGGTGCAGTATGTTCACAGACAGTAATTAAATGGTTTGTTGTCTTTATACGCCCCAGTCTGCATCCATTGGAGAATTTATATTTAACTGGTCAATAAAATAGACTACGAGGGTTTTACCATGCTATCTCCATTCATATTGTGATGGGAATAAGAGTGTTAAAGTGAATTAAAATACAATATCTCTATCCTGGTGACTTTAGAGTACCCACTGGTGGAATTGCGAGGCATCAGACCTTGATGGCTATTAAATAGTCTTGTATACACTGAATCAGTATCAGGGGGACTTTGCTGGCTTTATCCTCTAAGCATCAATTTTATACCTACGAGCTACTTTAATTGAAGACTTGAGTGTTTGTGTACAGTGAGGGAAAAGTCGTGGTCTCAGGTGAAACAGGAATGCAGACTATGCAGAGGCCAGCATGTGATAGAGGGAAACAGAAAGAATAGGGAGTGAAAGAAAAAAGAGACGAGAATGTATAAGCCTTTCAGTGGCTCTGCAAGCAGAGGGCAAACACAGCCAACTCTCTCAGCAGCCTGTCTGGAAGCTCACTCAATAAGAAATTACATAACTAGTAACCCACTCAGCTCTCATGGCAATCAATGAATGAATACATATGTTTATAAAATGTATTAGGCAAGGAGTCATGCACACTTTTTTGTTCTATCCTAGAATCTGAAATTAACCAAAGTATCAGAAATTCACTCAGAAACAAAAGTATTTCATGTTTTGTGTTTTTAGCTTGAATGTTAATATCATATGGTAATAGACTGGAAACGATTTGCTACATTTAATTTTGCACATTACAAAAATTATGTGGTCATGTGTCAGTACATGTAGTTTCATATAAAGACTGCAATTTATTTATTTATTTACATACTGAGTTCACAATCACTGATCATTTGCTTTTTGGGTTAAAGGGCTGCACATGTCTTTATTTTCATTAAAAACTGTTATGGATGATGCTTTGAGTTAATGCTTTTGGCATTCAGTGGAGATTTTCTGAAGTACATTTGTCATTGTATTGGTAGCCTTAAAACAGACAAATAGAGTTACTTATTGTACAGTCACATTAATGCCCTGAAAAACCATCAACATCTTTGCATCCATCGGTATCCAAAGAAACCACTTTATGGGTGGTATGTTTTTTACTAGCTGTGTGCATAATGTATCGTAAGTGAAGACCATTTTCATGTGTTTGTCAGGTACATTTTATCCAATATAAATGAATATAATGCCTGAATTCACTGAGACAGGTGCAACCAATTCAGTTTGAATTTATGTTCTGCTTTGAAAGCTGATAATGTTGATGTCATGTTCTTGTCCAGTCAGGTATTTTGACAGGCACTTATACTATACACAGCTGAAATTTGTCCTGTCTTTGCCAGAGAGCAGCCTTTCTTTCTGTCTGAGTTTGCCTTAGTATTTATCCCAGTCCTGTTAGTAAACTATAAGGCTTTACTCTCATATTTGTGACCTTGTTGGTATTGAATGCTGTTTATTGCTATTGAGATGCTGAATTGAAGTCTGTTGTGCTCCAGGACCCATTTGTATTTGAACCACAATGCTTTTTCAAAGTGGACGAGTTTGGTTTCTTCCTTGCATGGAAAAGTGAGGGCAAGGTAGGACTTTGTGAGCAATTCTGTGGCATTTTTGCTGTTTTTTCATGGAATAAACTCCACTGAAGATGTGCTCAACATACTTTAAATTCAATTAAGGTTTCATTCATTTCTCCTCAGGAAGGTCAGGTTTTGGAATGCTCTCTTGTCAACAGCATACGTAGCACCATCCCAAAGGTAAAGAACAGTCCTTCGCCCCCTACAGTGTTTACAGGGATTTGCGATTTGTGAAGAGGGGATTTTTTTTATTCATGGAAATTTTGTTTTAACTTGCCAAACTAGTCCTACCATGTTACTAAAGCAACATTTTATTTTTAGCTATCCATCAATACAGTTTTTGTTTACCATAGGCAGTGTTGATTGTGATGCCATATGACAAAAAAGTAAGAAAAAAACAAAGACAAGTAGGCAGGCCTTAATGAAAAAATGACGCAATGGCACCTTTAAGTGTACATGTGGGGCGCAGTAGCCTAATTGCATAGCTTAGTCTGATACTAGATGTATGTAGATGTTTGTAAAAAGTTAGATTTTAAGTAATATCAGTTGAGTTGCATTAATTACTATGAAGGAGGGATAGTCCTCGGTCCCACTGGAGATAAAATAATTTAGCAGAGGTAGAGATATACACATCAGAAGGGGGAAAGCAACCCCACCCCCGCAAACACAAACTGCACCCTGTTTACATGCACTAGTGGATGGCAGAACAACAATCATTTCATGTGCAGATGCATTTATTAAGCTTTGCTGTATCTCTTAACTGAGTGTTACTCAGAGATGTGCATTTGTCATTCCTTTTGCAGGATCCGAAAACTCTGTCGTCTCTTGAGGCAATGGGCAGGCTTGAGAATGACTTGGAGGGTCGCACCTTTTGCATTTGCAGTGGCCCTGACTTGGTCAATCTGACTTTCACTTTTATGGTGGGCCAGGATGTCAAAGTCACCAAGGTAACCTCACCGCCCCCCTGTGCAATGTCGTAAACCATGTGGTTTTAACAGTCCAGACTGAGAAAGTGACAGTCCTGTCATGTATTCCTTCTGCCTGGGCTATTAAAGCTTCTAGTATACTCGGTATGCTGTGCAGTGTGTGCAAGAAAGTGACGTCACCGATGTGTCCAACCCTTTATAGTTGTGCTCGAAACACATGCCAATCCTCTCCTCATCAGCGGTGTCAAATGCCACAGTAGGTCAGCACTTTGGAAAACCTTGGGTGTCAGAGGAGTGAAACATGACTGAATTGCAGGTTTACATCTTGATTTGGGAATTAAACTGGATACATCTGGAAGAAATGTGTATATTTACTGTATTTTTAGCTGTATAAGACATTATGAGTGATGATAGAATGATAGGATAAGGCAATGATTCGGATGAGCTGGTTCAATGCATTGGCTGGACCAAATACGTGGCCGGACCATAACTTTCTGAACCTGGGATATCTGCCTCTGGATTTAACCCAATAGGACCCTTGTATCTATTTCTCGATTTTTCTCTCATTCTCTCTCTCTCTCTCTCTCTCTCTCTCTCTCTCTCTCTCTCTCTCTCTCTCTCTCTCTCTCCCTTGGGGAGCATGTGCAGACGTGCAGTCTCCAGCTGAGGCGGCTCACTTGTCAGCTCTCTCCCCTCCATTTCATGGTGGCGTCACGTAACCCAAGACTGAATGCTTTAAAACGGAAACACTGTGACCCAGAAGCCCACGTCTGGTCCCCAGGGAACGTCATGTAATGTACCTCTGGTGGGAGAGTGAAGTGCTTCTCTGTCAAAGTACACGTACTGTTACCGTTTTTTGTTTGGTTTTGCCACGATTTTTCCATTTTGTGTTTCTTTGGAACATGTGGTTAATTCATTACGATCCCACCCAGGAAGAAAAAGAGGGTCATCTTCTTGGATGTACTAAAGAGGTCATTCACCTCCAAATGACTCTGGCAGTCTCCAGCTCTGCTGCCTCTGTGTGTGTGTGTGTGTGTGTGGTTATTAAAAATAACTTTCTTTAGAAGCACTTAAGTGGAGTATCCCATACTGTGGAAGCACACTTAAGTGTGTATCTATCAGTGAAATATGTCAGATTGTTTGAGGTTAAACACAGAATGATGTATAGTGCCATAGTGCGCTGCTCTGCTAATTTACTGTACGAGAAACCTCAGCGATAGCGTCTGGAGCACAGAGCCCAGCTGCCTCTTCAGCACATAGTCAACAGTCTACTGATATTTATAGCATGAATTTTGTGAAGGCAATCACAAAGCTTGCGCCATTCAGGCCACCAACTGTGTGAGGTGATGAGGTGTATGCCATGCATTCCTTTCTAGTTGATCTGGATCATGCATTGACCACTCCTGTACCATTGTGTGTGTGTGCGTGTGCGTGCGTGTGTGTGTGTGTGTGTGTGTGTGTGCGTGTGTGCGTGTGCAATTCCAGCAGTGGACGGAGGGCTTGAGGTCACTGATTCACAACTTCAGGGCCAACAACGTGTGCCCCATGACCTGCCTGAGGAAACAGTGAGTGCGCGAGCAGCATAAGCAAACACCTCCCCTGGCTAATGACTGACCACAGCACAGCACAGTCCCTCCCAGCCTCACCGCTTACACTCTCAATGTCATCTCATTCATAGTGCCACTGTAGCAGAGGCGGACAAAACAGACTGAAAAGGTAAAAGTCCTGCCATGTATTCCTTCTGCCTGTGCTCTTAACACAGGTGACTTCACTAATTAGCTCATCTACCTAGGATGAACTGGATGAGTGAATTGGCTGGAACAAATATGTGGCAGGACTTTTACTTTCTGAACCCGGGATGTCTGCCTCTTCACTGTAGCATGCATAGTGGGATGTAGGCATTGTGATATCTGTGTGCATGTCAGAGAAGCCAACAGATAAGGGGCAGCTAATGGCCTAGTGGTTAGAGAGTTGGTTTTAGGATTGGAGTGTTGCAGGTTTGCATCCCCTTCCAGTAGGAAGAGTGGGGGAGTAAACAACCAGTGCTCTCTTGCACCCTCATCTATGGCTGAAGTGCCCTTGAGCAAGCCATCTAACCCCACATTGCTCCAGGGAGTGTAACTGAAACCCTGTACATAAATAACTCTAAGTTGCCCTGGATAAGAGTGTTAGCTAAGTGTAATGTAAATTCAGTTGACTTTTTTTTAATGTTGAAACCGATACATGCTTATTTACCATGCTAATTAGAGCTGTAGAAGAGAAGGTGTGCACATCAAAAAAAAAACTGACACAGGTGCCAGATAGAAATGGGAATTGATAAGATTTTACGACTCCGATTCCATTTTCGATTCTGTTTAACGATTCGGTTCTTTATCGATTTTCTTATCGATTCTCATTTGGAAAAAAAGGAGAACAGGTCGATTAGCATCAACTTTGTTTAGTTTAGAAGTAACATGACCTTACAAACCCAACAGTGAGGTGCCATGTTTCCTGCTGACTGCACGTCGCTACACACGGTGCATAACTTGTGTAAGATATGTGACATTAGTCATGCCTGCTGGAATCGATAAGGGAATTGTTTGCGACTATTCCAAGGAACTGAAACACAGGGAACTGGTTCTCAACAAGAACCTTTTTTCGATTCCCATTCCTAGTACCAGACAAACGTATTTAAAGTGATTTTGTGGAGCTCAAACAGTGTGCAGACCACCTTCATCCTATGCACTGTAAATGAACTGAAACACTGATAGAATTACACATTGGAGCTTTGAGCATGACACATCAGTAAAACATCAAAGCTCTGATATGTCACTGAAATCACAAGCAGTAGTTTCTGCATGTGATGCAAGACAAAAGTGAGACTGTATGCCATTTTGTGTCGTATGTGTAAACACAGCTGTACTGATACCGATATACCTCAAATAAAAAACTACATTATCAGAGTCTAAAGGAGGACATACACTTCTGTGGATACAGCAATGTGATGCTAAGGAGGCAGAAGTTTGTATATGTATGTTTACTATGTACTCATTTTCTACCTTTTTTTATATTTTTTCGGGCTTTTGTGCCTTTATGTCAACAGGATAGTGAAGAGTAGACAGAAAATAAATGGAGAGAGAGAGACGGGATAGGGTTGGGAAATTACCCAGGCTGGACTCAAACCCGGGCCCCCATTGGTACTTTCCCTGTTCATGGTACAGGTGCTTTACCCACTGTGCCACAGCACCCCCCATTTTATACTCTTAAAGGAGAACTTCGGTGTAAAATGAAAATTGGCATGTTAAAACATCATACCGAGTTGGTATGTGTACGGAGGAGCAAAATTGATTTAGCCTGTTGCATTCAGAGTTTAACTATTTTTTATCGTTTGTCCCAGAAGGCTAACAATGGAAGTGCCCTTAGACGAAGCATGACGGCTACGCTATTTTTAAACCATTTAAAACAGCTCGAAGAAACTCCACACTCCATCGGTAGTACAACAAAGACCCTGACATTAAAAACAAGGCACTGAGAACTTTGTAAGTGTACACAACATTTATTAATAAAACAGTTTTGACAAGCAGTACCTTGCTGTAGTTTCTCGTCGCCACCATGATGAAAGTCTGCACAGGTTGATTGACAAACACGAACCAGCAGGAAGAATAGGAGGAGAGGTAGTACAATCAACTTGTTTGGACTTTCATCATGGCGGCAACGAGAAACAACTGCAAACGACTGCATGTAAGAACAGCTTTTTTAATAAACGTTGTGTACATTTACAATATTCTCAGTGGTTCGTTTTGAATGCCAGAGCCTTTGTTGTACTACCAATGGAATGTGGAGTTTCTTCGAGCTGTTTTAATGGTTTAAAAATAGCGTAGTCGTCATGCTTCGTCTAAGGGCACCTACCACTTCCATTGTTAGCCTTCTGGGTCAAACTATAAAAAATAGTTAAACTCTGAATGCAACAGGCTAAATCAATTTTGCTCCTCAGTACACATACCAACTCGGTATGATGTTTTAACATGCCAATTTTCATTTTACACCGAAGTCCTCCTTTAAGAACGTGGACAGAGGGTAAAGCTGCACACATGTGCGCTATGTCATATAACTTGTAAGACCATATCTTACAAGTCTAGTCTATTTCATTAAAACCTCATGAGTCATGGTAAAATGTTTTTGCCATTATATATGTACTGGCTGAACCCATATTCTTCACCTTTTCCATGTTTACATTGGTAGATAATGTAATTCAGCTAGATTCACTGGGTGTAAATGTTGTCTTTTTTTGCCTACTAAGTTTGTTTAAAAGTGTTTTGTGGACCAGCTTGTCAAATCAGCTCCTGCTTCATGGGGCTTGTCTTCTTCTGGACCAGCAGTTTAAAAGCCTGACAGCTTGAACAGTTAAAAACCCAAACAAATACCTACTCTGTACAAGGTGCATAGTTAATCATGTGTCATTTACGCAACATAAATCGTCTACGCCCCTCCCTCACCTCCCACACAGCCCCCATTCTTGTACACAGTCTCGTCACCTCTCGACTAGACTACTGCAATTCTCTCTTCTTCGGTCTCCCTCAAAAATCCCTCCACAGGCTCCAATTGGCCCAGAACTCAGCTGCCAGTATCATCACTAGAACCCCTTCATTCCACCACATTACCCCTTCACTACAGCATCTACACTGGCTTCCTATAAAATACAGAATTAATTTTAAAATACTTCTGCACACCTTCAAGGCCATTCACAATCTTGCCCCTCCTTATCTGTCTGATCTCCTCCACATTGTCACTCCCTCTCGCTCCCTTCGCTCCTCCTCCTCTATCCTTCTCTCTGTCCCCTCTGCCTGCCTCAGTACCATGGGAAGTAGAGCTTTCTGCTGCTCCGCTCCCCTACTCTGGAATGCACTCCCCCCTGATATCCGCAATATTGACACTCTTCTTCTTTTCAAATCCAGACTCAAAACTCATCTGTTTCAGTTAGCTTATCCATTGTGATGTTTAATTTGTGATTTTTAATTCTTTTTGCTTTGTTTTCTCTCATGTCTACATTTTCTGTGTTATGTCTTCCTTTGTTGTTTACTTAAGAGTTTTTGTTTACTTACTGTCTCCTACTTTTAATATTGTTTTATCCTTGTGTAGTGTCCTTGAGTGTTTTGAAAGGCGCTTTTAAATAAAATGCATGCTTCACTTCTCCCTACCAGTTGGACGAGGCTGTCATTTCTCACAAACATGAATGGAAAGATTCCAGTGAGGAGGTATGCATTCATCTTCCTCATCTAGGTCTTCCTCTCGGACCTTTACTGGCCCATTTGGAACACTGAACATATTACCTGAAGCTACAACCCATAATATGACCTACCCTGTTTTATTCCCCCTTACCCTGTAATATTCTAAGCATTACAAGAACCTTTGCGTCTGGCAAAACTGAAAAAGGAATCTTCCAAGCATTAAAGGACTTAGGACTACCCAGTGGCAAGGTAATTATTGTGCTGAGACAGGATGGTTTTTTTTTGTGATTTATCAAAGTGTCAGTATGCAGCTCCCGTACTATTTGAGATATGGTTTTGTAATGAGCACCTATTTTGGTATCATCTTTGAATTAAATTTGATGGACTATCATGTGAAAGGATAAATACAGCTGCCCAGACCAGGCGATTGTGTTGTTGTGTGGTGTGGCCAGAGGAACCTGTGAACAGTAAATATGAATTACAAAATCCTTAGAGCATAACAGTGTCAGCAATAAGCAAGAACATATATATATATTGATATAATATTTAGGATGATAATGATTGCCTTGTCTAACCCGTGTGTGAATTTAATGTACCGTAAACATATTTTTGCTCCCACAGAATGATGAAATTGACCACTCGGTGTTCACTTTTGATAAGTTTTATGCACTCACACAAAAAATCTGTCCCAGAACTGACATTGAGGAACTGTTCAAGAAAATGTGAGTATGTGCATTGGTTTAGCAGCCTAATCTAATGTGGTGCTGTATTTAATACTTCATCAACCCTATGTGTATAACTGTACTGTTTCTATTAACATTTAAACCTTGAGAATAGAATGTAGAAAAAACACATCCAGGCTTCTATGGATGTCTCTAAAAAGCCTAACCTTGAGCAGCAAAGTGTTTGAATATTAACCATGAGACTAGGCATGCAGTTTACATTGTAAGCTATTGCAGGGTCAGAAGTGTGATGTATTATTTTATGTCCTGAGGGACATTTGTGCTGTGACATGTTTTCATTTCTTTAACTTTTTCCCTTTCAGAAATGGTGGCAAAAGTGATTATTTAAGCGTAGACCAATTAGTCTGCTTTTTAAATGAAGTAAGCTTTTAAAAAAAAAAAAAAAAAAAAAAAACACTTTCATTAATGTTCTTTTGCCCTAGCTCAATGCCTCCCAATGAATCACCTGTTTACACAAACACTCCCCCTGTCCCTTGCTCTTCACCTTCATTCACCTTCACCTCCCTACCTCCAGTCCCTCTTTGCCTCAGAGAATTGCCAGATTACCCAATGTATGGTGTGACATTTCTAGCTTCTAGCTCCTTTTCCTTTTGCCCTGGTATCTCTTCAGCTCTGCATTTACTTGTTGACCATCCCAAGCGTCTCGCTGAATTAACAGCAGGGGCTGTGAGCTGAGAAGCACCTGAATGTGCTGTGAATGGCTGTGTGCTCACATTAAAAAACACTGCCACTGAACATGTTGCTATAACCTCTCTCTATCGGCACTGGCAAGGACTTTCACACACCACTTTCTACTAATCTGGACACGGTGAGATGAATTGGAGTTGTCAGTGTGGCAGAATCAGAACTAGTTTGTAATTCACACACGCTTGATTACTGACTACACAAAGATCTGTTTCTCAAAGACAAAAAAACAGTGCACTGTGAGTGCATGTGTTATAACTGGTATATAATTTCTCAACAGAATCAGCGGGACCCACGGCTCAATGAGATTCTCTTTCCCTTTTATGACTCCAAGCGAGCCATGCAGATAATAGAGACATATGAGCCGGATGACAAGCTGAAAAGAAAAGGTAAAAAAAAGGAGTGGGGAGATTTTAAATGCAGTACATTGAAATTGCAGGATGCAACATACCACTTACATGTACATGGCGAGACAATGTGACAATGTATCTCCATCTGGTGGTACATAGAAGGACTTGTTTTACCCGTCATCGCTAAGTACTAGAACTGACAGGCCATGCAGAGAGAATGTATATACAACATGACAAAGCGATATTTATAGTGTATATAAACCATACCATTTGGAACATCAGTCATGCCAAACCAACGTAACACATAGTGCTAAAAAAAGCAGCTTGGAATGTTTTTTTCCTTTTTTCTACATTGAACCTGTGGAGACCTGATGTCACCACAGCTTTACAGTGCTACATCCATTCCGCTCATCTCATGGCGACCCTCCCGCAGGGCTGATGTCGAGCGATGGGTTCTGCCGGCACCTGATGTCAGACGAGAATGCCCCTGTCTACCAGGACCGCTTGGAACTCTACCAGGACATGGAGCTGCCGCTGGCCCACTACTTCATCAGCTCCTCGCACAACACCTACCTGACAGGACGCCAGTTCGGGGGGAAGTCCTCCGTCGAGATGTACCGGCAGGTGCTCCTGTCAGGCTGCAGGTACTATGTGCTTTTGGCTGCAGTTCAACACAACTTAGAACCTAGTTTTAACTTCCAAGGAGGAGTGGAGAGAATAGCAAGCCTGTTCAGTCTTAGGCTAACAAGACCATAATGGAAATAATGAACGCCCGTTGATAAATACGGTGCCCGAAACCAACTGTAATTTAAATATCATGCACAAATATATTCTCCATTCAGAGGTGTCACCCACAGAATTTACAACATGATAGTGTAGAAAGGGGGAAATAAAAAATAGACTTTAATTCCAAGCAAACCAAAATGTTTACTGACTTAGGCCTATAATGGTAAATTGTATCATTACAAAATCACACAGATCCCTTTGTAAATACATTGAAAATGACAGCAATGTTTATTTAAAAAAAAAAAATTATCCAATGCAATCCTGGGTACATGATTAGATACGTCAGTAATGTAGGCTACATTCAGGGAAGGAGGTAAATGCACAGGGAAAGTTTTCTCCAATATAAGCTACTACATTACATGATTTAGGCTATATAACTTTACAATTCTCTGGTGGAAATACTATAGCCTGCTGCATCAGCCACTTTCACCTTGAGTCTCTTTATGGGTGTATTGACCAAATTAACAACTGGATGTCACACAATTTCCTTCAGCTGAACGCAGATAAAACTGGAGTAATTGTATTTGGAAAAAAGAAAGATAGCTTTAGGATCACCACTGCTCTCGAGACTAAGGGGCTTAAAGCAAAAGATACTGTTAAAAATCTTGGTGTCTTTATCTGATCCAATATGCAAGGTTTCTTACAAGAACAACAAGATCTGTGTTTTTTACCACATACCTATTTTACTTTCATGCTTTTACACTTACGTTATCTTTTATACTTTTACATATTGTCCTTTGCTTTTATTTTTGTGAAGCACATTAAATGCCGTTGTGTATGAAATGCGCTATACAAATAAACTTGCCTTACCTTGCCTTGCCTTCACATCATTTCACCCTGCAAAGCATCTGAAACCTCTGCACTGGCATTTGTTCCCTTCATGGTTGCTTTAAACAATCACTACTGCTTGTTACATTAAGGTCTCACCAAAACCCATAGGAAGTAGACCAATAGTCTTTCCCCTCGAATTCCTCAAGTGTTCCTCTTGTTCTGGCTTTAAATCTTCAATTTGAAAGCTTGAGTTCAACGTCATCATTTTCAGCCCTCCATCATTCGCATGGTCTGTCCACATTCAGAGACGGAGCAAACCGAAACTTATGTTCATGCTCCCTGACAGTTGCTGGAGGTAAATAAAATTGAACGGAGGCACTAGTTGGTGCTAGCCTGGCTAAAAATACTGTGCTGAGCAGCAAAGCCCAGAACAGCGTACAACTCAGACGTGAGATTTTATTGTAGTCTGTGATCATGTTCAAATTTATAAATACCACACTTTGTGTAGAAATCAACGTATGTCCCCTTTATGCTCGTTTTCTCTTGTGAGCATGTATGATTAATGAGAGCCATTGTGTTTTCTTGGTTGGCCCCCTTATTGCTGTTTGCCACTATCAGTTTGAGATTGATTGACAACTGTCTATATTAGGCAGGTCACTTAACAGTTGCAAGCAAAATTATGGTGTGTGTGTGTGTGTGTGTGTGTGTGTGTGTGTGTGTGTGTGTGTGTGTGTGTGTGTGTGTGTGTGTGTGTGTGTGTGTGTGTGTGTGTGTGGGTTTGTGTGCGTGTGTGCATTCATGTGTAAAAAAGGAAAAGTAAAAATTATTAAATGAAAGCTTTTTACTGCATTCTTTAAATAAGAAATGACTAAAAAGATATATCATAGGAACTCAGCTGAAATAACATAGAATATGTATATGGGTTATTTTTGACCCATGTTGCACATTAGAGGGGTAGTGATATAAAATGGGTGTTTATTTAAAATAAAAAAGTAAAGAAAATAAAACTCTGGAAATACAATTTGCTGGTGATTTTGGAGCCTTTGGGACTCTAACAGATGTCATTCAAAGTAGTGAAATCTAGATGTTGTATAACACCTGATTAGCACACATAACAAGAATTGAAATTTGATGCCTTGTTTTATAATTGTGTCTGAGCATCGAAAAAGATTTAAACATTTCAGCTAAAGTATATGGCTTTGTGTGACCAACATATACATGATGTAAATATTAAGACAAGGACTTTCTTTTTTTGTAGGCATACACTTATATATGTTTGTGTATGATGTGCATAGGTGTAAATCCTGGCTTCAGAAAGCAAAAATCCTGCTATGTATTCCTTTTGCATGTGCACTTTACACAAAATAATTAAGTACTAACAAACCCTGACAGCTGCCAACTTTAGCATGTTTGCATTTGTTGGGGCAGCGTGGACGCAGCTTTTGCTGACCTACCTGTCTGATGATTTGTACTCATTAAGATCAGCTGCTTCAGAAAATGGTCTTACCAAATAGGTAGTAAGGTTTGTAGTCTCTAGAGGCAGTATTGACGCTTGTTACGATGTGTATGTTGCAGGTGTGTGGAGCTTGACTGCTGGGATGGCAAAGGTGAAGATCAGGAGCCTATCATTACTCATGGGAAGGCCATGTGCACAGACATCTTTTTCAAGGTGAACGGCCTCGTTAAGCGCACAGCCCTGTGCAAACTCTTTTTAAAATGTCATTCCCAATGGCCCTTCATATGGAGATGTGTAGATCCTTGCTTCAACAAGTAGACATCCTGCCACATATATGATCCACCCTTTTACTGAACCAGGTCATCCTCTTGAGCAGACAAATCACCAGACAGGTAGATCAGATAATTACGGTGAAATAAGTGCACAGGAGGAAGGAATACATGGGATCACACTTTCTAAAGTTGGGATCACCACCTCTGACTGTGCCTTTGTATTTGGTCAGGTTCAGGAATCAGTGGCATGGAAAATATGAATAATTGTGGCAGTATTACTCATAACAGTTCATAATTCACATCATCTATTTCATCTTGAATACCAGGTCCCTTGAGAATTGTGATCGTCTTGTTAAATTTCATTTAAATCGCCATCTCTCCATAACAATAGAAACTCTTATGAGATTTCAGTTGACTGACAGTGCTCCACTAAAACAATTTCCTTCTCTCTCTCATTTTCTTCACAGGATGTTATTCAGGCCATCAAGGAAACCGCCTTTGTGACTTCTGAATACCCTGTTATTCTGTCCTTTGAGAACCACTGCTCGTATGTGTCGCTTTGCGTGGTAATACGTTTACCCAAAGGAAAATATACTTTCTAGCAGCAGTCTTGTCATTGTCTCTCAGAAAGGCATAAGATCTTATTGACTTCTCATCTGTTTCACCTAAAACCCTCTTAGAAGAAAAAAAGCAGTACAAAGCTATTTTAAGATTTTAAACTGAATTGACTTATTGATTTGTAGCAATTGTAGCAAATTGATTTG